>LQNS02007215.1:30060259-30091768 GCA_001587735.2 Parhyale hawaiensis | reverse complement strand
TTGTTGCCTGCATCGGCTTTTGGTCGTGTTGGCCTGCAGGCTTTTAAGTCGGCTGTTAACGGTTTTTTGCTGGATTTCCTTTAGCAGCGTTTTGGGCTTCCCGGTGTTGCAAATGCTTCATTTTGGTTGTATTACCTGTCCGTGGGAGCTCAAGCGTGAAGTTTTTAATAATAATAATAATAAGAATATTTGTAAATAATTTTCTCAGCTAGTGGATAGCTGCTGACATAACGGTATAGTACTGTACGTGAGACGTAGTCCTCTGGTTAACAGAAGTTAAACAGCTCCCGTGGTTATGTACTTTGCAGAACTCCCACAGCTACAAGCCACGACTAGTTTCTTAAGAACTCATTTTCTACACAAACCGAAATACTAAAAAGTGAGTGACTCCTATACTGTAAATGGCTAAACAATCATAACCTACTTGACGTGTTTGTAGGATATATTGTTTTACAAAGCATTGCACAGAATATGAGCAAACGAAACTTATGAATATGCTGTTCGTGTGCGACATAAGAATAGGTTGGAAATATAATTTTCCGATAGGAAAAGATTGTAATGAAAACTCCAAAGTTTAGACCGCATACCTGCAACGGCCTGCGCCTTCTTTACGTTCCTGCAGGCCATGATGACTCGGGCGCCTCTCTTGGCCAGCTCCATTGCCGTGGCCTCACCGATGCCTGTTCAACACATGCGATACAAGAATTTCAAACGAAGAGAAAGGAGTTTCAGCGGTATGGTTTTCGTCGATTCTACTCAACAAATAGCGGCTTCCTTTCCTAAAATACAAATGCCAAGAACATTGCGCTGGCAGTTAGCATTGTAAGCGACAAGGAACAGTTGGCAACATGTATAAAATCTCAAGAGTATTCGAGTTGCGATTGAAACATGAAAATCGGTCCAAAGTGGGAAATTGAATATCTATCACGGAAGATGCGAGCATTTTGATCATTGATTCATTCTATGGCAGTGGGTGTGTCTAGGTGACTATGGACGAACTCGTCCTAACGTACCTGCGCTGGATCCTGTGACGATGACGGTTTTGCCGTCCAGGCGAACGTCCTGAGGACATTTCCTCGTCAGGCCTCTGTAGGCTATCCTCATCAGAATGTTAAATGCAATAATCGAAAAAAGTACAACACTGATTGTTGAAAACAATGTTTCTGCCCACGGCTGCATTGTTTTTCTTGCTGCTATGGAAAAGCAAATTGTAAAATTCTGAAATATGTATGATGGGTATTTCTGTATAATAAGTACGCAGATATCTAAAATACTTCAAAAATGCATAAATATATAGCTCTTCGAAGCACTGACAAACACAAACTACTCTCCAAATAGCGCCCATTCTTAGGCCACAGTCCTATACTCACAAAATAAATCCAAAACGACTTTGTGTAGCTGTTGTTTTAAATCGAATCGACTGCTTATGCAAACGCAACCCAAAGATATCCAGGAGATGTTAGCCGAGAGCATCATTCATAAACCGGTAACATCATATGTTATTTAGCAACGCAGCTTGCTTGTATAGAACTACGAAGATGACAGCATTAAATTCGTAGCGAAATTTATGTGATAACTTGAAGTTGGCTCCTGTTTATTGAATGATATAAATTTTTGCAACGATTTGGTAACCACGAACACAAGAGAAGAACAAAGATCTATTGTATTTGTTTTATTTCGTTTGAGTGCAACACAATTATTGTACTCACTGTATACTGACAGTAAATTGGAGAATTGAATTGCCGACTATCTGGTAGGTCTGGGACAAAACATTACGTTATGCTTAAATTAGAGATTCGAGTCACTAATTTTCTAGTAAATTCATTCATCAAACATGGTAGTCTATCTGTATAGGCAAATATCACACTTCGCAGGTCCGTTCTATTGCGGAAGTCTAACAAATGCCTAAAGTCAAGTACAAGGAACTACTTCAACTTCTGGTAAGTCTTTGAAGCTGAAAGTACTGACGAAAAATATTTCAGTAAATTCAGCTGTGGCGAGTTGGTACTGGTAGATCCAGGGGCAGGCTGGATATCGAACTATTTATGGTCACGCGTCTCATCTGAATCTGGCACAGCTTAGGGTGTCTCGGATTGCAATTGTAATAAATCGTAATCGGGAATAGGATTGTCAGCATGAAAGCCCAATGACAGAAGCTTTCGTAGGAATATTTAATGTGAATGTGTCTCATAAGATACTTTTAAACCGCTGTAAGAGATGACGCTTTTATACAATATAGAAATAATATCATTGTAAGACGCTTTCGATTTAACACAGGCGAGCTTATCGAAGTCCAAATTGAGGGTAAAAGCACCGTAAATGAAGTAAAATTGAATAAAATGAACTCGGGGACAAACTCAATCTAGCTGTTTATCCCCCACAGGTGAATTGGACATAATATTCCTGTTACTCTATCAGGTATGCACAATAATGGTATTACTCTGTGTGATAATGAAACAGAGACAAGGAGACGCAAACTGAATCACGCGACATTCAGCAACTGACTGAGGATCGGCGGAGGTAAAACCCAAGCCAGAGAACGCGTCTAGAGCAGGTTTTTGCCGCTCCAGTGGAAGGCCAAGCGCAGCGTTGCTCACCTGCGAGATACAGAGGTAGGCCCTACTCTGCGCTTCTTATCGAGCGATTTTACGTCTAAAGGCGTCTTTTTATGACCACTTTGCGGATGAGTCTGGCTGATTGGGAACGATCCGCGCGTTTTTGTGACCGCATTTTGACGTGATTCTGATAGCAATCAACCGTGATCCGTGGTGAGAATTGATCACAGCGTGATTTCCTCCGCAGGCTAATCATGCGTGATCAAAGAGTGATACCAGCCGTTGGACAAGTAAAAATTCAAAATTTGAAGTACAAGGTCGTGATGTTTTCTTATATTTAGGGATAAATTGAATAATGTTATGATGATTGTTTGTAATATTGACTTCAGGAATTGTAGTTTCCTAAATTTTATGTCTGGGTATGTTGAAAATGCTTTAAATCATGCTAGTTCAGTTATGCATTTGCTTAAAATTAATAAAGGCTCAAAAGAAATCCATTTCCTACCATTTCCCGTAAAAATACGATAAAAATATATTTTTTGAAAATTGGTATGGCGTTTCTGGTTCGTTTACAAAATCGTTGGCCGTTCTTGTGCTTTTCAGTGATCACGATGATCATGTTCACGGTGATTCTGATCACGAGCGTGGCCACAAAAAGACGCCTTTAGCTACGGCAACATTGCTCTTACATGCTGTTATATTCATAGAATATATTTTTTGCCGGTAACAACAACAACTTACAAGCAAGTCAGTTTCAAGGACTTGGTAGTAAAACAGAACAAATTCCTGGACTTTCATAAAAAAGACAAAGCGCTGGTTTTGAAACAAAAAATTTGATGCTAATATCCAAATGCCAGCTGTAGCAAAACTGGTAATGCATGAATTGTAAAAGTTTCCACACCAACACGAAAGGATTTTGAAGTCAAAGAGTAGTTTTTCTTGATGGGCAACTCAGTGGAGTAGTTTTTTTTTCTTTTTTATGGTCCTTTCATGGCAGGGCTGTTCCGGAGAGCTGACTTTAAGCTTGAAGTTAAAGTTCATTCGACTGGAATGCGTTTTAACTAACAACGAACAAGTTTTAATCACTATAAATACTAAATGTGAAGATTAACAAAATTAATGTAAATCTAACGAAGAAAAGAGGAGAATTCTCAGATGCGCAGTAATTCATGAATAAATAAATGGCAAAACAGCTCTATAATATTAAGGCAACTTCGAAGTGTGGCAGCACTCGCCACTTCAGACTATGGGAACAATGGACATGATGTCGCTGATCCTTATTCATCGATAGCCTTCCGAATAAGAGACGCGTAAGTCCGATACAACGGGAGACGAAAAAAGAACTTCACTGGCCCTCTCCTCTATACGCAGCCCCAACACCGCTCAAACGTAACTGCAATATTAGCGGAATTTAAATCAACTGCGGCTGCAGTAAATTGAGAAGGAACTAGAGCACTCTATATATACAAGCGCATACCTCCGCCAAGCAAAGCAACGTAACGAAAACTTCAACTTGGTTTTGAAACAATGATCTTTCTTTGTATCAGCACCAAAATATCGTCATTTTTGACGGTAATATGTTACAGTTCTGTAATTTTCTGGAAGATTCGTTCATAACTTTTCGACTTATGTAGCTGACAAACATACTGTCAAACATTAGTCAAATACACAAACAGATCAGCCGATCATCACCAAAGTTTGATCACTTTCACTTCATAATATACTTAACAATTTATGTAAATTTCATAATGATCCACTCAAAACTTGTTGAATTATTTTGCTGACAAGTAGCAATGGCTAACTGTTACTGTAGTTTGTCTCGCGTACAGAATTGGCTATAATGGTGCTTATATTTGTTGGTAAAAAATAAATATGTTCTGTGAAGAGCAATGTGAGCTGAATATGATGTGTAAATAAGGCTTCAATCAAGAAAAAAGTTAAATCAAGTAGCTGAAAGGGAACAAATTTGGCGCTAGTGCTGTGAAAGTTTCCACCAGCATGCACTGCAATTTTCTGTCGATAATTGTTAAATTAGTATATATTATCCTAATTTATTTATACGCTAGAGAAAAATTTCGCAATTTAAGATAATT
The DNA here is from genome assembly GCA_001587735.2 of Parhyale hawaiensis. NCBI lineage: Eukaryota > Metazoa > Arthropoda > Malacostraca > Amphipoda > Hyalidae > Parhyale > Parhyale hawaiensis. The sequence continues at coordinate 30,087,120 of LQNS02007215.1, read as the reverse complement.
TTTCTGGTTAAATTAGTTAAAATACTCCTAGGCTGCTCAGCCATAGATTCGTCGATGATGACGTCACTTTATGGTGCTAATTTCTCGTGAGTCCTCCCCTTGCGCTCTTTGCTTCCTGATCGAAACTACTGGTAGACACGGCAGGACAGCGCGAAATATTCGCTCGCGGTGAAGTGAAAACACAGGAGAAAAGACTGTCGTATTGCAGCGGGCTTTAAGGTGTTAATCTTTTACAGTAACTAGGTTATACATCACTAGATGTAAGCACTTGGGTCGACCTATTTCAAGAATAAAAGTCATCAGCACCCAGAACTGTGGCCTTTATATGCCGACGCCACATATGCATTTGTACGCACAACTGGTTGTACATCGCGTGTCGTTTCGGGCTGTATTTAGGGCAGGTTCGATTGGGAGGCAGAATTAGGCCTTAGAGACTTGACTTGTCCAAAACTTTAGAATGCAGCTTTGCATTTGCCACTTTAAATCGTGTTGTAACGCGCTGGAAGCCACACGCAATTACACTGAGCCTGCTCCAAACTTCAACTTACGCAACAAGATTGAGTTGAAACTTCAACGTACGCTACAAGATTGAGTTAAAACTTCAACTTACGCTACAAGATTGAGTTAAAACTTCAACTTACGCTACAAGATTGAGTTTTCAAAAGTCTGACCAGCAAAAACCGACGGAGGGTCATTGCCTCAAACTCAATCCAACGCGTCGAAGCCACCGCATTTGTCTGATGTGTCGAACAAGTCAAGCTTAGTAGACTTAATTTTGGCGCCCAGTCGAACACACGTCCTAATGATCGGTAGCATGGATACGGTAGCATGAATGACGTCCGAGTTTCACAGCGTTGCATCAAGTTGTGTTTGCGGATGCATACTGTGGCTCCAGGATTATACTTCTCGGGACTCAGTCACAAGTGGCTGCAACTGCCTACCTCAGCGCAGTAGTATCACGGTGATTTACCATCGCCAAAGTAGTCATTACTGTGTTATCTTTGCCAGGGTTTGTTTGTCTCCCTCCGTCTCTCTATAAGCAACATAACTTAGAAAAGTTATTTTCACGATTTCAGCCAATTCAACTAGAGCAATTTGAAACGGTAATCGTTGCAGACAGAGGGGACGTTCGATTGAGAAGCGAAATTAAGCCTTCGAGGCTTGAATTGTTCGAATCTTTAGAGAGGTGCCCTGGCTTCGATTTCTTGATTCAAGTTCCAGGCGTTGATTCTTAATTAGTTACCCATCAGACTTCCAGGAACTTTGTCTTACTCGGTAAAATGGAGATTTCAGTCTGCTCAACAACATAATCGGGTTAACACCTGCGGCATTTCAATGGAGTAAGTTAGGCGAATTTGAAAAGAAATGCCAAAGTTTTGAACGGATCTCCATGAAATTCTCAGGAACTATCAGGAATTTCACGTGAAACAGTTAATTAAATTCTGATACTGATCCGTCAAGTAGTACTGCATTGCTTGGCGGAGGTTTGCGCTTTCGGAGTGCAGCCCTAGTTTAGGGATACGATAGCAAAACGCTTACATATCGATATCGTTAATCTCTGCTCCTTTTGCAGGTTACTTATTGTAAATCGTTCATATCTTCATTGTATTGAACACAAATGGAGACAACTAAGTCGTTTATGATAGTCATACTCTTGCATGCCTCGAATTTTGGCAGCGAACGATCTTTGGATTGCTTCAAGGTGTTCTGTTTTTTTCCTCGTACTCGGCATGAAAAGAGGAGATGAACACTCTGTTCTCGGCCGAATTAATTACTTCCATAGAGTAGCATCACATTCAGAGGGAGTAAAGAGAAAGTTCGTAAAAACCCATCCACTACATTTCTTTCCCACAGCGACAATTCTAGCTACTTATTCTTCAAAGGTAGCTTTGTCTTGCATTCTCACACCAAGGTCTCTTTATACTGGCTTTCATTCAGTTTCATGTCCATTACTACTACTATATGTTACTAGTATATATTGTAGATCCAAAGAGTGTAGAAATTTTTCCGTATCTAAGCAACTTGAATTCCTTGTCAATGAAAGTCATGTTACTTTTTACCGACCATTGGCAGATACATTCTTAATCTCGTCGGTATGAGAACACGTCTTCCACTGACTGTATAGCAGCTAAAAGTAGTGTGTCATTAGCAAATAACGGCAGGTCTGCATAGCATTAAAAACTAGAACACTCTGAGAGCGCATACCTCCGCCAAGCGAGGCAACGGTAGCAAAAAATTCAAACTGACTCTGAAACCATAATTTTCTTTGTATAAACTCCAAAACCAAAATATTTGTGCCTATTGATAGTAATAACAGCTTGTGCAATTTTCTTGAAGATCCGTTCATAACTTATTGAGTTACACTGCTAACAAACGTTAAAACAAACATGAGTCAAATATACAAACGAACAAACCGATCTGCACAAAAATTTAATCATTTGTGTCTTTTAACATTACTAACAACCTCTATAAATTTCATAAAGATCCATTTATTATTTTTTGGAGTTATTGTGCTAACAAGCATAAAATTAAAAACAGTGACAAACGAACGAACGAACAAACGGATCATTACCAAAATTTGGTCACCTACTCTTTGTTATATACCTAGCAACTCATGTTAAAATTTCATAGAAATAAATCCATAACTCTTTGAGTTATGGCATTGAAAAAAATGAGGCAGGCCAGCAAACAAACAAACAAACAAACGGATGGACATATCTTCACCAAAAGTTCATCATCTGTTCCTCCTAACATACCTAACAATCCCTGTAAATTTTGTTCAAATCGGTTCATAACTATTTGAGTTATTTTGGTGACAGACAGACCGACAAACACACAGACAGACAAACAACAACGACGAAAACATAACCTCCTTGGCGGAGGTAATTAATAAATTAAACCAACAACACCCTATTCATAATTGTGCCACAGATTTAACACTCTACCACATGCCTTTTACACCCTGGTAATGTCTTAATTCTACTATATGATCTAGCAAAACAATGCAGCATCTTTATTGATTCCTTTTCAACTAGTCGCTTTCAGTACCAAATGGTATTATTTTAGTACCATTTTGCCAGTAGATGGTGCATCTTAGTGTTTTGACTTAAGCTGACTGCTCGTACTATGTACCTAAAAGTGAATTCTGCTATAGTGCAGCATTTAGTAAGTTGCTCTTGCCTTTAATGCCTCGATTAAGCTACTAATTTACATTAATGTTTTCATCTGTTCTCATGCAACTATTCGCAAGAATTTAGCTTTACCTCATTTGTACTCATCGCGTATACTAATGATCGACTCGTTTAAGAATTATAATACCCTCTACTCTATATCCTAAGCCATAGATCACTCCATACATTGACTGGACACTGGCCCCTAAGGCAGATTCCGGTCCCGCAATTGGGCCTGACTGCACGGTGCCGCAGACGCATTTTTATATGTTCCCCCATTACTTTTTCATACTTTGTTCAGGCTATTTGACCCAATTCTTTTACATTCAGTATAGACTAGCGAATCTTTACATACTTCTAAAACTGCTATAGGCAAAAAATTCACAAAATATTAAGGCTTGAAGTGCAATTATGACATCCTTTGGTATTTGCAGTAAACCTTTTCGCAATAGTTGGTGAAATAAACTGTCCTGTTTCATTTTGTAAAAAACGAAGCTTCTCAAATTCGTGGTATGCTCAATTTATAATGAAACGCCAAGTAAACAGCTGATGAAAATGTCAATGAAATTTATTAGGTAGCTATACGAGCAAAGCGAGAAAATCAGAACAGACTGCAGAGCTGAAAGGTGAGTTTAAGCAGCTTGTAGCCGTGAAGTGAAGGAGCCCGGTCAGCAGTGAAGCGATGAAGCACATGACCGCCAGGAAGTGATATAGCATTGGAAACGTTGAAGTGATGTAGCTTTGGAAACGTTGAAGTGATCTAGTATTGGAAGCAGTGAAGTGATATAGCATTAGCAGCAGCGGAGTTTACTGTGATCTTGCTGACCTTTGCGACTTGGCGTGAAGGCAGGGCTGCCAATGGGATTTTTGAGACAGCCACAATCCCACTGAAAAAAATCTCAAAATGTGACAGAAAACAAGATTTTGAAACATCAGCTAGAATTTAATAAAATCCGTGTGCTTTATCATATACTGCGTATGCTCGACGTCATCAGTTGTATTTCTATCATTATTAGGATGAAAATTACCAAGATTGTCAGAATTGAACCTAAGTGGTCGAGCGAAAACCCAAAACCTTGGGAGAAAAACCAAGCTTTGGCAGCCCTGCGTACAGGCTTACTAACGTGAGGCCAAGCTCGGCTGGTCCCAATTTGCAGCCATACATTCGTGTTGCAACAGCCTGATACCGCTAGTCATTCCTTACGCGCTGTAATTAAAAGGGAAAATGGGGCAGAAAGCTACTGGCTCCGCGGCATTCATTTGAAAGCGATTCTAACGAAAACGTTCTTTTCAGTGTTAGATTCTTGAAAAGATTATTATGTATTTTGAAGTTGTTCGTAGATTTGCATTTTTGTAATATTTCATTCAATTCGTTGGTACGGCCCGGCCCCTCTGGCCCCAATGCACGAGCTGCCACTGCCTGTACCTTGTTAAATTTAAGGCCATTCATTTCGGGCGGTCACTAGGGCGGCAGAGACGGCTAAAGGGGGGCTTTTGCTGCATCGTAGCGATAGCGAGGTTTTCATACAAGAGCTGCTAAGCGGAGGTGGGGGGGGGGCTGCCCAGCTCTTCTGACGCGGCAAAGTAAGTCAACTTTGCTTACGTATTCAAGCTGCTGACTGAAAATCAAGAGAGAGTGTCAAAAGTAAGAAACTTTAGGCACTGATTAAGGACAACAAATGGCATATTTCAATAATTGCTTCAGCAGCAAGTCCAGTTGTTCCCATCATATAGAACTTTATACTCGGAAAGCTAACAAATACCGACAGCCCCCAAAACATCGCCCGGCAGTATTGTGTGCGGCACTGAGCCACAAGCAAACAACGCTCCAGGGGAGCAGACACTCACCATACTGCTGCCTGTACATCCTCGCCTTCGTTTTGCTGCCATAGCCGGTAGTGGGGCGCGCAGTATTTGCACACCCAAGCTTATAACAACACTCAACCGAATGATATCAAAAGGCGTTTATCATAGCCTTTTTGCTCGTCACAGACCTAATATACCGGCCTTGCTTCGATTTATTTCAATATTTGTTTTACGCTCGGTGTTTAAAGATGGTTCAAAATCAGTTGAACGTTCGGAAACCCAAGGAATTAGTAGCATTTACCCTTAACAGTTCTTGTAATTAGCAACAACTAATATCTGAATTAATTTCTTTTTGTAATTGATAAAAAAAAACTACTAGAAAAAAGTTTTGCATAAGCAGTACCTCATTTGTTAACGGCAAGATAAGTATGTTTGATAAAGGTCATAGGAAAATAGAAAGGCGACAGTGAAAATTTTACATTACAGAGACAAAATTTGTTCACATAATATGTATATTTATTGTTTATATATGTAGATACTAAACCATCACAGCTATAGAATATTTACTTTCTAATCAGACGAAGCCATGCAACGAAGTGACAAAGAGTATCACAAAAATGGTCTACCAAGAGGATGCAATGTTACAGCAGTGAAATGATTATTACAACAATGCTACTAGATCGAGAGAAAAAATGTGATAACAGTATTAGATGGCTATAATGTTTTTTTACTGAAAGGTAGAAAGGTAATAAGTGATAACAGTGGAATCACACTGCTTCTATCATAACAAAAATAAAAGAATGTTATGACAGTTATTACAACGATTATCGCAACAAGGCTTGTACTTTGAGCAGGCCCCTATGAACACTTAAGAAAGTTACTTGATTCATTTATTTGAGGAAAGAAGGTGTTCACAGTGGAGACGCATATCATGATCATGTTCCGCCCAGAGTAGAGTATTCGGTTGGAAATTAAGCCCTTGCCGTTTTTTATTTAAATTTTATAATTAATCAATGTTTTCAAGATGTTTGATGAAAAATATCAACTAACGTAACAATAATACGTATATTCTCCATTGCTGCTTACAACTTTTTTTTTCCAATGTTCAACAAAATTTTCAATACCTTGTTGGCAAAAACTACTCGGTTTTGACTCGAAAAACTTATCCAACCAGGACTTCAATTCTCCGTCAGTATTAAACACAACCCCGCGCATAGCATTTCTTGATGCACAGGTCCCTTTTTCGTCTCCAGTAACGATTCTGTAGAAAAATCGTTGCTTGTGTCCATGAGGTGAGCAGTGATGACAAGCAAAGCAGTAGAGACTGCGGATCGTTGATTTTTGTTGTTGCCACTTCAAGCATGCAGATTAACCCATGGTCCCAAGGATTATGAGACTCAACCGGTTAACCCACGGGGCAGGGCCGAACTGTAGTGCATCGTGGGAAATGGGTTAGTGACGACTTAAAAACCAAGGACGCTTATCAGTTGCTATCTTGCATTGTTTTTCATTTCATTTGGGTCTCCTGAGCGTCCTACAATCTTCATAGCTGCACAAAACTATGCATCAATGCATCTACAAACTTTTTTAGCTCATTGAAGGATACAATTTAAAAAAAAAAACGTTGGTTAAAAGACTTGTAAAAGAGCAGATGAATTCAACCGGCAAATGCCCGCATGTGTCAGAATCACTTTTAGAGTCAAATTCATCGTCTTCAAAAATGCAATAAATCAAGTGAATTTTATCGAGAGTAATATGGCATTCTAAAGATAGATTTACATGAGTGAATACCGCAATATTTTCGATTTATTTTAGTCTTCTATCAACGATCAGCTATCCTCTATAATTTCAAACCGCTGCAATAAAAATTGACTCAGATGCGAGCGATTGAACGCCGAGATAGAAAACCTTCTAAACAAGATTTGCAAGAAAAGCATTAAGGGACAAAAGAAACAACTTACTTTCTCTCCCAGCGAAGATATATTAAAGCAAAAGTCTATATATAATACGCAGAAGCTATAAAATTAGTTGGTAAAATTAGAAAACAATATATATCAGCTGCTATACGTTGCGCGCGTTACGGCAGTATCCTACTATAACAAACAGTAGGGTGGAGTCCGACTCGAGATAACTAACTGGCAAAAAAATTGCCTAAACGTATTGCACTTACGTAAACTGTCTTACGGAGTAGTGTTGGTGAAACTGGTGAATGTTAAATCCATAATTTTTCCCATGATGCTGTAGTTGTTACGATTAGGAGATTCGGATATGTTAACGTCGCGTACGCGACAGCTCAGCTTAGGGCAACATTTTACCGACGCTTTCTGACCGGGTGCGTACCTATTACGGAAAAAACAACCCAGGCTAAATAATAATAATATTTTATTCTTCCGAGAGCTAAAAAAAAAGTTTGTAGATGCTATCTTTGATACCGTACATATATCTGTGCAACTACAAAGATTGTAGGACATGTAGGACACACTGGAAGCCCAAATGAAATGTTGAAGAAACAGTCAAAAATAGCTGCTGATAAACGTACTAGATTTTCATGACGCCTCAAGCTCATTTCCCATGATGCACTACAGCTTAGCCCCGCCCCGTGGGTTAACCTGCTGAGTCTCATGATCTTTGCCATGGTCCATACTTCTCAACCTTTCCCATCGAGTGAAGATGCTCGATTTCCCTTGTTATTTGACGAGGATATTCGTGCAAAAGACGGTTTAATCGTTCCTCATCGAACTCAACTGGACGACCAGGACGGGGCGAGTCCTTGAGGTCTGAATGTCCATTTTTCAATTGGGCATACCAATAGCGAGCGATCCTTTGAGCTAAGGCATCTGTCCATACACAGCGCAAAATATTGTCAGTAGTGTTTTCTGGCTTAGAACATTGGTGGAAAGCAAGCAAAAATGCTCGTTTTTCTCCACTTTACATATCAATTTGGTGTGGTGAATATAAACAGAATTTCACAAGGAATACTCGCAAGCAAGAAAAATAAACTGCAATTGTCTTGAAAATACGATGTTTTTAATAAAAAAAAGGTTCCACAAATAAAAAATGTATCAGAATCCAAAATATTTAAAAAGTTATGAAATTAGCTTGTAACCTAACAGTTGAAATAGTGTAGACGGTCTCACACCCATGTTCTGTCTAAAAATGGAAAAGAAAGAACAGTGGAAAAGCGGTTATCAAAATATTGTTCCAAGAGGAAAAGAAGTCACTGCAGTGGAAGTAATTATAATCACAAATGAGGTTATATACTGTACATATTCAGAGTGCATAGTTAGACGGTAAGACTCCGAAGATGTTGACTGCCATATTGTCTCGGTTTCGGGACGAATCTCAGCTTAGAGATGAGCAGTGTTACATTGTACTCGTTTTCGCGACATTCATGAAAGATTTTCTTTGGAAATGGCGATGTTGTTCTAGTGAATGCACTACCTACCAAGTAAGTTTTATGGCACTTATTGTACTTCACTGCCCGTAACGCAATATGGCATCAGTTTTTTCTACACTTCGTGACAGACGGCGCTGTATACAGTCTACGTAGCCGGATTTTTTTTTCTGGTTTGGGAAGTCTCAGCTGTAGGAACTTTCTTAGCTTTAGGAGTCTCTGTTTGAGGAGTTCTACTGCATAATAAAAGATGTCAAAATTGTCCTCTTTTCCTTAATGAGTCTTCTGAAGCATGGTGTAGAATTGTAATGTGTAGATCATAGAGTGGTCCAACTACTGGCCCGCGGGCCACAAATAGTCCGCTGGTTCTGTGCCTCGCGAGTAGCAACAGCTTGGTACCTCCGCCAAGGAGGTCACGTTTTGTGAAAGTTTATCTGTCTGCTTGTCAGTTTATCTGTCACCAAATAAACCCAAAAAGTAATGGACGGATCTTCTTGAAATTTATATTCAATATTAAGCATCTTTTAAAGAACAAATAATTAACTTTCGGTGAAGATCCGTTATACCATTGTTTGTAGTTTGTTTGTATTTTCTTGGCAATATAACTCAAACAGTTATGAACGGATCTTCAAGAGAATTATAGGAACTGTTGCTAATGTCATGAGGCACAAATGACCAAATTTCAGTGATGATAAAAAGAAAATCCTGGTTTGGAGACCAATTTCCATTTTTGTCAACATTGCCTTGCTTGGCGAAGGTATGCGTTCTCGTTCTCAAATTCCTCAAGCATTAAAATTTTTTGTACATACAAAAAAAAAAAGAGACCGAGTTCCTGTGAATGCATATGAAAATAGTACGTACAGTATGTATTTACTTTATATATATATATGTATATACTTGGCTCTTCATGTAACTGTTTAGATTAGGAGTGGCTCCGATGTCGAAGAAGTTGGACCACCCTTTGGTAGAACATGTAGTTTAAGTACGTAACTGTAACGATCTTAGAGAATTAATAAGGAACATATGTAAATCGATGGCAAGATCTTACAGACGCATATGTATACAGGGACCTTATTCATATAATATTTCAATAGCGTGCACTGACTCAGTACGACGGTGAACTATCTAATTATATGTTCTTCACTTCCTGGTGAATCAGTTCTAACTACGCCGCTTTCGTAGTGCCATCCCTTCCCGCTGCCCGGAGCCCGGGGCGCCACTGTCAGGAGCAGGAGGAATCATTTCGTGCGGTGCAAGTTTCACATCACGACACGAAGCGTCCCACAGCTGAGCAGCCAGCTGCATGTCGTTTGCCTTGAGGTACGTCGGCGCAATCTGCAAATGATATTTAACCATTGAGTTGATGAATTTTTTAGGCGCTGGGTCTTAGCCCCTCTAATAGCTCACCCAACTAAAATGTTTTACCAACGATTTAGAAGAAGCTGATACGACCTCTAGGCAGTGTTCATTCGCTTCTTAGATTCCCTCCTGATCACATATATGCTCCTCTCGGTAGGAAATAAAAGAAATTTTAATTTAAGGTTGTAGATTGTCATGTTTACTCTCCTTCTGATGATGGGATTTTTACATGTCCCGAAACGTTAAAGTATATATATCGTCTGTCGACATTAGAATTATTATTGATAAATCACCTGAGTTGACTCTGGGACTCGTTAATATTATGGTTATCGTTTCATAAGGCAGTCGATTTCACTTAATAGGACCTCCGATTAAAGAGACCATCAAGGCAAACTCGCAAAACGCGACCAATTTTGCTGAGATGGAATCCAGTATTATACACAGTGCATGCTATTGAAAATGTTATGCTTATACGGACCAATTCGTTAATATGACTATGCTCAAGAAAAAGATCTTCTAAGATGAATTGCCTTTTCAATTATGGTAAACTATATTATATTACTATCATATTAGGAGGCATTTAAAAGTTTTTAAAGACCAGTATATGTTTAACTTGACTAACTTTCGATAATGTTGTTGTACTGTCAACAACTGTCGTTAGCATTGACTGTTTTCCCAAGTCATTCAAACTTCGACGTCGACGTAAGAGATGTCTAACTCTGTCTTAGTACCTGTAATTTATTTACATTTGCTAATTTACCTACCTAATTACATCAAGCAACAATAACTTTAGCCGAGTAGGGTAGATCATTAGTTAACTTTTCAGCACAGACTAACCTAAAATGGTTAAACTTGCTTATACGACCAACCGGTTATAGCTACCAAATCCGCAATTCTCGATGTGGTGTGATTAAGAAAAATCCACTGTTGTAGTTAAATTCAGATTATTCATTATTGCCAATATTATTTTGAGGCAATTATTAGATTTTAATTTATAATATCATTCAACCACAAAGAAATGGTAATATTAATTTGGAAGTGATTAATATAGGATTTTGTGGGCTGATACTACTAATTCACAGTGCAATCTAAATTTCTTATGACTGAGTAATAATATGGTTTTCATATCATAATATTAATCTATTCATCAGCTGTAGTGCGGTACCAACATAATCTTTAGACCAATGTTATTGTCATTGTACTACGATACTAGTCAGTCCTAGACTATAGCTAACATTATTAAGCGTTTGACCCAATCATGAAAATATTAGTCAATCCTGCTACAGTATTAACATTATTCTTGGGCTGATATCACCACCGCCCCCTCGGTGTTTCTCATACATCCACACTTGAGCTCCAGCGTGCTCTGAAAAGCGTACACGGGCGTACATTTACCGAACAGTTATAAACAAAATTTGCTCGCCTCCAAAAAATTTTTCCATGCCATGGAATTGAGTTGGAAGCTCAAAGAATTGAGGAAGGTAAATAGGCAAGCAGCCAAGAGCTAAAGAAATCAGGTAATATACTCTCTGTTACACGCTACAAGGAAACACTACCTTGCAGTTGTAGAAGTAGCGGCCGGACTCATTTTGCCCCTCATCCGAGAGCGCGACGTGCAGGGTGGTCTGAGCCCCTTGTTCGCTGGTCTGTAAGCAATTTTAGACAAATGCAGTAGGCGAACATAATAACCTCCGCCAAGCGGGTTATGTTTTTGTCGTATCTTATTTGTCAAATCTGTTTGTGACCTAACGCAAAAAGTTGAGGTCGGAGCTTCATGGAAAGGACAGGAACTGCTAGGCATGCCAATAGGAACAAATGATTAAATTTTGGCGATTGTCCGTCCTTCCATTTCACCGCTAAGCGTTGCTATGCTTAACGGAGATCTGAACTTCTAACTATGCTGTATTTCCTAAATTTAAAATTGCACCAGAAAGTAAATAGGTGCTCCGATGTCAGTGACGCTGTCCATATGGGATGGCGAATGCAAAATTATGTACAGCTGGAGCAACTGTCTGCAATCCCTACCTCTATCCAGCGCACTGTGACGTAGTCACCAAATAAGTGCAACAGTGTTCAGTGCTTACCCTCTTCCAGAAGAATACAAGATATTGTCCCAGTGAGAATGAAAGTACCGGATCCTTCAGCTTGCCGCTTATCTCAGTCCTTACGATGCCAGGGTGCAGGCTGTTACAGGCCACTCCTGGGAATGCAATACAAACAGTATAAGTTGTAACAATAATTTCATGGAATCAATGTGGTACACTGTATAAAGAGGTTTGTTGCCTGGTAATATGTTGGATCATTAGGTTTCCTGGCGTCTAGTTGTCTGGTTAGGTGTTGAAGCCTCGAGCTGGCTGGTACAGTACATTCTTCCTGACAAATCTTGTATCACAGATATGAAAAATGACATTATTCTTTGCATGCTCTCTGCTTACTGTTTTTGCTGGTTACACTTGTTCTTATTATTTATTAGCTAGTGTATATGCGCTTCGTGTCTGCTTATACTTCTAATTTTCAGTTCGTACGCAAAGAAAAGGAGGAGATTGCCCACAATAGTGAAGATACGACTATATACGTATGATCGTGAGTAAATAAAATACTAAAATGAAATGTACTCCTCTTTGCTTTATTTGGGTATTTGTGTAATTTTACCTTTTTGTCTGCCCATATTCTTTCATGCTTGAAGAAAATCGGTGGGCACAAATTAAACCCGGTTGAAGATTTTGGAGATCTTGCTAAGTTCCATTGAAAATCGACAGACAAAAATGGGCCAGGTTGCAGACGGTAGCAAAGCAAAGAAAGACTCTCCACTGAATAAACGTCTTGTGCTTTGCCTGTTTTGAAATCCAGGCAATGAAGACTCACAGTAACTCTTACAGTGCTTGTAAGTAACGAAACAATGCTGGTTGATCTCATCTGTTATGAATCATGCTCAACATAGGAATAAGATACGAGTATATACGGTTTCAAAGTGACCACCAAGAATTAGTAAAATGAGAATCAGTATCAGCGATACGCACGTTCAGTTGCCAACCGATCATGAATTAATTTTCTTGTGAACAGGTGGTACGTTCAATTTACGAGTGAGACATTGTGTGGGAATAGATATGAGCAAGTTGTTCAAACTAAAAGATGTCAACGTTTCAGTGTTCAACTTTATTTCTGACAGCAGGAGCCAGAGGAAGGGCAGTGTCACGGACCAAAGAGCTTAGAATGCAATAAAAGCGGAAACCACGTGCGAATTTTTTGTCCCAACTTCCCCCGCCCTCTGGTGGTAATGAACGTAAACGTCAAAAACAGTGAAGCATAACATGTTGCGAGTGCTGAGTAACTGCGCTATAGAGTCCTGATAATTCCTAGCTACATAGTAACGCTAGTTTACTCATACAGTGCTAAGCTTAGTAAATCGCTATCTCCAAAACTACTCAATTGCGACGGCTGTGCCCACAAATTAATGGTGCAAATAACAGGTTTCTCGCATTGTTACCGTAACAATACTCAATTTCCGCAAGAGCATAAATGTCCTTTGAAGGTGCATTACGTTCTTTCAAATTCTAAATAACTGGTAAAAAGTAATTTCTCTCATAATTCGACGCTTAGCTTATTTCAAATTATTTTCAAAGTAAATTGTATAGCATAACGCATAAAAAACGTGTGTGCTTTTCTAATGTACATTTAAACTTGAACTTAAAGCGACAGTAGCGCCACTCCCAGCCTGTAGTTGCTAACCAAGCGATCGTCCCAGAAATTGCCTTGAAGTTTCTACTCTTAATTCAAAGCTCTTTGTACGGACTAAGACAGACACAGACAGCCAGTTCTTTAGTATTTTTACAAGAAAATATTGGCTAAATGATGACGTCAGAGTAGACACTTTGTCATTTCCATCGTATGTTGGTATACAGGATACGAGTTTCATCTCCATAGCTCCAGCCACTCGAAATTTCGTCGATGCTTGATGGCTGGAAAACTCTGAACCAACCAATTATCATGAGACATTTACTTTCCAAGACGTTGAGAATATGCAGTGTACACTTCTTCGATAAAATTTAAGACTCGTTACTAAATATTTTGTAGTTCCATTCAGTCCAAATGTGGTTCTCGTTGCATGAAGTTGTTCATGGTACAATGCTGATGGTTGATGTCGCAGGAATCTCGAGGTAGAGATGATCTGCGCTCAAAGGCTGTCCGTCCGTTTCCATCAGTCTGTGGCAATGCTGTGTCCACATCAAATTGGCTGAGCTCAACTCTCTCAACGTAGTTATTTACGATTGATAAACGAATTGTATAACCAATTTTACATTCCCTACAGTTCTACATTACCTACAGAAACAGAGAACCCCCTAAGCCGAGCCCATACATATCGTAAACCCCCAAACCACACGCTTGCACATTGGTGGCCAGTATGGGTTGATGAGAAATGAATTTTCTACCATAACGTAAAACGCCGGAGACTGTCGTTAAATCGAGGAGAAGGAACAGTTCAGCAACCGAGAAAAGGACTTCATAACAAAAAGATCATGTTGAGCGTATGGTAGGTGTCGCATTGAAGGATCAACAACTACGAATTCTTAGAAAACAATCAAACCAGTACTGCTAGTTGCTATTGTGATCACTTTCGTGAGCTTGACAGCTGCGTTGATCCCAAAGTAACTTTCTTTAGTCAACAGGGTATATTTTTAGACCTTCAATCCATCCAAATCCAGTAGGTTTGTTGACAGATTTAGGTAAAATAAGGCATTTTAAGATTTTTTACGAATAAAGTTTTCGTCGAAAATGCTTAGTTTTTGAGATATGACTTTGAAGTTCGCATTGTTTTTCTGTGAGAAAAAACGACTTTACTGTAAACTTGCTAAGACCCCAACCCCATAGGAACTTAACGTAACCTTGACCTAAAACTAACCCAAAACCTAACCTACTGAACATAACGGTACTCACCATATTTGTCATCAAATTCCAACTCTGGCTAAGCAAAACTTCAGAGTCAAATATCTCGAAAACTAAGCATTTAAGATATAAACGTTTTTCCTAGAGTCTTAAAATGTCCCATTTTGCCTAAATATGTGAGCAAAAATACTGGATTTGCTTGGGATGAAGATCCGCATTAATACGGTATTAGCTGCACCCGTGGAAATTCCACGTTAAGTGAATGTTTTCACTCATTTAACCTGAGGTAGCACTCATATCTTTACCCACCCCGTCTGAACTAACGCCCGCTGCTAAGCCCAGTCCATCGTTAAGCAGTCCGTACTGCCAGTGTACCAAACATCTTGCCTAGCTTCTCCTAGTATTTCGACTTCACAATTAAATCACACGTTTGTTCCGCCATCAAAAAATAATTTATTATTATTATTAAAACACTACCCTCGGGCCCCGCGGACAGGTAGTACAATCTAAATGAAGCACTTTGCAACACCGGGAAACCTGAAATGCTGCTAAAAAAACCATTAACAGCTGACGTAAACGCCTGCAGGCCAATACGTCCGGAAGCCGATGCCGGCAATAATTCCAAACCTTAACAGATCAAGGCACGAAGCATCGACTGAACTGACTAGTTCGGCACCTAACATTCCTTAACGAGAAAAAGTGCGCACCGACCTCACCACGTGTAATTCTCTTAAAGACCTTGAGGACAGGGACAGAAGAATACAACCAATGCCTCTCGTTGTTGTACACCTTATAAAACATACAGATTTCGGCTACCCTTCTCCAGTTGGACAGGTTCAAAAGATCATTATCCGAGCACAGCCTGCTGGACGAACTAAAAAATCGGTCCAACAGACGTGACTGTCAGCAACTGAAGCCTAGACCGGTGAGCAATACTCCAACACAGACAGCAAAAAAGCATAAAAGTATCTGCGAACAACCTCACTGTTACCAAACGCAGAATTCACCTCACGCAGGAGCCCAATCCTACTGGAAGGAAGCACGTGACACCACAAACAGAAAAATGGTTGTTTGTCATTAAGCAAAATTAGTTAACTGTAAACTACCTTGTCGTTTGAATTTGCGTCAATGCACATTGCCGTTTGTGATGAACAACAGATGAACAAGAGCGTTGTGATGAACAACAGTGTCTTTTACGATTAATTATTATTGCTTTGTAGCTAAAATATTACTTCGTAAGCGATAAGAAACCAGGAGTTTTTTCTATCGTAAAGAACATACTTTTCTACATGCAGTCGCCTAATGCATGGCTCAAAAGTAAGCTCAAAGACAACACCAAGAATCTCCAAGGAGCTAAATTCCTAAAGCAAAGTGTCATCTATCTCCAGATGTGGATGGTGCTATAAAAGTATCCGAGACCAACTGACAACCATAGACTTGGTCTTACTGGCATTCAGCTTCTTAATCCAGGCCAGCACCATGCACTAATGCGTGACAGATCCCTATTCAGAGAGTGGGCGACAGCGTTACGCATGCGGGAAGAGGCATCACAGATATCAAAGTGGAATCGTCGGCATTGTTGATCATCGTGTTTTCCAATGAAGAAAGTAAGCATGTCACTAGTATACAGAACGAACAAGAGCGGGCCAAGTACGCTGCCCTGAGGGACGCCAGACCCCTGTGGTTGACCCTGTCAAACGCCGTGCTAAAGTCCATCTGTAAAACACGTGCCTCAGACCCACGATCCAGCGCAGACTGTAAATGGTGTGACACCGATAACAATGCGTCACAAAAACCCAAACCAGTTTTGAACACAAATTGATCAGCCGGCAGCAAACCCGTAACCTCAGCAAAACTACCTAGCTTAGAAGCGGCTAATTTATCGAACGCTTTTGACAAAATGGGAGCTTAATGGGTCAGTAGGTGGCGACATGGGGCGACACTGGATCCTAGGGATTGGAAGTAACATTCCCAGTACGCCAACAACGGGGAAAATTTCCTAACCTTATCAGGCGCCGGAAGATCACTGCTAGCTTAGGTGAAAGAACGCCAGCAAACTACTTATAAAACAGAGGAAACATGCCCACCGGTTCCACACCTCCATAAGGATCAACACTCGTAAGCAGCAGCTAGGCTGTACCAGATCTGAACTCCTAAGAGGCTAAACGAGTTTCAGGGTGACATCCATGAAGCAATGACCCCACGTCTCTGCTTTACTTTCTTTCGGAGTTAGCCGACAAGAGCTTCGCCCACGCCGAGGGATCAGCAATGATACCTCCACTGGGACCAACAAAGAGCGGCATCGAAGGTTCAGCACCGAAAACTGAACCCTTTAGCTCACTCCACCAACGATGTGGATGGTCTATACTCAGCAGAGACTCCCTGGAACGCTGCCTCAGACGATGCTGTGCCCTCTCATACACACGCTTAGCCCCTGCTCTCCGATTAACATAGGTCCGCCACAACATATCACCCCTCGAACGCGGTCATGTCCGATAAGCCGCTTGTTTAGCTTCGAGCGCTAACCGGAACTGGTCGTGGAACCACGGTTTGTCCCGAGACCTCACAAAAATAGTCTTCTTCGGGACGAACCTCTCCAAAAGAGACACAGGCAAATCGTTAAGCTCTGAGATAGGATCCTCACGGAAAATAATTTAGCCCCAAGGTAACGCCCTTACTCCTCCACTAAAATGCTCCCAGTTACCCCTGCTCTTAACGGACACCACTTTTCTGGTGTCTACCACAGGAAGAACCTGGCTCAGGTCCAAGGACAAAACAAGATGTGAATGGTCTGTAGTGCCAATAGGGGAGCCAACTGACACAGTCATCAAATCCGAGACATAAGTCAATGACGAGGTTGAGATAATTACCTGTAATATGCGTGGACCCACGAAATAGCTGCACACAACTAGATAAGGAGCAAGAGTCCAAAGCAGCCTCACCATGGCCATCAGTCGATGACAGAGATTCCAACCAGACCCTGTGGTGTGCATTAACTTCTTCCACATAAACAAACGCTGACTTAGGATCCGTGCTCTGTATCGAGGCCATCGCGGTCAGCAAACAGTCATACAGAGAATCATCAGTTGCAGGGCTCCGATAAAAGGAGACTAAAAAAAAAAAATATTTTCAGACGGCCACACGCCCTGACAAGCATGATCTCATGACAGGCTCATTCTTGCGCTGACTGCTGGTAAGCTCAGAAACCATTCCGAACATAGAGAGCCATTCCGCGGAATCCAGGCCGCGATCCCTATGGCCTCCAAAAAGGAGACTGAAAACCTGCCAGGGCAAGCTCCGCGTCGTGTTTCTAGCTGTCACCAACGACTCGGAACAGCACACGACATCTACACCACGGGACAGAAAGCCAAGCTCCGCGAGGTTCTCATGCAGTCCTCTGATGTTGCTATAAAAGGAGACGACACCTCCGAGACTGGTCTGGGTCCGGGTTACTCTCCACATCACCACAAATTAAAAGAGAAATGAAGATAGAAACAGAAATATGTAGAGATGTACATAAATATACAAAATAGAAGAGAGAAATCACATTAACAGATGATTAGCATAGGCAGACTTACGGTCCACTCGGCAGAGCTGCATACCGAGCAAGGCTAATACAACCCCCAAGTTCACCACTATCGCCAGGTTATGGGAGCGACAGTACCGGTGGACATCTGGATGCCTCCACCAACCTCTCATGGCCCTGCTGCTCACAGCACAGGATAGCACAGTAGGGGAAAAAGAAAGAAGAAAAAAGAGTCTCGATTGTGCCATCGACAGGTAGCAATGACGTTACATCACCACAATTTTCTTCGCCGCCATTACTGACGGTCTAGTCCACTAGTTTTGGTTGAAAATTGAAAGCTCGAGAATGTTTATTTAATAAGTTAACAGTAAAAAGTTTTTACTACTTACCAGTTCCATGCAGGCGTTTGGCTAGCTCTTTCGTAAAGAGAATGTTGGCCAGCTTGGACTGGCCGTATGATGCGTACCAGGAGTACCGACGGCGCTCAAAGTGCAGGTCATCGATGTCAGGAGCTCCGAAGAGATACATGTCTGACGATACTGTGATGACGCGACTTGGGGCGCTGGCTTTCAGCTTGTCTATGATAAAAAAAAAAAGCACTCAAAAGAAAAATTAAGTTGGTAGAAGAACTGCGAATTTAAATGTAGTCTAAGAGCTGCGGAGGAACCAGGATCAATGAACGCCTGATGGTCGTTTCTGTGTACATTTGTAGCAGTAACTCTTAAACTCACCTTATAGGATGCTGCTAGTTAGAAAGAAATAATACCATGTTCTAGAAGACAAGCCTGGATAAAGCATATCAATACCCGCAGAGCACACAAACATCGAGGAGCAATTTACCCATAAGGAGATTTCGGTTCCCGCAATTGGGGCTGACTGCACAGAGTCGAAGACGTATTTTTACATATTTTCTCATTACTTTTCATGCTTTGTTTAGGCTATTTCACTTGATTCTTTTGGATTCAGTAATAACGAGCAAACCTGAACATACTTGTAAAAACTTTTGTATGCAACAAATTCACGAAAATGTTGAGGCTTGAAGTGTAATTAGCTACTTAAAGTAACTGTATTCCTTCGATATTTGCAGTACAGGAAATTATTTCGGAATAGTTAGTAAAATAAACAGTGTCATGTTGTAAAATAGAAGCTTCTCAAATTCGTGGTATGCTCGATTTGTAATGAAAGTAAACAGCTGATAAAAATGTTAATGAAATTTATTTGGTGTACGGGATAAGCAAGAAAAACAGAACAAGACAGCAGAGCTGAAGGGTGAGTTGGAGCCGCTTTCAGCTATGAAGTGATGAAACACTGGCCACCATGAAGTTATCTAGCATTGGAAGCACTGAAGCGATATAGCATTGGGAGCCGTGAAATGATCTAGCAATGGCAACCGTGAAACAATGTAGCATTAGCACCCTTAAATTGATCTAACCTTTTTAGCTGTGGAGTGATATAGCATTGGCAGCTATGAAGTGATGTAATGTAGGCCACCATGAAGTAATTTAACTCCGGCAACCATTAAGTGATGTAACAGCTATCTTACTCATCTATTAAATCATATAATGGAGGAAACTATGAAGTGATGTAACATAGTTATCCAGTAAATCATGTATTGTAGGTAACTATGAAGTTGTGTAAGGTAGGCAACCATGAAGTGATTAAACGTAGTAATCCATTAAATCATGCAATGTTGGCAACAGCGATGAGATGTACCATGCAGTAACATATACAAAGTGAAGTGATGTAACGTAGACGGCCATAGCGTGATGTAGTGTAAGGAACAAACATGATGTCATTCAGCCGTGGAATGATTCAGCTTAGGCAATTATGTAGTGATTCAACTTAGGCAATTATGTAGTGATTCAGCTTAGGCAACCATTAAGTGATGTGACATAGGCAATCATGAAGTGATGTCTCATGGTATTCCTAGGTAGTAATGTTAAATGACGGTTTCAGCAATGAAGGATTGTATAAGCATCAAAATGTCATTTTAATGCTTTTTAACAGCTGTCTTGGTATCTTTATCTCATGGTTAACTATGCTTTTTAGTTCGTGGCTATTAATGTGGTTTCCCTCTGTAGTATTACTGTGGCCTTAATTAGGCTTTCAGTATTACGGGGTTTTCTTAACCTTTCTTTCCTTGCAGCTAAAGGGATGAGTTCTACCGAAAGCTCTACATATATTAATTTCTGAGGTTATTGCTTCAAATCCGTCGTTGAAAAATCTCAATTGTATGCGATATTATTGTACATTTCATGGAGTAGCTATGAGCCAATTTTTTATACTGTATAAGATTTCAATATTCCTGAAACTTATGATGCATTTCCAATCATTCTTTGTGTCCGAAGGTATGATAATAATCGCCTACTGAAGATATATGAAAGTGAATTTAAATTCCCTGAGCTGCAACGCATTCCTTACGTTACGAAAAAGAAATTAATCTTTGTTTGAGGTCTCTGTGAGTATTAGAACTAATTTTATTATAACTTTAAATCGTTCTCGAGGCTCATTTGCGAAAGGCCCGATTTCAGTGGGTAGTCGAGGTATGGTGTGCTCTGTGCAATACCGATTGCATTTTAATTATACATACATACACCCAGTGAGTGTCACTGGATTAGTCACAACGTCATATAGCCTACGTTTTTTTCACATTCTTGTCTATTCTGCCGTGATATTGACTCCCTTTATTGAAATAGAAGACAAACAGAAGATAATCAGGCACATCGTCTCAGATTTCTCAATCGACCGGGACCTATAGAACTGGTGTGCTCTTCTGCAGACGTTTACTGATAAGATATCGTGTGAAGTTAGGAGCAGATTTGCACCGATCGAACTGCGAGTGCTGTGGTCCTCATATCAGGGAAGAAATAATCCCTTCACTCTTCCTTTGGGGATATTTTAATCCTATTATGATGACTGGGACTACAAGCTGGAAAATGCTCCCCATATATAGAATATCTTAACTGTACGTTCGTTCTCACGCAGACAGTCTTGGGAAATGCCTGATATTTTGAATGAGTTGGGCACTTGCATGTGGCCACCAGCGTGTCAGTTACATGAGCGGAGGAGGCACCAACTGCCAGTTTGGAGTTAAATGTCCTGTGATTGGGCCGTGGGTTGTTTCAGGTGCCCGGCTCTTTAACTTGATTGACGGCGACAATTGAAAAATAGTGAAAAAACCGTCGAATACATCCAGTTCTCTCCAGCAGA
Organism: Parhyale hawaiensis; assembly: GCA_001587735.2. NCBI lineage: Eukaryota > Metazoa > Arthropoda > Malacostraca > Amphipoda > Hyalidae > Parhyale > Parhyale hawaiensis. Next base: position 30,065,771 of record LQNS02007215.1, on the reverse strand, counting down.
AACATGAGATGTGAGCCTGACATTTTCTGATTACAAAAACAATGCAGTGAACAAAAAAAACCTAAGAACATAGGCGCTACGTAACGCTTTGCGGCAGTTTTTATAATTTTACTTAACGGTTTCGGCAAAATACAGTTTGCAAGACACAGTTGCGCTTCCCTCAGCTGTCCTACTTAAGTAGAAGAACAGTACGAGTTTATGAGGCAGATAACACAGTCCAATATTATTCAAATTAGAAAGTGCTGCGGGTGGATAGTTCGCTTCCTGGAGGCCTATAACAGCATCCTTAGTTAGTTCATCAAGCACAACAAAGCTGCTGATGAGCTGAGTTTCCAAGTCATGGCTCCAATTTCAATTTTCTCTCGCGAATATCCTTATGCTAAATTTCAATTTTTTTAGACATAAATATTGCCTTCTAAAAAAGATTAGACATCCAAAAGTTAGCCATGTTATCATGCGGTTGGTATAGTACAGCTTGCCACAATTTTTATTCACTAATTTTTTATTATTACTGAAATCATATGAAGAGTTATTCATTGTCTCCTAATATATTGTACAGAACGAATACACCTAACGAGGTTTCTGTTTACTTAATGCTCGAATTTAATAGATCTTGTAAGGCGAAGTACAGGAGGAGTACACCGTGCAGAGAGCCAATCTTAAGGCGTCTTTGTGTGGCCACATTCGTGACCATGATCATCGTGATCACTGAAAAGCACAAGAATGGTCAATTATTTTGTAGACAAACCAGAGACGCCATGTCTATACTCAAAAATGAATATTCTATGGTATTTACATGGAAGATCGTGGGGAATGGTCATTTTTTTTTTTTATAAATTTTCATTAATTTAAAGTCAATGCATAAGTGAACGAGCAGTATTTAACGCATTTTCAACATGCACAGGCATAAAATCATAAATCAAATTAAAATATGACAATGCTGGAAGTCAATAATGCAGTTGTCTTTAGATATAAGAAAACATCACGAACATGCATTTCAAATTTAAATTGTTGATTGTCTAACGGCTGCAATCACTCGATCTTTGATCACGCATGATGAGCCCGCTAGGGAAATCACGGTTCGATAAATTTTACCGCTGATCACGGTTGATTGTTATCAGAATCATGTCAAAAAGTGGTCACAAATACCCGCTGATCATGTGGAATCAAGCGCATAATCCACGAGGTGGTCACAAAAAGACGCCTTTAGAGTTGTTCGTTTTTCTTTCGGTAACCTCTTGATACCGGATGGCTAGAAGCCTAGTGTCTGTACACAATATTTTTGTTCAAGATAATTTAAGCTTGCTAAGGGCTTGATGCTCGATATTAGGGAAGAAGCATTCGAGTTCAGGTTTATTACAATGCGTAATAAGTTACCTACCTATGAGCAGATGTGTGAGCAGGAAGCAGCCGTAATGATTGGTAGCGAGCACCAGCTCCTGACCTTCCGAGTTTGTGCACTTCTTCATCTGTCCTCCGATGCCGGCATTATTGATCTGGAGGGAAATCGAGGCGTGTTGAAGCGAGGACACGCGATGGTCATATGAAAAAGTTTCCCTATGTTCTCCGTCCGCAAGCGGTGCTGTGTCCGCTCTGAACCCCAATTCCTGGGAGCTGACTTGAAGGCTATAGCTTTTTAGTTGCTCTTTTGGCAGACGCAGTATTGAACAGGGTCCAGCCAAAAATTTGAAGGATACTCGTTCATTTGTCTGCGTGTGAACCGACTTTAGACAGGCAAGCAGTAACGTAAGTTAGGTTAAGTCAAACATTCCAATACAATTTTAGCAAAGTTCAACAGCAGCTAGGCAGCTACATTATACAATCAGAGGTGGTATTCCGTGATGGATAGATGGTCGTCATTGATCTAATAATAGATATTTCAATTTATAAAGTATAGGGTACTGCTGTACAGAACCGTAATTGCAGACTTTCCCTAGTTTTGTAGTGATGAAAGAGATGAAGTATACTTATAGTGAGGTATTGACAAAATTGATTAGAAGCAGCTGAAGAAATTTTGTTAAACCCTCGCGGGTTTCGTTGTTCATCAGCTCATCAGGTTGGAGGCCGAGGAGCTTCAATAGAGGAGGAGGGAGCCGTGCGACCCATTCACAGATTCGCCAGCGAGTCAACCAGCTGTGAGACGCGTTCATGAATCTCATTGGTGAAAGTGATGGGGGAGCAGTGAGTTTCACGGGAGAGCAAAAGCAGCAGCAGCAGCAGCAGCAGCAGCAGAAAAACCGAGTTTCTGATATATGATTGGTGCATACGCGACTGGCAGACAGTCATAGCAACTCCTGAGCTTCACGGGCATGGCTCCTGGTTCCCTCCTCTCTAGAGAAGTTCCTTGTTGGAGGCTCAAAGTTGGTAAATTTAATTCTTGATATCTTGTAAAATGTTGAAACGTTATCGTTGGGAGGTGTGACTATAATACCGGATTACCCAAAAGTATGAATTAATATCTGCAATCAAGTAAATATTTCGTCCACCTTCCAACTAAGGTGCGCTCCGTTGACTCCAATTAATGCTCGTTGTTCAGACACATAGATCTAACAAGAGCGACCGTGTACAACCTGTACAAAGTTAAAATGTAGGCGCACTAGTATGGTAAACTTCGTAACAATTACAAATCCTACAATAGGCAAAAACACATCTCACAACGGCTAAAACTTAACTTGGAAACAAACGCAGATGCAAATGAAGATTGTTCTAATCTCACACCGTTGAATAATTACGGAGTACACAAAACTGCAGTTCGAAGACATAAGTGATGCAACCTCAGGTAAAAACTCACAGTAGGTGAGATGATCGAAGTTTCTCACTGTAGTTGCGATCATTTAACCAAAGCATTTATTCTATCGAAGCGTTGGTAGGGCTCTAGTGATGGTAAAAGCTCTTCAAGATGCAGCATCTCCATAAAACATTTGCAGTTTTCCGCCGCCTGGTGCGTATGTTGACTCAACCTGCCTTGGCTTCTCATACTAACGTCTGTTCTGTAGCAATAACGAGTACGTAGCGACTGATATTTTCTGCAATACTTTGTTTCTTTCTCCTAGAGAAGGATACCATAAAGAATGGAGAGTTGTACCTAAAAGTACCATTGAAAATGAATGGTGTATCTTTTGATGATCTAAACTGTCGAAATAGTTGAAAGGACGAGGAACTTACTAGAATGTGCAAAGATTTTTCTTCCGTGTTGAACCTCTCAGCAAACCTCCGCACGGACGCCATCTCCGACAGCTCCAGCTCTCGGACCACCACTGCCGAGTTGCCGCTCTCCCGGATGATTTTGTCTGTTCGAGAAAAGCGTGATTTCTTGACTCTTAGAGATTCATTACTATGCAATGACAAACTGGCAGAAAGCATTACGGAATTAGTAGGTTACGGTATAGTATTTACAAAATCTTGTGCAGAAATGCGTTATGACAAAAAATGGAACCATAAGGGCGGGTGCACACTAAAATTTGAAAAAAAGCTGTACCTTCAGGCAATACCGCATTCGATTACGTTGCTGTGAGCTTGTCGTCTACTTGCAGATTGCTCTACCTCTAAGATAAATACCTAAGATACGAATCGTATCTCGCAGTTTGTGCGCAATAACAAGCGGAACGGATAAACTCTGGGTATACTTCCTATTTCTGACTTAGATCTGAGTTGCAATGACGATAGTTTGTATTGTAGTCACTGCAACGTGACCGCCAAATTGCAAAATTAACTGACTGGACAACTGTTGCTTTAGTGTGCACCCGTCATAACACGATCCATTCCAACAAGAAGAGAATATGATTGGTACGTCATCATAAAACTTTGTGTTCATTGTAGCTACACAAATTAATTTCTTCTTATCAATGAATAAGGGAATTTCACAGCTTATGAGTCTGGGAAAAGATCAGGTATGAGGGTATGAGTTAATGTGAGCCAAAAAAAAAAAAAATAGAAAGGTATTTCAACGAGTTGTTCAAATGGAAGCAACTTGTTAAACCTGTCAACCTAAGGGAAGCTTTGGTATATTTTATGGGTCTAGGATAATTTGTCTAACTCAATTCGTCTAAACAAATTCATCTAACTCAATTCGTCTAAAGCAAGTTTATCTCATGTCATATTTGTCTAAGGAACATTTCATCCAATCACAATTCGTCTAAAACTACTTTATCTCAAGCAAATTAGCTAACCCAACCTATCCTAACCTAAACTAAACTAACTTTAACTAACCTAAATTAAACTAACCTAACAAAACCTAAACTAACTTAACATAACCGAAACTAAACTGACCTAACTTAAACTAAACTAATCTAAACTGACCTAACCTAACCAAACCTAAACTAACTTAAACTAACCTAAATTAAACTAATCTAAACTAACCTAACCTAAACTAAACTAACCTAAACTAACTTAACCTAAACTAATTTAACCTAACATGGCCTAGGTATATATATTTATTACGTTTATTTTTCATAAATACATTTATCAACACTAGCTTTTTTATAATCTTTTAGTCAACTCTTTGTTGACCACGGTGCAATTGCCTTGTATCATTGGATACTTCTAAACTGATGTAGCTGCTTTTGGTTTATATTACTAGAAGTCAGGGTTGGTTTTTTACGCAGTCTTAAAATGAAAACTGCCAGCAGAACCGTCGCAATGCAAAACATTTTCTACTCAATGAAGCTGCAATAGTAAAATATTTGATAGAATAAAAATTATCAAAATACTAAAAACATGTAAACGTTTCGGGACTTCGCCCATCTGCAGTACTCGTGAAACACACAAGGATTTAATTGAAATTCAAAGTTAAGAGAATATACCACACATATAGCAAATTAAAATTCGAGTAAACATAACTAAAACACACTAGTGGTTAACAATAAAAAGCGAATTGGCACTATTTTGGTCAGTTAAAATAGGTTTTGCAGGTAATATTATTAAATGATAATTATTAGTATAGAAAGGGAATGCTTTCCTTTTTCGACATCTATTTGAGTTTAGATGACTTGTTTCTTAGACGAACTTTACATTAGACGAATTACGATTAGATGAATTGTTCCTTGGACGAGACGAACTTGACATTAGATAAACTAGTTTCAGACGAATTGACTTAGATGGATTTGTTTACACGAATTGAGTTAGACAAAGTTACTGGCTCCCATATTTTATTACTAGAAATGGAGAAAAAAAGATTATTAATACCAATACTGTTGATTATTAAGCACTATTACTAAGTAACAGTCGACAGAATTAAAATTTAACGTTTCGAGATGAAAAATCCCATCCTCAGAAAAAAAAAAAAAAAATTCTAGATTACGATCAATATGTAAAAATTTCTTTATTGTAACTCAGTAAGGGGAGCGGAGGTGTTGTTGGGGTAAAGTCTAAAAGGCAAATGGACGGAGCCGTGCGTCGGGGCCGGACCTCAGCTCCTGTACAGTCGGCAGAATTCAGGTTAGGTATATACAGTATAGAGCGGTACAGCCGTGGTCATGATATTGAGGCTAGGTTTGGTGTTATGTATGTGGAG
>LQNS02007215.1:30046447-30058455 GCA_001587735.2 Parhyale hawaiensis | reverse complement strand
TCCACCAACTCTGCGACGATGCGATAGGTCACAGGGCACAACACCACCCAGCATGAACGCACATCGACGAACTACTTTGTCAAGCAAACACAGATGGCAATCGGCAGCAGAACCCCAGACTACAGAGCAGTACTATCTAATCGCAATTCGTCTAAAACTACTTTATCTAAAGCAAATTAGCTAACCCAACCTATCCTAACTTAAACTAACCTACATGAAACTAACCTACATGAAACTAACCTAACATAACTTAAACTAACTTAACATAACCAAAACTAACCTAACCTAAACTAGCCTAATCTAGCCCAACCAAACCTAAACTAACCTAAGCCAACCTAACCTAATTTAAACTAGCATAAACTAACCTAACTTGAACTAACCTGTTCTAAACTGACCAAACCTAAACGAACCTAAACTAATCAAGCCTAAACTAAGCGAACTTAAACCAACTTAAACTAACTTAAATTAAACTAACTTTACCTAAACTAAAGCAAACTAAATTAACCTAAACTGACCTCGCTTAAACTAACCTAAGCTAGAGTAACTTGACCAAACATGGCCTAGCTAGGTACATATATTACATTTGTTTTTCATATATACATTTATAAACACAAGCTTTTTTATCATCTTCTAGTCAACTCTTTGATGACCACGGTGTATTAGCCTTGTAGTATTGGACACTTCCAAACTTATGTAGCTACTTTTGGTTAATATTACGAGAAGTCAGGGTTGCTTTTTTTACGCAGTCTTAAAATGAAAACTACCAACCGAACCGTCGCAATGGAAAACAGTTTTTACTCAACTAAGCTGCAATAGTAAAAGAATTGATAGAATAAAAATTATCAAAATACTAAAAACCTGTAAACGTTTCGGGTCTTCGCTCATCTGCAGTACTTCTTAAACACACAAGGATTTGATTGAAATTCAAAGTTAAGGGCATATACCACACAGATAGCAGATTGAAATGCGAATAAACATAACTAAAACACATTAGTGGTTAACAATAAAAAGCGGATTGGCACTATTTCGGTCAGTTAAAATTGGTTTTTGCAAGTAATATTTTAAAAGATTACTATTATTATGGAAAGGAAATGTTTTCCTTTATTCGACATCTAATTTAGATTAGATGACTTGTTCCTCAGACGAAATTCACATTAGACGAATTGCGATTAGATGAAGTGTTCCTTCGATGAATTTGACATTACATAAAGTTGTTTTAGACGAATTAAGGTGATTAATTTGTTTAAACGAATTGAGTTAGACTAATTTACCGACACCCATATTTTATTACTAGCAATGGAGAAAAAAGATTCCTAATGCCAATACTGTTGATCATTAAGCACTATTACTAAGATTCTCTTTATTATAGCAATTCACTCCTGCAAACGACAGAGGTGGGCAAGAGCGCAAAGTAAAGTGCAAATGCACAAATTTCGCTTCTTGTAAAATGTTTGTGCCAAGCGCAAAAATTCGATAAATTTGCGCCTTTACGCTATCACACTGCATTTTTGGGGTGCGCAAAAGTGCACGTATTTCCATTTTTTCGGCTGTGAAAATCTTTATAGTTTCTGACACTTTGCGGAGATCCTGTATTAAGTTACGGAATAAGTTTCACTGTTTCTTATCAGGAGATAATAAAACAGCTAATTCGTGATGTAGTATAATAATATTACCCATGTGCTACTTATATACAAAATATACGAATTACACAAAGAATGTATTTGTGTATAAATATAAATATCTGGTAAAGCGAAAAAATGTTGAAAAAATAGAGTATGATATAAAAGTCTCTGAACCATTATGCGATATGGGTGATTTATATATATTTTTTTTTTCTTAGAGCAATAGCAATATACATATCTCCTGTTGCCTCTGCCCCTTGGCGTTACAGATGATATCTCCAAATTAGCCAGTGACCTCGTGGCTGCTAAGGTGAAGGTTCTGCATGGTTCCATAACAAGGTATTTGTAACTCTTTTCTCAACTCAAGGACGGCTGCTAGCATTACCCTATATAGTCCTGACAGTTCACGAAAGTATTAGAAATATGATCAAATATCCTGGCATGGCATTGTGCAGACTTCCCTCAGCCACGAGCCCCGAGTTGTTTCTTAAGGACTAATTTTTGCTTACAATCCGAAATATTGAAATATGAGTAACTCCTTTACTGTAATGGCTAAAAAACATATCCTCCTTGATCTTTTTGTATGATACTAATGTTCTCTCATACGTTGCATAGAATATGGGCAAACTTAGCGTACGAATGTGTTGTGCGTGGGCGACGCAAAAATAAATTAGAAAATATAACCTTTCGATAGGAAAACATGGCAATGAAAACACCAAAGTTCTGAGGGGCATACCTGCCACAGCCTGCGCCTTCTTTACGTTCCTGCAGGCCATGATGACTCGGGCGCCTCTCTTGGCCAGCTCCCGGGCCGTGGATTCGCCGATGCCTGTTGGTCGCACGCAGTGCAAGAATTTCAAAACAGAGGGGAAGGAACGGAAGGCGTCCATTAAAACTTTCAGCTATATGATTTCGTAGATTCCACCCACCAAATGACAACTACCTCAAAGAAAACACAAATTCCAGGATAATTGCACTGGCAGTTAGCATTGTAATTGATAGGGAAGATTTGGCAATATGTATAAAATCTCAAGAGCATTCAGGTTACGATTATAGCCTGAAACTCCATCCATCACGAAAGATTCGAGCAAATTGGTCATTGATTCATTTGATGACTGTGGGTGAGACAAACCAAGGAGTAGTGTGCTTAGGTGGCCTTGGACGAAATCGTCCTAACGTACCTGCGCTGGATCCTGTGACGATGACGGTTTTGCCGTCCAGGCGAACGTGCTGAGGACATGTCCGTGTGAGACCTCTATAGACTATCCTCATCAGAATGTTAAATGCAAGAACAGAAAAAACTACAACACTGATAGCTGTGAACAATACTTCTGCCCACGGCTCCATCGCTTTGCTTGTTGCTGTGGAAAAAATATCGCTAAATGATGAAGTAAATTTATAAGTATTGTGGTACGTATAATTAGTATACAGCGACCTGAAAATACTTGACCACAGTATAGTTCTTGGGCACACACACAACTGCTTACCAATAACTTGCGTAACGGTTATTTTAGGTCGACATCATACACACACAAAAATGGTTGTTTGCCATTAAGCGAAATTAGTTAACTGTAAACTACCCTGTCGTTTGAATTTGCGTCAATGCACATTAATTGTCGTTTGTGATGAACAACATATGAACAAGAGCGTTGTGATGAACAAGAGTGTTCTTTATGATTAGTTATTTTTGCTTAGTAGCTAAAATACTTGATTAGTGATAAGAAACCAGGTGTTTTTTTTATCGTAAAGAACATATTTTCTGTGTGTAGAAAAGCTTCTTAAGAAAGCCTGGGTATTTTAGCCAAGAAAATCATTAATGAACCAATAGCTGTATCTATTACTGAACATCATAGCTAGCTGGTAACTGTAATATAGGGGCTTATATGGCAAGAGTCAATTAATGACCAAACTGATGTGATCTTAATTGGTTTCTGTTTATTGGATGTTATCAATTAACGCAATGAAAATCAATAATGTTCTTTTTTACTCCTTTTGAGCACACCACAATGATTATGCCCACCATACTGACAATAAACTCTAAGAATCTGAATTATTGTTAGCGACCATCCTGTTTCTTTGAGACAAACCTTGTGCTATGCTCAAATTAAAGATTCCCTAACATCTATAGTAAAACTATTCATCAAAGACGGCATTGGCAATCCATATAAGGAAGTATCACACCTGGCAGACAAACAATTTCGAAGGAGGCTAACAAAAACTTAAAAGTTGAGTAAAAGGAGCTACCTCGGTTTCAGTGAATTTTTTTAGCCCTTTTGATGCCCAATATGAAACTAAAAAATTGAAGAAAAAATTCAGAAGAAGCAGCTGTAGCGTGTTGATACTACGTAGTAGACCCAGCGGCAAGCTTAAGTTCGAACTATTCAAGGTTTGGTAGGTTTGTTACACACAGATACGTACATCACAACATTGAAGACTTTCAGACCTTTTGGGGCAAGAAGTAACAATTATACAAGTACAATTGAATGACATAATCTTTACACCACATTTTAACAGCGTTTTTTGATATTGGAGCTCATAAGTGCGTTGGCATTCTATTAACGTGAGAAGCCATTTGAAAAATAGGTTCTCTACATCAACACGCTCATTCAGAAGATTGAGAATGGAAGCATGGAGCGTCTCGCTTAGTAGTTTTGTTGGAGAATGTGTGAGCCGTAACGTTGTTGAAAGATAAGAGGATGGTTATGTATGTGTGAACAAGAAAATGCAAGTAGCGACTAGTTAGTTGTACACATCTTGAAATTGCAACATTTTGTAACTAGCAGTACACATCACCGCGATTGAACAACGGTATAGTTATTTCTGTCTCGATTAACACGAAGTATTCGCCTTAGCATTTCATTTTGTACAACTTCTAATTTACGAATGTTACAGTGAGACACTGCACTCCAGATGATAATATTTTGAATTAACAAAGAATGAGCTAGTCAATGATAAATTTGTTTCAACGAATCACGCGTGACATATCTAGACACTGCATATATTATACCATGAACTCTACTGAACCTAGGACCTAACTCTTCATGTGGATTTCGAAGCTCAGTTTATCATCAAGGATCAAATAAAGATATCGAAACTGAGACACCCATTCCAATTCTTTACCATTTAAATGAATCGTCGGTAATTCAAGACAAGAACATGGATTGAATATCATTAGCTTAGTTTTATCCCTATGAGCAATCAATCTATTTTGAGTTGACCATTCCAACAATTTACCTAAAATTAATTGAGTATCGGTAACTTATGGCTGAGAAAAAATTACATCTACTAGTATAGAACACGGTATCATCTGCAAACAGAACACATTTCTTACCAAAAGTAGGTATATCATGAATAAAATGCTGAAGAGCAACGGTCCGAGCAAAGCTCCTTGCGAGACTCCAATTTTAGTAGGTATATCTTGAGATTTGATAGTATTACATAGTACATATTGGTATCAGTTGGATAAGTAAATGGCGAATAAAGCATTCGCTGTACCACGAATACCATAGTATTCGAGGTTTTAACAACTGTTTATCAACAATATCAAAGGCTTTCCTAAAGTCGAGGAAGAAATATACCGCTTACGATTTATTGTGAACACTCTTAAATAAGGCAGTCAGTAGCTGAAACGTTGCTAGTGTAACATCAGATTTTGCACGAAAGCCAAATTTTGGCGGTAAATTACATATGAGTTGCCAGGAACTCGGTTAATCTAGAGTGAATTATTTTTTCAAGTATTGTGTTGAACGTTGACAGCTTTGGTATTGGTCTGTAATTTGCTACATGATTAGGATTGCCTGATTTGAATATTGGTATAACACGAGCATGCTTTAGAGCATTGGGAGCGAATACCAGTATAAAAAAAAAACAGATGAAGATATAAAAAAGTGGATTAACTATATAATAAATGACTTTCATGTGAAGAAAATGTTGGATTTCATCACGGTTACAATGTTTGTCGCTGAATTATTTTAATATTGTATTATTTCATGGGCATTAGTATGCCCCAAGACACAAATATCATGAACATAATAAGTATCGATGGAAAGATTTGCAGATTGTTAGGGATGGTGTTGTTTAAGAGTCGTTGCAATAAAAGTGAAACAATTGCTGAAGAGGTTAACTGATTCACTTCAGCAAGCTCATTTCCCATTTAAACTGAGTGAGATATTTTTAGAGCCAGTCTTTCTGCTGAAGATCTTATTTAAAACTTGCCACATTTTGCGACACGAATTACTAGATTCTTAAATATTTTTGCAATAATATTCTTTAGAATAAATTGCACAATCGATATTTCAATTTTATGACAAATTTTAAAATCATGGGAAACCTGTTTCGGCCTGTTTATTTTCAATTTATACATTATCTTTATTATCGGGAACCATTCGAAATAAATAGAGCAAATGAGATCACACAATTCACTCATTGCAAGGTCAGCATTGGAGTTGGAGGTGTGTCACAATCTCTTACGAAACTAACACAGCTTAACGGTGTTTCGGACTTACCGCTGCAATGAATCGTAATCAGGGTTAAGATTATCACCGGGAAATAGATCGACCCAATGACGGAAGCTTTAGTAGTAACATTTATTCTAGATGTAACTTATTAGATAGTTTTAATCCGCTGCAAGTTATGACTCTTTTATATAATTATCTCCGCCAAGCAGGATATATTTTTATCGAGTTTGTCTGTCTCCCTGTTTGTGCGTATGCTTCTGTGTCTGTCTGTCACCAATATAACTCAAAAAGTTATGGACGGATATTTATGACATTGTAGGAGTTATTAGGCCTTGGGAGACGTTCAACCGTTTGTCGGTTTATTTGGCTGCCTCCTATTTCTAAGTATAGTACCATAACTCAAAAAGTTATGGATAGATTTTTATGAAATTTACAAATTCGTTAAATACATCACGAAAACTAAAGGAACAAATTTTTGTGATGATCTGTTAGTTCATTGGTTTTGTTTGCCTCTGTGTTTGATTTTATGTATGTTAGCAAAATAACTCGAAAAGTTTTGAATGGATCGTCAACAAAATTACAGAAACTCTTATTATTCAAAAAAGGCACAAATGACCAAATCTGGTCCTGATAAAAAGGAAATAAAAGCTTAAGTTCCGAACATTTTTAAATTTTTCGTTAACGTTGCCTTTCTTGGCGGAGGTATGCGCTCTCAGAGTATTGTAGCTCTTAAATACCATCATTACAGTACATGGCGTTTTCGGTTTAACACTGACAAGTTACTTTTAACTCCCAGTTGAAGGCAAATGAAACGTAAACGAGGTAAAACTGAAATTAAAACTCGGGAATTAAGTAATTATCCAGATTACAATTTACAACTGGTATCATAGTAGGCCTCCCAATATCACTATCTGCATCGATACCTACACTTTCACTGTTTATCCCCTCCACAGCTCAATTTAGTACAACATTGCTGTTACTTAAGCAGAGGCAAGGATCAGAAGACGTATGAAAAAGAAAAAGGGACAAGAGACAAGGAGACCGCAACTGGAACACGAGACGCACCGCAACTGACTGAAGATCTGGGGATGTGGGACGCCGGCCCGAGGACGCGTCTCGAGCAGGTTTTTGCCTATCAGTAGAAGGCCACGCGCTGCATTGCTCGCTATCGAGATATTAGGGGCCCAGTCTGCGCTTCTTATCTAGTGATTTTGCATCGAAGCTACTTCAACATTGCTCTTAGATAATTTTATTTTGGAGAAGTAAGTAAGAAAGCCTTCTGGGGTCTAATATAACTAAAATCCCAGAAGGCTTTCTTATTTACTTCTCCAAAATCACCTAGCCTGGGAGTCCTCCAATCTTCGAATCAATACATCATTCTCATTATGTTCATAAAATTTAAATTTTTTTGCCGGTAACAACAATTTGCATGTATGTTAGCTTCAGAGACTTGGTAGTAAATTAGGTCAAGTTCGTGGACTGAACAGTGATAATTTACGCGTCATAACTTTTATTTATAAATACAAACAGCACTGGTCTCGAAAAGAATGAACTTTTCGTTCATATGCGCCGTCAGTAACGAAATGAACGCAAGTAACTAAATTACTACGTACGCAGAGGCGCACACCTGTAGCCAAATCGCTGAAATAACCGTTGCGGCCTTTGTACAGGGTGTCTCAGAAAAAATGATATCCAAGTTTAATAATTTATTATTTCAACTAGTGGCCCATGCCGTCATTATAAATGACGGCAAAAAATTAACACTTCACCAAAACCCCCGCCGTCTTTTGGGCTTCCTCATTTTTCCACTATCTAATACTGAAGAAAAAGATTCCAAGGTACTCAACTTTTTTTTTCGCCTTTTGAAATCTGAATTTTCTCCTATCTTTTTAGTTGTATTTTTCCCCTATCTAATACTGAAGAAAAAGATTGCATGGTACCCAACTTTTTTTTTCGCCGAAAAAAATTGCAAGGTTCCCCCATTTTTTTTACATTTTGAAATCTGAATTTTCTCCTATCTTATTCCCATAGAGCGTGACAGGAAAGATATAAATATATAAATAAATAAATAAAAACACGACGTGAATTATTATATAGTAGATTCTGCTCTACTCATACATATTTAGTAGCCATGGTAATAAAATTTAGAACTAGAGCTTTCAAATGAGACTAGTACACGCCTTTTTACCCTACCGTATAGATGAATAACAGCTGCAAAAAATTAGATCATCGAAACTGCATTGGTGCACTTCATTGATATGGACTTCGATAAGATTAATCATTGATAAAAACATTTAATAGGAATAATCATTGATACAAATATGATAGAGGTACAACTGTTCTTAATCTCTAACATTTAAGCGCCTAACGATTCGACATGGCCACCTCCTCAAAGCAAGCAAAGCTCACATCGCCGTCGCATGTCACCAACTGCTCTACTGATCATGTCTGAATTGTTCTTGAGATCATCCACTTCTGCGCCGTTGTCGCAGAGTTCCTCGATTCCTACGTAATTTCTTGATTGGTGATGAAGCTTGCTTTGCCATGAATGGGAATTGAACACACACAACGTTTTGCATTATGCCCCAGCTGGGCACAATCCAGACTTCAATTTTGATCGAAGCATAAGCAGGGGAAAAATCACTGTTTGGATTGGAATCTGCGGCAACAGATTACTCGTTGGACCCTTTTTCTTTGAGGCTAATGTGGATGGCCAAGCATATCTGCAGATAATCCAGCAAGAGGTCATTCCCCAGATGCAGATGCACTTCAGGCATCAGCAAAATGGCGTGTTCCGCTCTGTTTGGTGGGCACAAGACGGGGCACCAGCTCACCGCGGCATCGCTGTCCGTCATCTTCTCAAGAGTACGTTTCAAGGATCGTGTGGTAGCATTGCACCACCCTGTTCAATGGCCTCCCAGGTCACCTGACCTCACCCCCTGCGATTTCTTCTTGTGGGGGTATCCAAAAAACAAAGTTTACACCTCAGTACCGCGTAACCTGGAGGATTTGCTGGATCGAACTCGCAGTTGGTCAAATGCGACGGCGATGTGAGCTTTGCTTGCTTAGAGGAGGTGGCCATGTCGAGTCGTTAGAAGCTTACATGTTAGAGATTAAGAAGAGTTGTACCTTTATCATGTTTGCATCAATGATTATTCGTATTAAACGTTTTTATCAATGATTAATAATATCGAAGTCCATATCAATGAAGTGCACCAATGCAATTTCGATTACATAAGTTTATGCAGCTGTTATTCATCTATCCGGTAGGGTAAAAAGGCCTGTACTAGTCTCATTTGGAAGCTTTTGTTCTAAATTTTATTACCATGGCTACTAAATATGTATGAGTAGAGCAGAATTCAAATAATAAATTATTAAACTTGGATTACCTTTTTACTGAGACACCCTAAATATGGTCTGGCAGGAGGATGGTTACAAGTGGCTGCTAGTGCTAACCGCAGCACATTAGCTTTACGGATATTTACCACCGCCAAGGAGGTTATTTTTGCCAGTGTTTTGGTCATCTTCCTCTTTCGGGTCGTTAGCAATATAACTGAGAAAATGGTAATAACTTTTACACCTGCGATCAAATCAGTATGAGTAATTGGAAACAGTGACTGTGGTAGATAAAATTGCGTACATCACGAAATGAGTAGCGGCAAGCGTGGCAAATGCATCGTTATGGAGATACGGCTCGAAGAACAATGTGTAAAAAGCCTAAGATGGGCAGCGCCCTCATGGTAACCTACTGCAATTGCGTAGAACAATAAAATAAAAAACAGAAAATTCAACAGGAACCGGTCTTGTTTTCCCTGGCCTTAAGAAAAGTGCTTTTTATATAGTGATTGCAGATTTCACTTGAGTGTGTTGGTCGAAATAATAATGTTTTGGACGGATCTTCATTAAATTTACGGGACTGTTAGGAATATCACGAGCTACAGATGATAAACTTCTGAGATTGATATGTCTGGCAGTACTGCGTTACTTGACTTACCTAGGTTTGCGCTCTTGCAGCGAAGCCCTAGTTTAGGGATATACTATAATAGCAAAACACATATGGTTACTTTCTGTTACTTTTAGAGGTTATTTAATGCAACATCACGTTGTTTCTTCCACATTTCACTTGGGCTCCTTGACCATGTCATTGGTCCCAATAATGATGTATGCCTTGTCTTCAGATGGGCCGCCAGCTCCGGTCACTGTGCTTTAGTGAGTATAAGGCTTTTATATAGTTTAAATGGATGCAAGTCCCAGCTGAAAGATTATATGCCCTCAAGATAGCCGTGAGGTTCTGGTCACGATATTCCCAAACAAGGGCTTCTGATTAAAGGCCGCCCTTTGCTCGGATGAGGTAATAACGCAACTACACGTTACCAAAAGTTTTTATACTGCTGACTGCACATCCAGTGCGCGGGTTCAAAGAAGAAAACTTAAATCACTGACTGAGGTAAACAAATACTTAATTTCAGTAGGCTTCAGTAAACCTACTTGTTCTTCTCATGTATACAGAATGAATATACTGTTAAAATTGAGAATAAAAATCAGTGTTTCCGTTTGTAAAATTGATAGATAAAGAGCTTGCTGAACCACTCAGCCTCCAAAATAGCAAAACATCGCTCGGCATTAAGTGGATCTGAACCGCAATCAGACATTGCTTAAGGGCAGCAGCAGACACACATCATATTGTTGTTACCTACATATCCTCGTTTTCGTTTTGCTACAACGGCCTGTACGGAGACGCGCTGTGTTTGGCCACCCAAAATGCGCATAACATAGTATGTTGGCAGGCAATTGTCCTAAACTACTGTATACGTCGCACATCTGTTTATTTCGAAACCTGTTGAACACTCGCTGATTAATTAAGACGATTCAAATTAACTTAAAACTGAAAGGCGTTGGAACTTGTAACGATATCTGAATAAATTTTAGCTCTCTTCTTTCTATTGCTGATAAAAACAGGCTACCAGAAAGGAATTTTCCACAAGTAGTATAGCAGCTACGAACAAGGTGAGTGTTATCGCAGTTCGTATTTCCTTTGTTTAAGACAGTCTAGAACATGGGCGAATGGCAACATCCGCCTTCTTTCCTAGCCATGGTACCTTCTCACGTGGGAATTACAGGAAACGAGCACGCAGACGAACTTGCCAAAACAGCACTACAAATTGATGCGCCGACCTCCATAGGCCTATCCGCTAAGGAGATGAGGCATCGATTGCACGCCCATTAATTACAGAAAGCTTTGGCAGACGCAGTGTACCTCCTCTCCAGCGCGCAACAGGTTGCACAAGCAGCACCTGGGACAGGCACCTTACCTCAGTCTAGATCGTCGCTCACAGGTGGCCCGTTAAACAAAGTGTTATTATTATTACTATTATCACAGGTGGCCCCTGAGCCGCCTTCGCCTAGGAACCACGCGCCTCACACACGGCCACTACTTTACCGCAACAAGACCCCGCAAATGCCCTCAGTGCCACGTGCCGTGGACAAGAGAACATCTCCTGATCACCTGCCCCGCCTTCTCCGTCGCCCGACAAATACTTACCAGTGCCTGCAACGAAGAACAACTTGCACTTTCACTACCAGCAGTGCTCTCCGAGAACTTTCCAGCTGAAGCCCTGATTGACTACCTTCGCTCTATAAATATGATGTCGACCCCATAAAACCCTTCTCTCCACTTCGCCGAGCACAAGGCACCTATGCCCAGAGAGGGCAGCGTGCAATCCGGGAGAAAACAACAACAACATTTCCTAGCCATCACGCTCGCGGCAAAGTGTATCGTAGCTCATTGGTGACAATATTTTCAAAGCTTAATCAAGTTATTTACCCTAGAGGAACTTAATGTGGATAGCGCGTGCTTATTGCAAATTTCTACTAGCTTTGTTTCATCATATTTAATCCTTTTGCCTTAAATAATGGCTGTGCCGTACTC
>LQNS02007215.1:30030471-30040798 GCA_001587735.2 Parhyale hawaiensis | reverse complement strand
TGGAATCTCTTTCTTCAGTATTAGAAGACGGCGGGGGTTTTGGTGAAGTGTTAATTTTTTGCCGTCATTTATAATGACGGCATGGGCCACTAGTTTATTAATATCCACTCATAAGAGTACCGGTATATAGTTTTAGGTTTCTCGCTTACTCTTGATTGGTTGATCTTTCCCTCCTGCTCTGGAAGAATAGGTTAATAGGTGAGAGACAATGCTTCAGCTGAACGGCTGGGGAATGAAATCTGAAGATATTCAAGTTTGAATTTAATAGTGAATACGTTCCTTGAATGTGCGCAAGGCACAGAAGTACTACTTGAGGTCTTATTTTTCAGCTAGAGAAAGACAGACTTCTCATCTCTAACTTGCGTGTTACTGCCACTGCTTCACATATAGCACATTAGAAGAACCTATTTTTTATATCAAATGCATCTCTCGATTTGGATTCTATTAGCTTTGTTTGTTATCCGTTCTCCTCGTTTTTTTTTTCTCTTCGGTTAATATATCTCAGGCCGTAGCAAAAGTTTTTACCAATTGATAAGAGAGTAATATTACATCATTTGAATTTATGTTTATACATATTTTCTACCACAACGTGAAAAGACGGCAACCGTCGATAAATTGAGGAGAAAGACCAGTTCAGCGACCGAGAGTAGGACTCCATAACAAAAAAAAAAAAACATGTTGAGTGTGTGGTGGGGTATTGAAAGGATCAACCACTACGAATTCTTAGAAAACAATCAAACCATCACTGCTAGTTACTATTGTGATCAACTTCGTCGCTTGACAGCTGCTTTGATCCCAAAGTAACTAAAGTAACTTCTTTAATTCACCTCACGCAAGAGCCCAATCTTACTGGAAGCACGTGACAATAATCGCCTAATATACGGCTCAAAAGAAAGATTCTCATCGAAGAAAACACCAAGAATCTCCGAGGAGTTAAATTCCTAAGCAAAGTGTCATCTATCTCCAGAGGTGGATGCTGCGATATAAGTGTTCGAGACCAACTGACAATCATAGACTTGGTCTTACTGGCATTCAGCTTCTTACTCCAGGCCAGCACCATGCTCTAATGCGTGACAGATTCCTATTCAAAGACTGGGCGACAGCATTACCGATGCAGGCATCACAGCAATCAAAGTGGAATCGTCGGCATAGTTGATCATCGTGTTTCCCAGCGAACAGAGCACGTCACTAGTATACAGAAGGAACAAGAGCGGGCCAAGTGCGCTACCCTGAGGGACGCCAAATACTCAAAACACCGTCAACCGACCCTCTCTGCGTTCGGTCAAAAACGAAATCGCTAATGATTGACAGAACCCTACCACCCACACCAAATGACTCAGACTTGTATAATAGACCTGTGTAGATGACCCTGTCAAACGCCGTGCTTAAGTTCATCTGTAAAAGGCGTGCCCCAGACCCACAATCCAGCGCACACTGTCAATGGTGTGACACAGACACTAATGCATTACAAGAACCCAAACCAGTTCTGTACACAAACTGACCAGCCGGCAGCAAACCCGCAACCTCAGCAAAACGACCAAGCTTACTAGCGGCTAATTTATCGAGCACTTTTGACAAAATGGGAGTCAGCGCAATGGGTCAGTAGGTGGCGACATGGAGCGACACTGGACCCTAGGGAATGGGAGTAATATTCCCAGTACGTCAACAACGGGGAAAATTTCCTAACCATATAAGGCGCCGGAAAATCACTGCCAGCCTAGAGGAAAGAACGTCAGCAAGCTGCCAATAAAACAGAGGAATCATGCCCACCGGGTCCACACCTCCAGAAGGATCAACACTCTCAAGCAGCAGCAGCAGCAGCAGCAGCAAGACTGTACCAGATCTGAACGCCTAAGAGGCTGAACGAGTTTCAGGGTGATATCGATGAAGCAATGACAACACATCTCTGCTTTACTTTCCGTCAAAGTGAGCTAACAAGAGCTTCGCCCTAGCCGAGTGATCAGCTATGATACCTCCACCGGGACCAACAAAGGGCGGCAACGAAAGTTCAGCACCTAAAACTGAACCTTTTAGCTCACTCCACCAACGATGTGGATGGTCTGTACTCAGCAGAAACTCCCTGGAACGCTGCTTCTGACGATGTTGTGTCCTCTCATACACTCTCTTAGCCTCGGCTCTCCGATCAACATAGGTCCGCCACAACAGGCGATCCCTTGAACGGGGCCATGTCTGATAAGCCGCTTGTTTAGCTGCGAAAGCTAACGGGCACTGGTCGTCAAACCACGATTCGTCCCGAGACCTCACAAAAATATTCCTCTTCGGGGACAAACATCACCAAACAAGACACAAGTCGTTGAGCTCTGAGATAGGATCCTGGCTCCAGGTAACGCCCTTACCCATCCAGCAAAAGACTCCCAGTAAGTCCTGCTCTTAACGAACACCACTGTTCTGGTGTGTACCACAGGAACAACCTGGCTCAGGTCCAAGGACCCAACAAGATGTGAGTGGTCCGCAGTGCCAAATAGGGGAGCCAACTGACACAGCCATCAAATCCGGGACATCAGTCATGACTAGGTTGAGATAATTACCTGTAATATGAGGGGAACCACGAAATAGCTGCACAAGACTAGATATGGAACAAAAGTTCAACGCAGCCTCACCACGGCCATCAGTCGGTGACAGAGATCCCAACCAATTCCTGTGGTGTGCATTAACTTCTTCCACATAAACAAACGTTGACTTAGAATCCGTACTCTGTATCGAGGCCATCGCCGTCAGAAAACAGTCATACAGAGAATCATCAGTTGCAACGCTCCGATATAAGGAGAATAAATGAAAATTTTTCAGACGGCCACACACCCTCTCAACTATGATCTCATGACAGGTGCATTCGTGCACTGACTGCTGGTAACCGCAGAAACCATTCCGAACATAGGCAGCCATTCCGCGGAATCCAGGCCGTGATCCCTATGGCTTCCACTGAAAACCTGCCAGGGCAAGCTCCGCGTCGTGTTCCTACCCGTCACCAACGTCTCGGAACAGCACATGACATCTACACCTCGGGACAGAAAGCCAAGCTCCGCGAGGTTCGCATGCAGTCCTCTGATGTTGCTATAAAAGGAAACGACACCTCCGAGACCACCCTGGGACCGGGTTACTCTCCCCATCACCACAAATTAAAAGAGAAATGAAGATAGAAACAAAAATATGTAGAGATGTACAGAAATATACAAAATAGAATCATAAACCCATAAACAGATGATTAGCATAGGCTGACATACGGTCCACTCGGTAGAGCTGCATACCGAGCAAGGCTAATACAACCCCCAAGTTCGCCACTATTGCCAGGTTATTAATGGAGGGCAACAATCACTTTGGACATCTGGGTGCCTTCACCAACCTCCCATGCTCCTGCCGCTCACAGCACAGGATTATCACAACAGGGGAAAAAAGAAAGTACAAGAAAGAATATAAAAAAAGAGTGTCGATTGTGTCATCGAGAGGTAGCAATGACGTTACATCATCACAATATTCTTCGCCGCCATTACTGACGGTCTAATCCACTAGTTTTGGTTGAAAATTGAAAGCTCAAGAATGTTTATTTAATAAGTTAATAGTAAGAAGTTTTTACTACTTACCAGTTCCATGCAGGCGTTTGGCTAGCTCTTTCGTAAAGAGAATGTTGGCCAGCTTAGACTGGCCGTATGATGTGTACCAGGAGTACCGACGGCGCTCAAAGTGCAAGTCATCGATATCAGGAGATCCGAAGATATACATGTCTGAGGACACTGTGATGACGCGGCTTGGGGCGCTGGCCTTCAGCTTGTCTATGTAAAAGAAAAACAGTATTCTAACGAAATTAGAAGAACTGCGAATTTCAATGTAGTATAAGAGCGGCTGAGGAACCAGGATCAATGAACGCCTGATAGTCGTTTCTGTGTACATTTGTAGCAGTAACTCTTATACTCGCCTAATAGGATGTTGCTAGTTAGAAAGAAATAATACCATGTTCTAGAAGATAAGCCTGGATAAAGCATACCAATACTCTCGAGCACACAAACATCGAGGAGCCACTTACTCAAAAGGGAGATTTCGGTTCCGGCAATTGGGGCTGAATGCACAAAGTCGAAGACGTACTTTTATACATTTTCTCATTACTTTTCATAATTGGTTTAGGCTATTTCACTTGATTCTTTTGCATTCAGTGATGACTGGCAGACCTGAACATACTTTAAAAACTTCTGTATGCAACAAATTCACAAAAATGTTGATTCTTGAAGTGTAATTAGCTACTTAAAGCAACTGCATATGAAATTCTCCGATATTTGCAGTAGAGTGAAATTATTTCGGAATAGTTTGTAAAAAAAATAAACAGCCTCATGTTCTGGAATAGAAGCTTCTCAAATTCGTGGTATGCTCGATTTGTAATGAAAATAAACAGCTGATAGAAATGTTTAGGAAATTTATTTGGTATACGGGATAAGCGAAAAAAAAAAACAGAACAAGACAGCAGAGCTGAAGGGTGACTTGGAGCCGCTTTTAGCCATGAAGTGATGAAACACTGGCCACCATGAAGTTATCTAGCAATGGAAGCACTGAAGCGATATAGCATTGGGAGCCGTGAAATGATCTAGCATTGGCAACGGTGAAATGATATAGCATTGGCAGTCTTGAAATGATCTAGCAATGGCAACCGTGATATGATATAACATTGGAAGCTCTAAAGTGATCTAACGTTGGCAACCGTAAAATAATGTAGCATTGGCACCCTTAAATTGATCTAACCTTCTCAGCTGTGGAGTGATATAGCATTGGCAGCCATGAAGTGATGTAATGTAGGCCACCATGAAGTAATTTAACTCCGGCAACCATTAACTCATGTAACAGCCATCTTACTCACCTATTAAATCATATAATGGAGGAAACTATGAAGTGATGTATCATGGTTATCCAATAAATCATATATTGTAGGTAACCATGAAGTTGTGTAAGGTAGGCAACCATGAAGTGATTAAACATAGTAATCCATTGAATCATGCAATGTAGGCAACCGTGACGAGATGTACGATGCAGTAACATATGTAACATGAAGTGATGTAACGTAGACTGCCATAGCGTGATGTAGTGTAAGGAACAACCATGATGTCATTCAAATAGGCAGCCATGGAATAATTCAACTTAGGTAATTATGTAGTGATTCAACTTAGGCAAGCATTAAGTGATGTAACATAGGCAACCATGAAGTGATGTGTCGTGGTATTCCTAGGTAGTAATGTGAAATGACGGTTTCAGTAATGAAGGATTGTAAAAGCATTAAAATTTCATTTTAATTTTTTTTTAACAGCTCTCCTGGTATCTTTATCTCATGGTTAACTATGCTTTTTAGTTCATGGCTATTAATGTGGTTTCACTTTGTACTGTGGCCTTAGTTAGGTTTTCTGTATTACGGGGTTTTCTTAACTTTCCTTTCCTTACATCTAAAGGGATGAGTTCTACTGAAAGCTCTACATACATTAATTTCCGAGGGTATTACTTCAAATCCGCAGTTGGAAACTCTCAATTGTATGCGATATTAATGTACATTACATGTAGTAGCTGTGTTCCAATTTTTTCTACCGTATAAGAATTTAATATTACTAAAATTTACGATAAATTTTCAATTATTCTTTGTGTCCGAAGGCATGCTCATAATCGCCTACTGAAGGTACAGTATTTGAAACTGAATTTAGATTCCCTGCTCTGCAACACATTCCTTACGTTACGACAAAAAAAAAAAAAAATCCTTGTTTGAGGTCTGTGAGTATTAGAACTAATTTTATTAAACCTTACATAAATCGTTCTCGAGGCCCATTTGCGAAAAGCCCGATTTCAGTGGGCAGTCAAGGTATGGTGGGGTCTATGCATTACCGATTGCATTTTAATTATGTATACATAAATACCCAGGGAGTGTAGCTGGATTAGTCACAACGTCATATAGCCAACGTTCTTTTTCTTCACATTCTTGTCTATTCTGCCGTGATATTAACTCCCTTTAGTGAAATAGCGGACAAACAGAAGATAGTCGTGCAGATCGCCTCAGATTTCTCAATCGACAGGGACCTTTAGAACTGGTGTGTTCTTCTGTAGACGTTTACTGATAAGATATCGAGTGAAGTTAGGAGCAGATTTGCACCGATCGAACTGCGAGTGCTGTAGTCCTCATATCAGGAAAAAATAACCCCTTCACTCTTCCTCTGGGTAGATTTTAATCATTTTAAGATGACTGGGATTACAGGCTGGAAAATGCTCCACATATATAGAATATCTTAACTGTACGTTCTCACGGAAACAGTCTTGGAAAAGGCCAGATACTTGAATGAGTTGGGCACTTGTGGCCACCAGCGCGCGTCAGTTACAAGAGTGGAGGAGGAGGAGGCTGCAACTACCAGTTTGGTGTTTTCTCCGGGGATAGGGCCGTAGGTTGTTCCAGGTGCCCGGATCTCTAACTTTATTGGCGGCGACAATTGAAAAATAGTGAAAAAACCGTCAAAAGCATCCAGTTCTCTCCAGCAGAAACATGAGATGTGAGCCTGACATTTTCTGATTACAAAGACAGTGCAGTGAACAAAAAATCTAAAAACATAGGCGCTGAGTAACGCTTTGTGGCAGCTTTTATAATTTTACTTGGCGGTTGCGGCAAAATACAGTTTGCAAGACACAGTTGCGCTCCCCTCAGCTGTCCTACATAAGTAGAAGAACAGTACGAGTTTATCAGGCAGATAACACAGTCCAATGTTATTCAAATTAGAAGTGCTGCCGGTGGCTAGTTTGCTTCCTAGAGGCTATAACAACATCCTTAGTGAGTTCATCAAGCACCACAAAGCTTCTCATAAACTGAGTTCCAACTCTTGGATCCAATTTCAATTTTCTCTCGCGAATAATCTTATGCTAAATTTTAATTTTTTTAGGTATAAATATTGCCTTCTAAAAGAGATTAGACATCCAAAAGTTACCCATGTTATCATGCGTTTGGTAGTACAGCTTGCCACAATTTTTATTCGCTAATTATTTATTTCTGAAATCATATGAAGAGTTATTCATTGTCTACTAACATATTGTACAGAACGAATACACCTAACTAGGTTTCCGTTGACTTAATGCTCGAATTTAATAGATCTTGTAAGGCGAAGTGCATGATCGAGTACACCGTGTAGAGAGCCAATCTTAAGGCGTCTTTTTGAGGCTACATTCGTGATCAGAATCACCGTGATCAGTGAAAAGCACAAGAACGGTCAATGATTTTGTAAACAAACCAGAGACGCCATGTCTATACTCAAAAATGAATATTCTATGGTATTACATGGCAGATCGGGGGGAATGGACTTTTTTTTATGCATTTTCATTAGTTTAAAGTCAATGCATAAGTGAAGTAGCAGTATTTAACGCATTAGTTTAATGTCAATGCATAAGTGAAGTAGCAGTATTTAACGCATTAGTTTAAAGTCAATGCATAAGTGAAGTAGCAGTATTTATCGCATTTTTAACATGCCCAGGCATAAAATAAAAGAAACTACAATTTTGGAAGTCAATAATGCAGAATAATATTATTCAATTTGTCTTGAAATATAAGAAAACATCACGAACTTGCATTTCAATTCTTAAATTTTTGCTTGTCAAATGGCTGCAATCACTCGATCTTTGATCACACGTGATCAGCGCGCTAGGGAAATCACAGTGCGATCAACTTCGATCATGGTTGACTGTTATCAGAATCATGTCAAACAGTGGTCACAAATACCCGCCGATGATGCGGAATCAAGAGCTATCATCCGCATGGTGGTCACAAAAAGACGCCTATAGAGTTACTCGTTTTTCTTTCAGTAACCTCTTGATACCGGATGGCTAGAATATTTTTGTTCAAGATACTTTAAGCTTGCTAAACGCTTGATGCTCGATATTAGGGAAGAAACATTCGAGTTCAGGTTCATTACAAAGCGTAATAAGTTACCTATGAGCAGATGTGTGAGGAGGAAGCAGCCGTAATGATTGGTAGCGAGCACCAGCTCCTGACCTTCTGAGTTCGTGCACCTCGTCATCTGTCCTCCGATGCCGGCATTGTTGATCTGGAGGGAAATCGAGGTGTGCTGAGGCGATGACACGCAATAGTCAAGTGAAAAACTTTCCCTCTGTTCCTCGTCCGCAAGCGGTGCTGTGTCCGCTCTGAACACCAATTCCTGGGAACTCACTAGAAGGCTATAGCGTTTTAGTTGCTCTTTTGGTAGTCGCAGGGTTGAACAGGTCCAGCCAAAAATTTTGAGGAAACTTGTTCATTTGTCTGCGTGTGAACCTACTTTAGACAGGCAAGCAGTAACGCAATTTAGGATAAGTCAAACATTCCAATAGAATTTTAGTAAAGTTCAACAGCAGCCAGGTAGCTACATTATACAATCAGTGGTGGTATTCCGTGAATGGATAGATGCTCGTCATTGATCTAAAGATAGATATTTCAAGTTATAAAGTATAGGGTACTGCTGTACAGAACCGTAATTGAAGAGTTTTCCTAGTTTCGTTATGACGAAAAAAATGAATTATACTTAAAGTAAGGTAGTGTCAAAATCAATTAGAAGCAGCTGAAAAAAATTATTACCCCCACGCGCGTTTCGTTGTTCATCAGCTCATTAGGTTGGAGGCAGAGGAGCTTCAATAGAGGAGGAGGGAGATCTGCGGCCCATTCACAGATTCGCCAACGAGTAAACCAGCTGTGAGACACATTCATGAATCTCATTGGTGAAAGTGACGGGGGAGCAGTGAGTTTCACGGGGAAGCAGCAGCAGAAAAACCGAATTTCTGATCCGTGATTGGTGCATACGCGACTGACTGACAGCCATAGCAACTCTTGAGCTTCTCGGACATGGCTCCTGGCTCCCTCCTCTTTATAGAAGCTCCTTGTTGGAGGCCCAAAATTGGTCAATTTAATTCTTGAAATTTTGCAAAATTTGGAAAGGTTATCTTCGGAAGGTGTAACTATGATACCGAATTATCCCAAAGTGTAAATAACATCTTCAATCAAGCAAATATTTCATCAACCTTGTAACTATGGTTAGCTGCGTTGACTCCAATTAATGCTCGTGGAACAGGCACATAGATGTAACAAGAGCGAACGTGTACTACCTGTAGAAAGTTAAAATGTAAGCGCCAGTATGGTAAACTTCGTAATGATTACAAATCCTACAATTGGCGAAAACACACCACACAACGGCTAAAACTTAACTTGGAAACGTAGCTGCAAATGAAGATTGTTCCAATCCCACAACGTTGAATAATTACGAAGTACACAAAACTGAAGTTCGAAGGCATAAGCGATGCATCCTTAGGTAAAAACTTACAGTAGTTGAGATTTCTTACAGTATAGTCGCGATCTTTTAAACAAGGCATTTATTCTATCGAAGCGTTGGTAGGGCTCTGGTGATGGCAGAAGCTCATCAAGATACAGCATCCGTATAAAACATTTGCAGTTTTTCGCCGCCTGCTGTGTATGTTGACTCAACCTGCCATGGCTTTTCATACTAACGTCTGTTCTGTAGCAATAACGAGTTCGTAGAGACTATTACTGTCGCCAATGCTCTGTTCCTTTCTGCTAGACAAGGATACCATAAAGAATGGATAGTTGTACCTAAAGGTATCATTAGAAATGAATGGTGTATCTTTCGATGATCTAAACCGTCGAAATAGATGAAAAGATGAGGAACTTACTAGAATGTGCAAAGATTTTTCTTCCGCGTTGAACCTCTCAGCAAACCTCCGCACCGACGCCATCTCCGACAGCTCCAGCTCTCGGACCACCACAGCAGAGTTGCCGCTCTCCCGGATGATTTTGTCTATTCGAGAAATGCGTGATATCTTTACTCTTAGTTATTCATTACTATGCAATGACAAACTGGCAGAAAGCATTACGAAATTAATAGGTTACGGTATAGTATTAACAAAATGTTTTGCAGAAATACGGTATAACAAAAAATGGAACCATAAGGGCGGGTGCATACTAAAAATTGAAAAAAAAACTAAACCTTCAGGCAATACCGCATTAAATTACATTGCCGCGATCTTGGCATCTTCTTGCGTATTACTCTGCCACTAAGATAAATACCTAAAATACGAGTCGTTTCTTACAGTTTGTGCGCTACAACAAGCGGGACGCATAAACTTTGGGTATACTTCCTATTTCTGACTTAGATTTGAGTTGCAATGACGATAGCATGTATATAATTGAAAATCGGGGTCGCGTTAAGGTCGCACTGCGCAGCTTTGAGTCGCCATTTGAGTCGCATCTGCGCTGTGACTGCGCTGCCGCTGCTGTGGATGCACCATTTATCCGCGCAACCGTGAC
>LQNS02007215.1:29976700-29992839 GCA_001587735.2 Parhyale hawaiensis | reverse complement strand
AGCTGCAGAAAGAACAGCTGCAGAAAGAACAGCTGCAGAAAGAACAGCTGCAGAAAGAACAGCTGCAGAAAGAACAGCTGCAGAAAGAACAGCTGCAGAAAGAACAGCTGCAGGAAGAACAGCTGCAGGAAGAACAGCCAGAAGAACAGCTAGATTAAAATATGACTTGAAAGACAGGCTACATCTACATACAGACTTTTCAGCCGGTTACAGTATAGATTATTATAGACTAGCGAAACCCTCAGAGGGACTACGGTTAACTGGAGTTTTCACTTATCTTCGTTTCACTTAAGGCAGTGCTTCTAACTTAACCTCTCCCGTTTAAGCTAATGTCCGCCACTTAACCATGACAAAATCTGTCCGCCGTATCGCAGTCCGTCTACCTTAACACAACTCGTCTTATCTACCTTACATAGTATTCTAATTTCACCTGTGAATCTCGCTATAAATATGCTTTGTCAGCAATTTATTCCAGTTGTATCTTGATAGAGACATAGTGATTACGAGAGTACTTCTTACATTGTTCTCCTATGCATATTGCATGCCTCGTCTAGTTCTGTTTCTCACAGTTTATAGATGATTTAGCCATTCATAATTGAACACGCTTTAAACTTTTTTCTCGGCGTATCCAATTTTTTCGCACCATTACGGGGCAGGGGACATTGAACGATTGGCCAATATTTTTTTGCCTTGTTTAACGAGGTAGTTCTACAACAAAGTAAAACAACCTCGGCCAATGTCCTCAGTCACAGCATCGCAACCCTCTGTTGTCTTCAGCATATGTGAAGCCGGGAACGTTCAACTTCTACGTTCCTTTAAGTTGACCGCTGTTGACATATGTACATCATCATGAATTCTCCATTATTGACGGCCTGGTACCTTACTTTCGGTTGAAAATTGAAAAATTCGAAGATGATTACTAAATAAGTTAATAATAAGTTCTTACTACTTACCACTTCCCTGTAGGCGTTTGGCTAGCTCCTTCGTAAAGAGAATGTTGGCCAGCTTAGACTGGCCGTATGATGCGAGCCAGTTGTAGCTACGACGCTCAAAGTGCAGGTCATCGAAGTCAAATGACCCGAAGAGATACATCTCTGAGGACACTGTGATGACGCGACTTGGGGCGCTGGCCTTCAGTTTATCTGTGATATAAAAAGGCATTTATGAGAAAATTAAGTCAGTAGAGCAGAACTGTAACACTAAACTTGCCTTTTAGGATGCAGCCACAGGGAAATAATCCCATGTTCAGTAAGACGAGCATATTTAAAGCATATCTTTGTCGACAGTATCTTATTTATGGCTACGTTCGATCGGTTACCAAAATTATACATCAGAGGACTTCTCTGAATTTTCACTGGCTTCGACCCGTTGAATTGAGTTTTAGGCATTGCCTTTAATCGGTTACTCTATTGGACACTGGACCCTCCTAAGAAGTGACTATACCAGTGCCTCCCACACCTTAACCGGGGCCTCACTACAAGTACAGAAAAGCCAACTAGTAAGGAAAATATTTACCCAAAGGTTTGAAAAGAAACCTTTAACATACTCTTCAGACTTCCAGAAGCTCATCCATACTTCGTAAACTAGAGTTTTCTACCGGCTCAACGTAATCGCGTTGCTATTAACTATTGCAACACGATTCAGAGTGGCAGAGACAAACTCCTGTCTGTACACTGAGAGAAAATTTAATGCGTGTTTCGGTTCCAAAACCGAAAAACGCGTGGGCATCATACATATGCTAAGTGCATCATAAAGAGAAAGTGCATCATGATGATGCATATAGGGGCCTATGATGCACTTGGTCACGTTGATGCTCTTATGTGTTTCGGTTTTGTGACCAAGCCGATGATGCATCAAGATGCGTCAAAAACAGACAAATCTGACGCGCCTGAAAAGACGAAATTTTGAATTACAATACCGATCTGCGTGTTAGTAAGTAACCGTGTTTCGTTTCGCACGTGTAACAAAACTACATAGCTTTTGTTCACATTCTTTTTTGCGGAAACATGTTTTTCTGACTGAAATATATTTTTCTGTCTACTCCGATGATGCACCAAACTTCGCCATGAAACACCTATGTGCATCCTGCTATTTCTCTGTGAAACACCGACGTGCATCCTGCTATTTCTCTGTGGAACACCCACGTGCATCCTGCTATTTCTCTGTGAAACACCTACGTGCATCCTGCTCTTTATCTGTGAAACACCTACGTGCATCGAAAAGTTCTCAGTATAGTTTCGGACAAATCAAGCCTCATAGGTTTCAATAATTCATCTCATAACTCACATAAACAATCAGCAATTGATGCTTGATCCGCAACAATATCATTTAGCGCATTCTTTTCTCCGCATGCTTATTTGTTCTGCCGTTTTATTGACTCCTTTTTTTTTGAAGTGGCAGACAAACTAACGAGGATCGGGCAGACCGACTCTAATTTCTCACTCGATCGGGACCTATCGAGCACGTGTGTTTCCTTCTCACGGTCACTGATAAGATATCGAGCACGTATGTTTGCTTCACACAGTCACTGATAAGATATCGAGCACGTGTGTTTCCTTCTCACGGTCACTGATAAGATATCGAGCACGTGTGTTTGCTTCACACAGTCACTGATAAGATATCGAACACGTGTGTTTCCTTCTCACGGTCACTGATAAGATATCGAGCACGTGTGTTTGCTTCAAACAGTCACTGATATGATATCGAGCACGTGTGTTTCCTTCTCACGGTCACTGATAAGATATCGAGCACGTGTGTTTGCTTCACACAGTCACTGATAAGATATCGAGTACGTGTGTTTGCTTCACACGGTCACTGATAAGATATCGAGCATGTGTGTTTGCTTCACCCGGTCACTGATAAGATNGTATATACAATGAACAACAAAGGGCCCAGAACACTACCCTGTGGGACACCAGACACCAAATTCAAAAACTCACTCCTCTTCCCATCAACAACAACACATTGACGTCTGTCAGATAAAAGACAGACAGATGTACAACATCATGAATTCTCCATTATTGACGGCCTGGTACCCTACTTTCGGTTGAAAATTGAAAAATTCGAAGATGTTTACTAAATAAGTTAGTAATAAGTTCTTACAACTTACCAGTTCCCTTTAGGCGTTTGGCCAGCTCCTTCGTAAAGAGAATGTTGGCCAGCTTGGACTGGCCGTATGATGCCAGCCAGTTGTAGCTACGGCGCTCAAAGTGCAGATCATCGAAATCAAAAGACCCGAAGAGATACATCTCTGAGGACACTGTGATGACGCGACTTGGGGCGCTGGCCTTCAGTTTATCTGTGATATAAAAAGGTGTTTACGAGAAAATTAAGTCTGTAGAGCAGAACTGTCACACTAAACTTGCCTTTTAGGATGCAGCCACAGGGAAATAATCCCATATTCAGTAAGACAAGCATATTTAAAGCATATCTTTGTCGACAGTATCTTATTCATGGCTACGTTCGATCGGTTACCAAAATTATGCTTCAGAGGACTTCTCTGAATTTCTACTGGCTTCGACTCGTTGAATTAAGTTTTAGGCATTAATCGCTTACTCTTGAGGCTTCCAGAAACTCATCCCTGCTTCGTGAACTAGAGTTTTCTACCGGCTCAACGTAATCGCGTTGCTATTACAAACTCCTGTCTGTGCACTGAGAGAAAATTTAATGTGTGTTTCGGTCCCAAAACCGAAACACACAAGGGCATCATAAATATGCTAAGTGCATCATGAAGAGAAAGTGCATCATGATGATGCATATAGGGTCCTATGATGAACTTGGTCACGTTGATGCACTTATGTGTTTCGGTTTTGTGACAAAACCGTTAATGCACCAAGATGCATCAAAAACAGATAAATCTGACGCGTCTGAAAAGACGAAATTTCGAATTACAATAGCGATCTGCGTTTTAGTAAGTAACTGTGTTTCGTTTCGTGTAACAAAACTACAAAGCTTTTGTTCACATTCTTTTTGTGGAAATATGTTTTTCTGACTTAAATATATTTTTTCGTCTACTCCGATGATGCACCAAACTTCACCATGAAACACCAACGTGCATCCTGATGCTTCTCTGTGAAACACCTACGTGCATCCTGCTATTTCTCTGTAAAACACCTACGTGCATCCTGCTATTTCTCTGTAAAACACCTACGTGCATCATAAAGTCCTCAGCGGAGTTTCGGACAAATCAAGCATCATAGGTTTCAATAATTCATCTTATAACTCACATAAACAATCAGCAATTGATGCTTGATCCGCAACAATATCATTTAGCGCATTCTTTTTCTTCGCATGCTTATTTGCTCTGCCGTTTTATTGTCTCCTTTTTTCTTTGAAGTGGCAGACAAACTAAAGATGATCGAGCAGACCGGCTCTGATTTCTCAATCGATAGGGACCTATCGAGCACGTGTGTTTGCTTCACACGGTCACTGATAAGATATCGAGCACGTGTGTTTGCGTCACACGGTCACTGATACGATATCGTGTACGTGTGTTTGCTTCACACGGTCACTGATAAGATATCGAGCACGTGTGTCTCCTTCACACGGTCACTGATAAGATATCGTGGGAAGTTAGGAGCAGAGTGGCACCCGGAACTCAGAGCGCTGGGGCAATCAAATAGGGAAAAAATACCCCTCCCAATGCCTTCATCAGGTTTATACATAATAGATCTTAGCTACAGAATGCGGACTGGGATTAAGGACTGGAAAAAGCTAGATTCCGAACTCCCCAGACGTAAATTAGCTTGGCTAAAGTTCTCAGGCCGACAGTCTTGGGAAGGCTTGACATTTGAAGGAGCTGGGCACCTGCGGCCAGTTGCGCCTTGGCAGCAAGAGCGGGAACACAGGCTGCAACTGACGGTTTGTTTTTAGTCCTGTCCTCGGGCTGCAGGTTGTCGCAGGTGCCTAGCGCGACACCTTGAGATTCAACGAGAAAAATGTGGAAAAGTTGTCGATATTACAAGAGATTAGATATCCAAAAACCAAGCCATGTTATCATATGTTTGGTTACCGTTTTTTTGCTGCCTATATCCGCAATTCAAACCAGTGCGTCTGGGTTTCCAAGTTGAGGGTGCGGTCAAAATTTACTGTACATTATCTTTGTTATTACTAAATTATCATTCAGCATTATTTTTTTTCGTATTATCTTGTAAACAACGAATACACATCACGAGGTTTCCTGTTGGCTTAATACTAGAATTTTACAGATCTGTAGTACGAAGTACAAGAGAAGTACACAGTACCGAAAGCCAATCTGAGAATTACTCGTCTTTCTTTCTCTATCCACTTGATATCGGATGGTTGGAAGCGTACAGTCTATGCACAATAACTTAGTTCGAGAAAATTAAAGCTTACAAGGGGTTTGACGCACGCAGTCGAAAAAATGATTGAGTTCAGGGTTGCTATAATACGTGATACATTACCCATAAGCAGATGAGTGAGGAGGAAGCAGCCGTAGTGGTTGGTGGCGAGCACCAGCTCCTGACCATCTGAGTTGGTGCACTTTGCCATCAGCCCTCCGATGCCGGCATTGTTGATCTGCACAGGCGAGATGTCGTGAGGCGTGTTCGCACAATAGTCAAATGCAAGTGTTTCCTCGTTCCGAAGACGGCATTCCCTCTCGGTTATTCACTTCCTGTAGAGAAGCCGTCATCAGAAGAGTCCTTCTACAAGCGGGTCAGCATCATAGCCCTGCTGGTAGTGTGAAAGACTTTTTCCCCAATCATCCCAGCAGTGCCAGGGCTCTGGCCCGCCGTCGAGCCAAGGTAAGGGCCACAAAGCCTGCAGAGGTCTCGACTGATCTCCTTAATCAGACCTATAGGATCTCTTCCGAGGTCACCAGAAGGCGCCTGGATGGAGACCGTGGCCCGATCAATCGCCGCAGTCGCGCATCCCGTTTTTGGTCTCTCCTCAAATCTTTCTCTGGCAAACGAGTCCGGATGGACCCGAATCAGCCGATTAGATTTGCTGACCGTTTGAGAGTCTTCGGATCGGGCGATCTTACAACAATTATACTGCTGCCTTTTCACCACCCTCCCCCCCTCGGTAACCACTCCCATACTTACTGTACGCGGACACACTATCGCTGTATCCGCCGGCGTAACCTATAGACAGATATTACATTTCGTTCACCCTAGAAGATGTGCAGAGGGCGCCGCTTCTGGATGTTAATTCCACCATCTCCGGCCGGCCCTGACGGCCTCAGCCATTTGCGTAACCTGGGACCCAGGAGTCTGGATTTCCAGTGCCAAATTTTCAATTCGTCCTCGCAAGATGCCTGCTTCCCATCCTTCTACTCCCTGGCTGTCGTCATCGAACTGACCAAACTCATAGACGGAGGCGACTCTCACAGCCTCAATTCTCTGCTACGCCCGGCGGCTAAGCTGCTTAAGAGGCTCCTTGTTTCTCATCTACCCGCTGTTCTGCCTACAGCAAACCATCAACACGGTTTCAAGTCTGACAGATCTATGGCTTCGGCCCTACTGCCTCTAGCACAGCTGTTGCAGTGGGTAAATAAGCTGCAAGTCATCCAAAGCGTTTGGAAGTAAATGAGGGTAGAGTTCTATGATCTAAAGCATTGAAATAAATGAACGTATGAGGAACTTACTAGAATATGCAAAGATTTTTCTTCGGCGTTGAACCTCTCAGCAAACCTCCGCACCGACGCCATCTCCGACAGCTCCAGCTCTCGGACCACCACTGCAGAGTTGCCGCTCTCCCGGATGATTTTGTCTGTTCGGAACAATTGTGGTTACTCACCATTAATGATTCATTACTATGTGATGACAGAAAAAATTACGATATAAGCAGCTTCAGTACAATTTTTACAATCTGAATGCACAAACAATGCAAAAATGGAACCCTAAAACGAACCGTTCCAGAAGACAAAAATACATTTACTTCGCAAGAAAACTGTGTTCGTTGCAGTTTAAAAAAAAATAGTCCCATCTTATCAAAGAAATCGTGAATTTTACAGCTTGTCAATCTTGAAAAATATCAGGCAGAAAGAAGAGCCAAAAAGAAAAGTAGGTTGCTATTTTGACTGGTTGTTGACCCAGCAGCAACTCAGAGAAAGGGCATCCAAAGGAAGTTTGGGCGTAATTTATTTCTAGCAATGGAAAAAACAAGACCTTTAAGGCCGATACTTTTAATCATTAAGTACTCTTATTTAGATTCTATCTATTCTAACCATTTCAACGTACCAAATATATAATTCACACTAACAGAACAAAATGCAGAAAACGACTGTGTATGAAGATATAACTATCTAAACTATAGTGCGATAATAACAACTTATTTGTTTGTAAGAGTAATAGTGGAAAACTGTTGCTTCTGCACTCTTTGGCTGCTGACGGTATTAATAGGTATGTTTCTTCTCGTGGCACGGCACAATTCCATGCACCAGGATATTTGTGATTCTTTCATGAGCTAGATGATGATTGTTAATATTACCGTACATAATTATGGTGCAGTCAAAGCAATGCTTGAGTCAGTGAAAGAATTACATACTGCATATCTCGATATGGAAGTGCGCTGTAGTCCGTTAGCCACGAAAATATTCTTAGAAATCTATTTGCATATGTTAAAGAGAAAGTGTGAAATCAGTCTAGTAGACGATATACGTCAAGACACTGCCGAGTATCCCAGTCTTGTTTTCGGCGCAATAGAAAGTTCTGGTACTAAAACAGCTGTAAATCCTACTCCTGTTAGTAGAGCGGTGGAAGGTTCAGATATTTGCATTGCTGAGAACCTCATTCACTCACGCAGCGCAGTGGTAGATACAAATATCGATACTACAGAGTACTCTACTTCTGTTGGACAGACAGCAAGTCTTCCACTGGTCGTACAGCAGCAGTTAACAGTTAATGACGACAGGACTGCATAGTTGCGTCCGTACACCATGTCATTGATAATGATAGGAATAAGCACAGGCCTTGTGGTGCTGCACTGAGACTCAAACCGCTTTCTTGAAGCCATTCTATTGTTGAGAATTATACTTTACAAAAGTTTTTTTTTTCGACAGAAATGCTTCAAGCCACTGAAGACATTTTCCAAGGATTTCCATATGGAAAATTTTTAATATTGAAATTCCGTGGTCAATCTAATCAAGCCCATAGCAAAATACAAGAAGAGTAAGTGCACATTCTACAGTATATACCCTTGACCAAACAAACACAGTGACTACAAATCAGAGGAAAATACACTTGTAGTGCTAAGTTTGTGCTTCACTTCCTTCATGATATCACGATCTGTATTTTTCAGCGATTTCGTGATGTTCCCAAATATTTTAGAATTTCGTAAAATTCCCAAGTGAAACAGTTATTACACGAAATGACAGGAATTTTCAGGTATTTCATAAAATTTCAGATTGACTTTCACACTTGCATTGTAACAATATACCATCCGATATGTTGAACTACGAGTAACGCTAACTGGAAATGGTTAGAAAAAAACTACTTTCTTGATATTTTTCTACGATGCAAATGTTCTCTACATATAGGGCACATCGAATTTGGGCAAACATAGAATACAGATGTGCTGTACATGTACCACACACGAAATAATTAGATAATATAGCATTTCAACAGGAAAACATTGCACTGAGAACACCAATGTTCCGAGGGGCATACCTGCCACAGCCTGCGCCTTCTTTACGTTCCTGCAGGCCATGATGACTCGGGCGCCTCTCTTGGCCAGCTTCAGGGCCGTGGCCTCGCCGATGCCTGTTGGCCGCACGCATTGCAAGAATTTCAACACGAACAGTAACGAATGAAACACTACCATTAAAACTTCCAGGAGCGCTATTCTCGTGGATTGTACTTATTAAAATGACGTCGACCTTACATAAAATGCAAGTGCTAGGTAAACTGTCTTGTTATTGACACGAAACAGTTGGCGATATGTACAAATCTTCAGGAGTATTTACTTCATGATCTAATCGAAAGCGCCAAACTAAACTTTTATTACGTATAATTCAAACAAATTCATTTATAATTCGATGGTAGTGGGCGAGACGAACTAAGGCTTCCATAGACGGAGTAAGTCAAGGAGGCCTTGGACGAATTCGTCCAAACGTACCTGCGCTGGATCCTGTGACGATGACGGTTTTGCCGTCCAGGCGAACGTCCTTAGGACATTTCCTCGTCAGCCCCCTATAGACTATCCTGGCCACAATGTTAAGAGCGAGAAAAGAAAGGACTACAGCACTGATTCTTGTAAACAATGAATCTGTCCACGGCTCCATTGCTTTCCTTGCTGCTGAAAAAAAGGCGAAATTCTGAAGTAAATACTGTACATAGGTATTGTTCTGTAGTTAGTGTGCGGAGACCTGAAAATACTTCAAAAACGCACGGGTCTTCCACACACACATCTGAACGGAAACTGCTGGCCAATCAACGCTCATCAAAATATGTCTAATCGAAAACGAATTTGTTTAACAGCTTTTTCTACTTTGGCGCCATATGCAGGAGAAACTTGAAGAGATCCTGGGATTTTAGTCAAGAACATCATTAGTGAACCGATAACTTGGTATTTTACTTAACATCACAGTTGGCTTGTAACTGCGATGTATAGCATATATGGAATGATTCAATTACATAGTAACAAAACTGATGTGATTACAACTAGTTCTTGGCTCCAGTCTATTGGATGAATCTTTAACCACGAACACAAGAGAAGAACAAAGATCTATTGTGTTTATTTTATTTCGTCTGAACGCAACATAATTATAGTGCTGACCTTCTGGCAGTAAATTGAATAATTTGAATTATCGACCACCATAGCTGTAGCTTTGGGACCAAATCTTACGTTATCATCAAGTTAGAGATGCATTCATTTTTTTCTAGTAAAAATAGTCATCAAAAATGGTAGAGTCAATCCGTATACTGTAAGCAAATATCATACTTCGCATACTTTGCGGGAGTTTAAAAAATACCCAAGCTTCTGCTAAGTTTTTGAAGTGCATTTGTACAATGTGCGGAACTAAAAGAACTGAAGAAAGAACATCAGAAAAGCAGTTGCAGCAGATTAATACTGCCGGGTCCAGGGGCAGACAGGATCTGAAACTACACGTCATCACGCGTTCCCGCCGAAACTGGCAGAGCTTAGGGTGCCTCGGACTTGCCAGTAGCCACTGCCAGGAATCGGGATTAAGGTTATCACCGTGAAATAGATCGACCTACAGACGGCAGGTATAGTTGTAACATATAATGTGGATGTGTCATATAAGATACTTTTAATTCACTGTTAGAGATGACACTTTTATGCAATTTAGAAATACTATCATTGCTTTCGTTTTAACACTGACGAGCTCATCTACCTCCAAATTGAGGGTAAAAGCACCGTAAAAGAGGTGAAATGGAATTCATCAAATTCAGAAACAAACTAAATCCAGATTGCAACTTAGTGTGAATATTGTAACATTCATATAGTGTTACAGTAGGCCACCCATTGCACCCAAAAGCATTACCTATCGAGATCAATATCTGCACCTGCACAAACTGTTCAACTCCGGCGCAGGTCAATTGGGAACAATATTACTAGATCAGGTACGGTACATCATTCGTAAATTTTGTATGATAGAGAAACAGCGACAAGGTGACGGCAACAGAAACACACGCCGTTCAGCAACAGACTGCATATCAGGGGCGGAGAGAAGCGAGGCATCGGAAAATTGAAGCGGTGTGCCTAGGGGACCTTGAGGTAGGACGCCTGGGGGAGGGCCTGTCTTGAGTCGGTTTTTCCTTCTTCAAAAGACCATGAGTAGCGTATTGCTCACTAGCAAGATTTTGTGGCTTCTTATCTTGTGATTTCTCGTTTTTGTTACGGCAATATTGCTCTTACTCGAGGTTTAATAAATAATTATGTTCATAAGATATCATTTTTACCGGCAACAACAACAACAACAACAACTTACGGTTATGTTAGCTTCAAAAACTTGGTAGCAGAATAGGAAAAATTCCTGGACTCGGTAGAGGCAATGAACGCCCCAAGACTTCCATAAATAGACCAAGCACTCGTTTTGCCAACACAAAAAAATTTGATATTTCTATCCAAATGCGCCATCAGAAGAGAGACTGTTAATGCAAGTAACTAAAATATAGGTACCGCGCCACTGCGGCCTATATGCCGAGGCCACGTAGCTACGCATTAGTACGCCCAACTGCATGGTTGCCAGCAAGAGCACCTCACCGGTCGTTTCAAAATATATTTATTATCGGCATCATACCTAGATACGGTAGCATGAATGACGTCCGAGTTCCACATCCTTGCATCAGGTTGTCTCTGTGAATACATAAAGTACCAACCTCAGCACATTAACTAGTAACTTTATTACCTCTGCCAAGGAGGTTATGTTTTGTCTCGTTTGTCTCTCTGTCTGTCTCTTTTTTTTGTCTACCACCAAGATTATTCAAAAAGTTTATAAGGATTGTTAGGCATGTTTACAGCAACAGATGATTAAATTTTGTTGAGAATGCGTTCATCTGTTTGTTTGCTTGCTTGTTTTCTCTTATTGCATTAGTCAAATATTTACATGAGTTGCTTGGTATATTACGAAGAGTAACTGAACAAATTTTTCTTATAAGCTGTTAGTTCGATCGTGTCGCTGTGTTCGATCGTGTTTGATTTTATGATTGTTAACACAATAACTAAAAAATTTATGGATGGATCTTTCTGAAATTTACAGGACTTGTTAGTAATGCTAGAAGAAATAAATGACTCAATTTTGGTGACGATCAGTTGGTGCGTTAGTGTGTTTGACTTATGTTTGTTATAATGTTTGTTAGCAGCAAAACTAAAAAAATTATGAGCAAATTTTCACGAGAATTACAGAAGCTGTTAAAAGCATAATTGATTGGATTTTGTCGTCGATACTGGTGTTGATACAAAGAAGATAATGGTTTCAGAGCCAATTTGAATTTTTCGTTGCCGTTGCCTTGCTTGGCGGAGGTATGCGCTCTCAGAGTGCTCTTTAGTTTCCTCTGTACTCTCAGACGTATTTGTGAACTGTATCTTAATAAAAGTATCTATATAGTAATTCTGCTTGAGGCGCCATCCGTCCCTGCGTCTGCACGTTACGCTTTTCAGTTTCAAATAAGGGAAATTCAACTTGTAAGAAGCTCTAATTGTCGCTGGAAGGAAGTTCAACCTTAACTGTCTTCTGTTTTGCTAGCTCTCCAAGAAATTTTCAGTCACTTCCGAAACGAAGGCATAAAGTTCATTTTACACGTATCAAACATACGTATTCCCAATCATTTAATATTCACGTCGTTTCTATTGCATTCACTTTGTTGCTGTCCTGATCCTAATATGAGAAAAATCATGGGCTGGATACGGTGCAGAGCGAGCTGTATTCGACTGCTTCATTCTAAAGTCCTGTGCAGTGAAGTATGTCGAAAGAATTCAAGTAAACTGACCGTATAAGGGGGTTCGGCAACAAGAAGCCATCATTGAAAAAGTGGGCTTAGTCAGGTGTCTATTGTGTTGAACCTATCGCAGAAAATAGAGCAGAAAACAAATGGGGGACTGTATAGAACAGACACGGGTCACACTATAGAACTGAAATCATCACATACACCAATTAAAATGGCATTGTTCAGAATGTGAAGGGCTAAGTTCGATGAGAAATACAGCTCAGCGAAGACGTATATATTCTGTATAGAAGAGCAATGAGAAAAGTACGTACCTCCGAAGAGTGAGACTCCTATCATGTATCTACAGTATCTAAAATATAATAAAGACCGGCGTGTATTTATCTGTTTGTTTATTTCTTTATCTGTTCATCCATTTTCTGTCACGCTTTAACAAAACAGGAGGAAACTATCCCAGGTGCATGGTCGTCCTCCCAAGTTCCACTGCAAACTATTGGGTTGAAAATAGGCCGGGTTCCAGAAGATGGCAAACGTTCCTAAATCAGGAACAGTTTAAATTAAAACAATGAAGACATCGCGGGCTTAGTCTGATTTTTTACTAGTATTACCTTCTCCATAGATCAAATGTACGGCAAAGTATAGGGCGATCTCAAGTCTAGATGCACTTCTTGCATTGCCGAACATGAAATCGCAGCACTGAAGATACCTGAAGCTTGAATTGGTACCCTCATGCATCTTGATTCGTAGTTTCTTCCCACAGATGATTTCGTTGCTTCAGCTATTCTCCCAAATTTAATTCAATGGTCGATGACACAGCCTTCGCTAAGCGAAAGCCATTGGACCTGTATAGGCTAGCCTACCGTATCCACAATACCGAATCTGAGCTATTACTTTGAGCGTTGCTGATCGGGCTGCAATATACCATGTATTTTTTCCATTTTAGAGAAAAAAAAATTTCTATACTGAGCGGCTGTGAAGTCGTAAACGCCACAGTTCATTTACGGAAGATAGTTGTGTCAAATTTGGGTGAATGAGCTTCGCTCCTAAATTTCCAGGTTTGTGACGTCAAAATTACATCACGCCTCTCTGGAAATATCGAAGATTCCTTGCTGCAACAGTGGCGTAGGTTATCAGTAGCTTAGGTTGAGAAGCTGTATTAGGTCGAACTAAAGTGAGTTATAATAGCATAGGTTAGAATTGTTTCATTGTAAAAGTGAGGACATTAACCAACAGACCGTGAAATTTCCACAGGTCCCGCTAGTTTATCATTCTTTTTTTTGCTGTGTTTATGTCTGTGTCATGACGTACAAGTGCGGATTCGGTGCTGGTAAAATAAGTGCAACCTTCGTTGCACCCTTTGTTGGTCCCGGTTGTGGCATCAGTGCTATAATGCCTTAGCTAAAACGGAGGTCTTGTCGGCTCATTTTGGCGGAAAGCAGACCAGAGATATGTTGTCATTGCCTCATGGATGTCACCCTGAGCCTCGTTCAACCACGTTGGCGTTCAGATTTAGTACTATAAAGGAGTTGTTTGAGAACCCTGAGCCCTCTGGAGGTGTGGACCCGATGGGCATGTCTCCTTTGTTTCATAAGTATTAAGTGTTTTGCTGGCATCCGCGCCCCTAAGCTTCGAGTGATCTTCCGGAGCCTGATATGGTTAGGAAATTTTTCCCATTGTTGGCGTGCTGGGAATATTACTCCTATTCCCAAAAGTCCGGTGTCGTCTAATGTCGCCAACTACCGACCTATTACGCTGAAGCTCATTTTGTCGATGGTGTTCGAGAAATTGTGGCTTCTAAGCTTGGTTGCATTGCTGAGGCTACGGGTTTGCTGCCTGTTGGTCAGTTTGCGTACAGAACTGGTTTAGGTTGTTGTGACACTTTGCTCTCCGTGTCACCATTTGCAGTCTGAGCTGGACGGTGGGTCTGAGGCACGCCTTCTACAGTTGGACTTTTGCGCGACGTTTGACAGGGTTAAACAGGGGTCTCTTGTTCAAGTCGGAGTCGTTTGGTGTGGGGCAGGGTTTTTGGAGTCTGACGTTTTCCTCACGGTAGCATACTTGACCTGCTGCTGTTCGTTCTGCAGAGTAGTGACATGCTGTCTTCGCTAGAGAACACAATTATTAACTATGCTGAAGATTTCGCTTTGACAGTAGTTATATCTGCCCCCACCATGCGTAATGTTGACGTCCAGTCTCTGAATAGGAACCTCTCATGCATCATTAGGGCATGGTGCTCGGCCAGGAGTATGAAGCTGAATGCCAGTAAGATCAAGTCTATGATTGCCAGTCGGTCTGGGACACCTTTGCCGCAGCATCCACATCTGAGGGTAGATGATTCTTTGTTTCATTCAGGAGAGTAGTATCATGTCATTGATGACAAGTTTACTTTAGAGCCGTGTATTTAGCGACTGGTGTCACGTGTTGCCATTAAGATTGGTTTCTTGCGTGAGGTAAGTTCTGTGTTTGGTGACAAAGAGTTGGTCCGAAGATGCTTTTATGCTTTTCTGCTGTCTGTGTGGAACTATTGCTCACCGCTTTAATCTTCAGCTGACAGTCACTTGCGTCTGCTGGACAGACCTGATAGTTCAGCCACCAGTCTGTGCGCGCATGATGATCTGGTGAATCTGTCCTAAAGGAGATAGGTGGCCGGACTCAGTATATTTTATAAGGTCCCTGTCCCTGCTCTCAGGGTCTTTAGGAGGATTGCGTGTGCTGCTGTTGATGCGCTCTCGTTCACTTCGAAGAATATTAGATGTCGAACACGTCAGTGCAGTCGGTGCTTCATGCCTTGGTCTGTTTCGGTTTGGATTTCAATGCTGGTATCGACTTTCGGTCGTGTTGGCGTGCAGGCGCTTATGTCAGCTGTTGAAGGCTTATTGTTGGATCTTCTTCAGCAGTGATTCAGGCTTCCCGGCGTTGCATAATGCTAATTTGACTTATACTACCTGTCCGTGGTAGCCCGAGCGTGAAGTTCTAATTGTAACTAGATTAGATTAGATAGGCGGCAGTAGACGAACCAATAGGCCCATTCCGAAAGAGACACCGGAACATACGCCCCGGCTTTCTATGAGCTATTGCCATTGGAACATACGCCCCGGCACTCTATGAGCTATTGCCATGACCCGTTGGGTCGTCATCACGATCGTTTTTGCTTTCGCACTATAGCGAGTGTTATTTAGCTGGGCATAAACCACACGCTATTCGTCCGTCCCTTCCTGCCCGTCAAGGAGCTGCCTATACGGCTCATTATCAACTGATTCTTTGCTTCTGTAACGAATATTTAACACCCAGGCTGTAAGCAAAGTTAATTTATAGGTGACGGTGTATTTCAATTATATATCTAGCGTGCTCGTTCTTGCAGGCGAGATCAAGATTAAATCCCGTATCACAGATACAGGCAGTCTACTGCTGCCTAAATATCTGAGCTTAATCTTCATTTCCCGAATTTCTTCCCGTCTAAAAGCGAAGAAGCTGCGTCAAAAAGCACGACACAAGTTGAATAAACACACAAGCAAGCACGGTTCACGGAGTTTTAGTATAATACTAGACGACCCGTGACCCGTTGGTTCGTTGTCACGATCGTCTTGTCTTTCGTGCCCATTTTGCTTCCTTCTCACCAGTTACTCATACTAATCTTCTTCAATCTATTCTTCTTCTTCTTTCCCAACTTGCTGTTCCCATGCGCGTTGATCCTGTTTGGGAACACCCTCGTGCATGGGTTCCATGTGTCTATTATCACACTACGTGTCCCTTCATTCTTCCTCTGTG
>LQNS02007215.1:29935984-29951413 GCA_001587735.2 Parhyale hawaiensis | reverse complement strand
ATATCTACTTTAAATGTTCAGGTATACAGTACTGCTGCTTGTGCACCTTTGTCAGCGAAGTAAGCGATACTGTATATTATAATAGTTATTATTTCTCATACACTATGTAAACCAACTGTTCATTTCGTTTACTTTTTGAGATTTTGCCAATCTAGTGGTGTAAACTAAAAAGAGGAGAAATAGCCTGCACCGCGAGCTAATTTGCAAATCTGTCGTGCATTCTCTGAACTCTCCCTGCACGAGTCCTGTTAGGCATATATCCGAGCTGTTGATGGTTGAATCGAACT
Source organism: Parhyale hawaiensis (assembly GCA_001587735.2). Classification (NCBI taxonomy): domain Eukaryota; kingdom Metazoa; phylum Arthropoda; class Malacostraca; order Amphipoda; family Hyalidae; genus Parhyale; species Parhyale hawaiensis. The sequence goes on along the minus strand of LQNS02007215.1, from coordinate 29,951,126 downwards.
CACAACCACTGCATTCACTCGCATCTAGTCGTAGATTTCGATTTGTGAGCAAGGAGAAGATTCTCTGTGTTATTTTTGATCATGACAAAAGTTTAATTAGTTCCTATTGCAAGCAACTTTATAGTTACAACGGTGTCGATCAGTCGTATTAAAAACTGCTTCACCCATGTAGATTGTATGTACTATAGTTAATTTTAAAACTGGATCCATCCAACAAATTGTAGTGTCCGAAGCAGATGAAAGCCAGCTGGTCTGGTTAATAGTATCTTAGGATTCTGATTCTGACTTCGTCTCAAATTTAGGCGATCAATAACGTTAAGCTTTTGTTCTGACTCTCACTCCTAGGACTCACCCACTCCGAATTCCTGCACCCGAAAACTTCTAGCTCTGTAAGCCTGTTTATGATTCAGAGCATCTTGCAACAGATAAACTGAAGGCCAGTGCCCCAAGTCGCATCATAACGGTGTCCTCAATCGCCTACTTGTTGGACAAGCTCAACCTGGAAGATCTGAACTTTGAGCGCCGCATGTACACCGCCTGCGCTGCCTACAGTCAGTCCAAGTTGGCCAATATTTTGTTCACCAAGGAGCTGGCGAGACGCTTGCAAGGAACGAGTGAGTAGTGCTACTGAACTCTTCGGTGGATTATTTAATTTGTACAACAACGTCATTGGAGCAAGTGTCTGTAATTGTTTAAACTTGAGTAGGAAACCGAAAATCAAAGTCGCTCCTGCAATGGTATCATGTTATCACTTTCAAAGTTGAAGAAAGTTATCCACTGTCACAGAATGGATAGAGTGTTGCGTTTCCGCTTTTGAGGACTCTGATTCTCCTTTTGCCAAGGTGTAGTGAGTCTGTGATACTTCCATGGTACTAGCTGCAGCGTCTTCGTTTCTGACATTCACAGTCTACTATGAGGGCACTGATCAACCATAGCATTTAGGATGGTCGGAGGTTCACAGCTGTAATGAAAGGTCTATCATTTGAAGCCATTGCTAAGACAATCTGTGGTAGAATGCAGCCGTTCTGTCTTCTCAGGACTAGGTTGCATACCTTGATTTGCAGCTCGTAGATCTTCCAACTGGAGTGAACGGTCAAGTTGACTTTACCTGTTAACTACATTTCTTAGATGTCGATAACAGAGCATCTTTCTCGTACTTCCTACGGTACTTCATTCAGTGCTCCATCCTGTCAAAGATTGGCCTTTTACGCTAACGCTTATCTCAAACGTTCGGCTCTACACAAATTTCATTCTTAAACACGCATTGTAAAATGCAAAAGAGAGTTGAATCGAGTACGGAACATCATTGCTTCTCAGAAAATTGATATCAATAAACAATTGTATTTCTACTATCACACTTCTACTGATGATCTTGTTCTCCTTTGTTTTGCCCTATATACCTCTCGCATTCCTGTTAGGTAACTGTTTCTTTGTGCGGATGCCGGATTTGCCCTGCCATACTATCTCTCCCTTCTTGCTTCCTCTCCTTAGACTGCAGCGAACGGAGAGAGTAGAAGGGCTGTAACCAAAAAAATGTTAGCACTTGGCAGGGAAATGCTTTTCGTGACTGAAATTTCAATGTGACACGAAGTGAGTGGAAAGTGAAGGCTGTATCTACCGCAAGATGTTGGGCTTTTGTGTATATTTTTGGGCTGTCTCAGAGAATACATATTTACTCGCAAAATTACCTCATTTTTTTTTAATTTACTGACGAATTAAGGAAGTATCAAAGTACATTGTGGGTAGCATACTTATGAGAAATTCTTCTGGTGGGTCGTTGAAAATTGTCGTTGATAACGCATGCTTCGTTTATTACCAACCGCCATGAATAAGAAGCTTTCATTTGCTGGACATTGTCCTGGATTACACTTGTTTCATCTCTTTAAGACTTCCGTTCGTTAATAACATTGGTTTCATCTTTAAAAAATTTCCGACAATAACACACGCATCATCTCTTACAAACTGTCATGGATAACACTTGTAGCTACACGGATACCACACAGCACATTTCGTGATGGTTACTAACAGTAACTCGCTGTTCATCTTTTATGACATGAACACCGGTTTTATATGAAAAAATTACAAAGAGTATCACATGCACACTTTTTCTCTTGAAAGAAATTCCCGAAATTGTTCTTCTGGCATCGCGAATATCTTCATCAAACAGAGGCTTCACCAGCTCCTAATGGCAGACATTAAAATCTAACATCACAATGCCAGTAGTGTATAATGATGCGAAATGCGTGTTTTTGAGGGTAGGTTCCCCTCGCGCCGAAGGGTCATCGCGCCGCCCCTTCCGGTTTCCCAGGCCCCGCCCACTCCGGTTGCGCCCCCCCCCCCTGACCCCCGCTAAACCGGTAGTGCATTGGCCGTTATAAACCGGAAGCTCACGTGCGAGGAGAGCCGCGAGGTTAGGTTAGCCTCACAAACACGCATTTCGCATCATTATACACTACTAGTGCCAGAATCCAGTTGATTTCATCGAACTACCAATAGCGGTAGAATTTGCACTCGTACAATTTGTATTTCTGTGCTCGTACGCCTGTCCGCTTACCTTAATGAAATTTTCAGGTATCACAGCGAATACTCTCCATCCCGGTGTGGTTAAGACAGAGATTGCGAGAAAACAGCCACAGTTCAGCTTGATTTGCTGCGTTGGTTACCATACTTCAAAGTACGGTATACGAGTGAGTATCAAATTATTGTACTTGAACTGAAGCATCCTAAAATTTCTCCAACATAATGTACAGTATGCAAACTGTTTATCGATGTGATATCGTAGCTACATAAGTTTTTTAATTCGTTTTCTCATTTTTTCTATCCTCAGCTGTTTCTTCTCTACGTGGTCCTCTGTTAGTTTTAAAAAGGAAAACAAAATCCTTGAAATGCAGTACAGGGTGTTGGCTGCGATAGGAAAACAATTATTAATGAATAAATTTCTGTACAGAGCTGGGGAAACTTCGGAAACGTTATGCTTCCATGGCAACTTTATTTGTAGAATAAACTATGCGGACTACGCGTTAAGCGGGCCTGCTGCAGACGATAGTCCTTTCGGTTAGACGTCTCTGTTTTGCTGCACATGAAAGAGAAAACTCGGGACATGTGAAAGGGACTTTGAGGCGCATTAGCCGTGGGACACAAATGCAACATGCTGTATTTTTGTCGTGTTGATAATTTCTCGTGTATTCTTGCTCATATTACAAGTTTCACGCACGCTGTCATCTAAAAATACGTCCGTGAATAATAGCTGTGATGACCACCGTGTTTTTATTAATACTCAAACATTTTTCACTGTAGTGTACAGAACACTGAGTCACTGTCCTACGGTACTTGGCAACTGTTAAGACTCAGTGTTTCCCTTTCTTTATGATTAATTAGTCATTTCTTCATACTCTCTAAAGCTTATACACTATTATCTTTATTCTGTTTTTATCAATAATACTATTATTGTTTTTGATGTACTTTATTTATCGAATCTTTAATATATTTAATAACAAAGTTCACGAACATCTGACCCCTTCCTCACTACCGTGTGGGTGATGGACATATCATTTTAAGGACATAAAGCTAGCGTCTGCAGCGGGCTTTATGTTCAAGCTTAATACCAAACTCAACGACCTATTATAATCTGAATGAATCCAGGCTGCAGGGTTTAAAAAAAAAGAAACTGTAAATTTTTTACTATTTTTAATGCATTTTGTTTCATTTTTATTTTTTTATTAATAAACTGAAAAATCAATAAGCAAACTAAAAAACGGTGTAGCTTTGTTTTATTTTAATTGCTTTCGCTACGAACGATTATTTTTCAGTTTCCAAGCACATGAAATAATTGACACTATTTTTACCCTTTTAAGAGGGAGATTTCTGCTAAAAAAATAGGATTAAATCCGCACAGCCTCCCATTCAAAGCAAAAATAGCTGTCCTTAAAGCCTCTATATTTATAGCTAGAGTTTATCAAAGCTAAAATCTGATGATTGGAGTAGGGAGTTATTTGGAAGCTAAAAGCTTCCAAATTTCCTTACTGCTATTTCTACTTGTTTTTGACATAATGGCTATGGCAGGTGCTGGAGTCCCGGCCGCTGTCTCTAGGAATGGGACCATTGGTCTGTGTACTGTCAGCTAACTTGACTTAAATACGAACATTTCTAAAATCTTTTTTTTTTGCGAATCGATGTCTACTTAGCTTTTAACACAGTGACTTTATCGGCAGCTTTATTGTTTTGTATTCATTTCCACTGCGCTATCTCTTTCATTAACACAGCTTCTTTTGGTCTCCACGCGCAAGTACAAACTTGCATCTGTCGAGCCGTTTTTTTGGAACAAATTTTAGTTTTACTGATATAAGTAAGATACAATAAACTCTATAGCAATATACATAGTTGTGTTTTTAACAGAATTTGGCTAGCTGACCCAATATTAATTGTATGTACTCCAAGCTAAAACAACAGCGTTACTATGAAAAGTGTCATGGCTGCTGGTCACTTGCTGCTTGTGCTTCGTAATGTAGAAGTAAAAATGGATGAAGAGCAGATTTCAAGCGATGATTGGAATTGTCATATGCTAAAATTTTATATTACGGGAGAAATTAGTTCGCAAACAATGAACTCCACCTGCGCTTGTGCTTTAGATCTTTGAACAATTAAACATGTTATCTGAACAGACCAGCGAACTAGGTGCAAACCAAGAAGTTCAACTGTTTTTGTTCTTTAGACAGATACTTAAATATTTAGCTTGATATTTACACAGACCAGCGAGCAAGGAGCCCAAACCACGTTACACATCGCTCTTTCGGATGAGGGACAAGCTCTTACTGGGAAATACTTCGACAACTGCAAGGTAAATATTTATGATCATCATCAACTGACCGACATCTTTAGAAAATTTAAATCCCAGTAGTTCTGTTTAACGATTTTGATGAAAGAGTGATGTCATCATGGCGTCCAGTGACATTAGACGTATGTGACGTGGCCAGGCAAACCCTATCTTCGGTATGGTTTATGAAAAATATCCGAAGCAAAGGTGAATGCGCTTTGACCGTACTCATTGATAACTCCCTTCTAGAACTCATTGCAGTGCACGGCTGCAAGCTACCCAAGATTGTCCGAGCTTCGGTACATGTCGAAGTGGCGAATCGAACGAACTGAGCTGAAATTGCCTATTCGAAGAACCTGAAGGTTATCCGCCTCATGAACCTGCTTGGTATCTTTCAGGCCTTCACTATACTTCTGCATCAAATTCTCCTCGAGACGACATACCCTAGTTACTCGTGGTGCACAATTATGAAACGTTTCACTTTGGGCCAAGGTGTTATTTTGACTTAGTTCGATCATTATTTGATTATACTGTCAAGAACGATATAGACCAGGGCTAGATTTATCTGGCGGCATCGGCAAAAACTCCCTTGCCGTGAGGACCTCTTCTGAAAAATTCTAGTAAAAAAGACGAACCCCGCGAAAAAAATTCACTCCGGATAGGGATATCAGTTGGTATCAAAGTCATTGATGTGCCTAACAACATTATTATGCTTATTACAGGCATTTCTATGGTAAATCTTACCGAAAAGCAAGTATTATCAATGGTTTCCAAGCTAGTCTTTTTAATAGTTGCATAAAAATGCTGCATGTTCATAATTCATTATGCAACCACAGCTATATCTTAAGGTTCTGAGGGGGTCCCTTCCCCTTCAGCTCAATTTACCCCGGGCCCACGTGGGTTGAGGGGCCTCTCATAATGACTAGCTTCGGGTCCCCTTGGTGCAAATCTGGCCCTTATGAAAACTGGGTTCTGCGTTAACCTGAGCAAAACGAGTGCGCATCGGCTGTTAAGCTCTCCATCCTTTCATAGATTTTTAACGGTTGGGGACCTATGATAGATGTATTTTTGTTATTCTTAAGTCTTAACTATATTTTATAATCCGAATTTTGTCATTTTTAGAACACTGATGATGGATTTTTAAAAATTCGAAACGTCTGGTTTTTAATCATGTTTGTGATCACGTTGGTGCTTCTTTTTATCCTGAAAATAAGATTCCCAGTGAATCAACCTATCTCTAGAAAATTATCCTCCACAGTTAGTCATTTCTGATCACTGTATGGAGGGCGGTAGCAGCTGCAAAGTAACGGTTTGATTTGCGGGTTTGTCTCAGCAATGGCAGTATAATGGTCTGCCAGACCGCCCTCCGTTATCTGTGAGCGTGACCTCTCTAACATTAATATTTTGTTTGCCCTAACTGAATATAGTATAGTCTCTAGACATTAACAATTGCACACTTATGCCCAGCAAAAGTCCACTTTATATAGCAAATGATCAAAGCATCAACTTTAGAACTAACTGCAAAATAAATACGTAGAAATTATTTCTTACGGGACGAGAATTCGCACTCTGCTATTTTCTGTATTATTTGCTCTCCTAAAGAACTCAGCGCTTCCAAACTTGTGCAGGTATCTCCAGTGCACTTCAGAGCAAACAATATGGAACTGGCGGCACAACTTTGGGATGTGACTTGTCGTAACGTAAAGCTGGAATCCCACGAGATGATTCAACCTATTGGTGGTGACCCCATTATTGTGTAGCGAGCCCCTTGCAGAAGGACTGGTGACTCATGGCTAAAACGGGATGGGTGCTGCTCAGTTCTAAACCAGGATATATTTGTTAGTCTCTCGTGAACTAGAGGATGGCTGCTAACATTACAGTATAGTCATATCGACAGTTATCCTCTACTTAATGCGAGTATTAAAGATATCCTGGTATGGATAGGTTTTATAGACCTTCATTACCCAGATACGTTTGATACTTTACAAGTATCATTTGGTACAACAGTACTATATACTGTAAAATATTGTATCTGCATAGCCACTGGGAGTTAAGTAAAGATTTTGGGCAACACAAAGCAAAAGCTAATACAATTGCTTAACGTTTTCTTTAAAACGTTTATTTACAAATTATCAGAAATGGGCTCTAATAAATACTCAGGAATTTTATTCAGAAGCGTTACAATTTGAAATACTGTTGAGCGTTTCTCAACATTATCGCGCACAACTGGGAGATTGAGAACAGAACGTCTCATTTTGTAATTTTGTTGGGGATACGGGGACTGAAATACTTGAACACTTTTCCACTTCCTTTTAGTGCCACGAGTCGCCACTGATGAAGGCAATACGAAAGGTACAGATTATTTTATCTTCATGCGTCATGAATGATGGCGAGTGATCTTTGCGGTGATTATGAACTACTGCCTCGCAGGTTCAACTCCAGTACGGATTTTCACTGGAGCACGCTGATATCGAGAGGTCAGGGGAAGTAGCTACAGTGAGGATTTCTGACTTTTAATTCTCCTGCTCCTTTTTTTTACAGCAGCAGATCATTAAAATACTATAGTTAAGGGAAAGAGAATACCTCTTTAATGTATCCATTGAATGGCATATGTGAGATAATAAAGAACAGTATGTGAGCAAAATCGAAGTCAGTTTTGCTTGCGATTCTATTCTCCTTTGATTTACTTAACGGCCTGCTCCAAATCACAAATAGGTCATATATGTATATAGCTGACTAATAAAAATACAATAAAATGTTGGCTACGTAATATACATCAAGCAAGAAGCAAAGTGTTGGTGGTCATGCAAGGATTGTATTTACAGTATTAGGTAGAAACACGTACAGTATTTGTCTGGGCAGGTCATCGGTGGGCGGAAGTCATCCAATCTTAGGGCCCCAATATAACTCTAAGATGAACATGATTAATTTTCTCGTCCACCGATAGCCTATGCTGATGATTTGTTTCTCATTGATAATTTGATAAATGCATTCTTTGTGCCACCTTGAACAGTTTGCGTATATGGATTTCCTATGCAACTTAGCGAACATTTTATTATATTTTATTCACCTGTGAGGCGCAGGCCGTCCTAGGGTAATCTATACTCCGTGTCCTCTGCTATAAGTAATCGTGCCTCCAGGCCAAAGCTGTTCCTCAGCCTAATTTGTCTTTCTACGTTCACTTTGCTTCCTTGGTCTTTGCTGCTTCAAGTTTTGCTCTGTATTTAATCAAACTCTATTCCCCGTGTGTTCTTTCTGTACACGGTTTTTCGTTTTGTTGGGCATGCCACACTATTTTTGTGTTGGAGGTATTGATGTCTCGTGGTTCCNGGGGGGGGGGGGGAAGAGGTGGTGCACAGACAGATCCATGCGAGAATATCTGTAATGCTCGCATCAACTGGAGGCTGGCTAGCAAGTGATATTAGCTGGACTACAAGTATCCTGGCATGGGGCGGTACAGACTCCCACTATAGTAACCAAGAGCCACAGCTGCATTGGATCGAGCCAGTCTCTCGACAAGAAGGGCTTAGCCGTCAGGATAAGAACATGTGTGAGCGAATCGTTGAAATTTCCCTTTAGTGAATCGAGAAACTACAATGGCGAAGTTGCGGTCCGCTGACTGCCCTAGAGGGCTGAAGATGATCTGCGTCGTATTTCGTGCCGGTAGTAGCGCGCTGGCCACTCGAGTCCAATAGAATTCAAATCATTTGAGTTTGCATTAAACCTGAGGCCTTTCGACTTGAAAAGTCGGGACAAAAATCGCTGTGAGACTTAGCATTGCTGCGCTAGTACTCTTCAGCTACTGCTACTACTGACTACTAGCTGAAGGTCATAAATATACACATGCGGAGTGTGTGAGTTGTGGCTCTGTTTGTTTCTTCTGTCTTGATGCAACAGAAACTTCAGAGTACGAAGAATAGGAATTTATGAAAGGTTCTGTTGACTCACTTAGACTGATATAATCTATTTGGATCCGCTTTACCTTGTCCAGAACTTCATTTGAAAATTTGGATTCGCCACTTTGATTCGAGTTTTGAATATAATTGCTTATAATTAGCGGATGACTTTGGAGCCATAGTTACTAATCAAATGTTCAAGACTAAAGTTGCGGACAAGTTGAAGCTATTGAATTACTCATCTCCGTCCGAGTGAACTAATCGAACATGTCTATAAGTGTGTTACACTTGAGTCGTAGGTATAATCGACAGAAGCTCAGTGACGTATATTATATTTAAAAAATTTCCTGCGTATTCTTAGGTTTAAGGTGTATTGAAATAGCCTGTCCGCGACCCTAATCGGAAAGCAGTTTCACAATAAGCCCCTTTAGAAAGCGTTCTGAGACAAAATATTTGACCTTCGGCGCGATGCGGCTCAGAATCGCTGCGCTAGCAAACCTTCTTACAAACTTTGAACCTTGTAATTCTCGTACAACGTTGCTCATCGTATGTGAGCTAGATAAATGCAATTATTTACTACTTACCTTGGTAATTTAAAAATGTATATATTTGTACCATTGTGAATAAACTATTACATATAGAAATTGACAAAAACACTGTACCTGATCACTTCTAACGGGGTTCCAGAGACCCCAAACCCTTTTATTTTCCACATACAGCTTCCGAAAAATCTAGTATGTGTTTTTCTTTCTTTCAAGATATGTATGTACATATCGAAGGGAGAGTTACGTCTGAGTATGTGACTTGCCAGGGACACCGCTATCGCTGTCTGTGCATGAAATGAAACAGACACTACTTAGCCTGAACGGACTGAATACGGCGTAGTCAGCATTCTCAGGTCTTCCCAGAATCCTTCCGTTATGAAGCCTTGACGGGACCACTACGACGCTGGCAGCACTCTCGGACTTTCCACTGTTCATTTACTAAAGCGAGGTACCTATGTCTGACCCAAGCGAACAGGCGGGCGGCAACTTTTGGCGAATCACACCGCCTCGACTCTGACGTCACCGCACTGTACTAAGCAAAGGGAGCCACAGCTCAGTTTCTAAAGAAAGTTATGTCAAACCTAAGGACGTTCCAAATTAAACTCAATTCCATAACTGATTGATGATACAGACCAGGTAGTAGCATAATCTGGCATAGATTGGATGTTTTACTGCTTTGCATATTCATTTGTTGCGTAATGTAAAAGTATAAAAATCTTGCGAACCATCTTTGCCTAAGTATGAGCGCGTAGTTTAAAGGTCATTAAACACAAAATTGGATGACTTTTTTTTCTCTTTGCATCGCTGATGGTACATTACAAGAGACAAAAATAAAGAACGTAATACAGAAAAAATCGCAATACATTGCAATTAAAAAATTTCAAAGACGTTAAGCCACTCTAGATATAACTACAACCCTCCACAATATTAACTACTGTCTGCTGCCGTGGCAATCAGAATACACGAACTTCCATATGTTGATGGCAAACTTCACTTGTATTTTATTGGAAACTTGCAGTTTAACTACGACAGTGGTTCCCAAAGTGGGCGTTAGCGCCCCCTGGGGGCGTTGGCGAGTTCTGAGGGGGCGGTGAGGCCAAAAGGGGCGGCAGGGGATCGGTGAGGCTAAGAGGGGCGGTAGGGGGCGTTGAGGCAAAAGAGGAGCTAGAGGAGGCTCCAGATTACAACTGGGTTTCACATGCACTGAAGTAATGAAATGCATCATTGCATTTGCATGATTTTGAAGATGAATCTGCTTCAACATAACGAATAAAAGCGTGGCACTGCTAGCTATTTAGCCGAGTAGTTAATGTTGTAGAATGCAGAGCAGAGCCAAGCTGTAGTGCGTCATTTGTACTGAGGCATGTGACGTCATAAAGTTCAGGTACCTACCGTAATTCGTAGCTCTTTTACATTGTTTCTCCCTCATTTCGTTTGGGCCTCCAGAGTGTCCTACCATCAATATAGTTGCACAAAAATATGCATCAAAGCATCTAAAATTTTTTTTAGCTCTCTGAAAGACAAAATTTGAGAAAACGTCGGTTAAAAAGCTTGTAAAGGAGTGGATGATTTCAACTGGCAAATGCCCGCATGTATCAGAAGCACCTTTAGAGCCCAGTTATCTATCGTCTTTAAAATGCAATAAATCAAGTGAGTTTTATCGAGAGTAATATGGCATGCTAAAGATGGATATATATGAGCGAATACCGCAATGTTTTCGACTTATTTTCGTCTTCTACCAATGATCTACTATCCTCGATAATTTCAAACCGCTGCAACCAAAAATTGGCTCAATGCGAGCGATTGAACGCAGAGATAAAAACTTTTTACAATAATAAGAATAATAATAAAAACTTTTAACAATATTTCTAAAAAAAATACACTTAAGGACCAGAAAAATTATTGTCCTTCCGGCGAAGCAAAAGTCTTTATATGTTGTGCGCGATCGCGCTGCGCAAACGATCGATCGTTGAAACGCCTCACCCAACCTAATCTTAAGTAACCCCATCTCACTATTGACTAAAATTGACGGTGCCCGAATTTTTAAATAAAAAAAAAAACAGGCCTTGCCTCCCCTAACCTACCCGATATAGTCAGAAATAGGGGGAAAGTTGAAGAAAACATTGATTAGGTTAAGTTAGGCGTTTCCATCGATCCATCCATCCATCGATCGCGCACAACATATATAATACTAAGAAGCCATGCAATTGTTCGGTAAAATTAGAACAAAACCTCAGATGCTACAGGCTACGCTGCTGCGTTACAGCCGTATAACAGTAGTGTCGCGTCCGACTCGCGTTCACTAACCAGCAAAACAGTTACCTAACCGTATTTCCTACACCTTAATTGTCTTGCGGAGCGATATTGTTGAAACTGACGAATGTTAAATTATTATTTTTCCAGTGATGCTGTAGTTTTTACGATTAGGAGAGGCGGATATGTTAACGACGCGTACGCGACGGCTCAGCTTAATTAAGGCAACATTTTACCGAAACTCTCCGACCGGGTGCGGGCCTCTTATGCCGATGATACACGCTAATCAAAAGAACGAGTATCGCCACCTTTTCGTCCGAATGGGTTGATGTTCCCATTTAAATAGCAAGCGCTTGCAAAGAATTTTGAATTATAAATCCCTGCAGATATAATGATATGTCTGGAAGTTAACTAACGGCACTTGCGGAGTAAACTGAACTGAAGGTAAACATGTTTACACCATTTCTTCACAATCTCAAAGCTGTGTTGCGAAGAGTTCAACATAATGTTAGGATGAAAAGATGATGATACTCGTTCTTTTGACAAGCGTACGTGTGTCATCACCATTACGGAAAAATATCCTAAACTAGAGCACTCTGAGAGCGCACACCTCCGCCAAGCGAGGCAACGGTAACAAAAAATTCGAGTTGGCTCTGAAACCATAATTTTCATTGCATAAACTCCAAAATCTAATCATTTGTGTCTTTTGATAGTAATAACAGCTTGTGCAATTTTCTTGAAGATCCGTTCTTAACTTTTTGAATTATACTGCTAACAAACGTTATGACAAGCATGAGTCAAACATACAAACGAGCAAACCGATTTACACCAAAATTTAATCATTTATGTCTTTTAACATAACTAACAACCCCTATAAATTTCATAAAGATCCATTCATTTTTGAGTTATTGTGCTAACAAGCATAAAATTAAAAACAGTGACAAACGAACGGATCATCACCAAAATTTGGTCATCCATTCTTTGTTATATACCTTACAACTCATGTTGATTTCATAAAAATGCATCCATAACTCTTTGAGTTATGCCATTGAGAAAAATGAGGCAGACAAACAAACAAACAAACAAACAAACGGATGGACATATCTTCACCAAAAGTTAATCATCTGTTCCTCCTAACATGCCTGACAATCCCTGTAAATTGCATCCAAATCGGTTCATAACTTTTTGAGTTATGTCGGTGACAGACAAACAAAAAGACAAACCCGACGAAAGCATAATCTCCTTGGCGGAGGTAATAATCATAAAATTTTATCCTTCAGGGTGCTAAAAAAGTTCGTAGATGTTTTAATACATATTTTTGTGCTACTATAATAATCACTAGCGGATCTAGTCCCTTCTCGTTGTGGGGGGGGGGGGCATTCGCCTCGGTACTAGGCTCCCTCCCCAATTCAAGCCCAGCCTCTCGGCCCATATTGCGCAAAGCTACCCCATATTCAGCCAAGCCTTCCCCTCCATTGAGCCAAGCTCGCAACATTTAGCCATTTGTTACCATTTAGCCATCATACATATTTGTATATTTTGTAAAGTTCCTTCATATTTTATGTACTACACCCGTCTTCCAGCCCTTCCCTAACGAAAAGTATCTGGTACCGACCCTGACTGTCAAGTGGGAAGTCTTTAAAAAACTACCTATCAATCATTTTGAAAGAAAATCATTTCATGCCAATGAATGATACTTGGCAGAGTTTGATCCAGTCAGGAATTTATTTCTCACGATGAAAAAAAAACACCTTCATGGGCACAATTATTGTTAACTATAGACGCTTCGGAAAATAACAAAATCGTAGTAAGCGTTTCCTGAAAATACTAAGAGTAATGGAGTTAGGATAACAAACTGCTTTAGAATAAAAGAAACTATATCTAACCAGGGCAACCACTAAACCAACAAGTAATTGAACTAGAGTATCGTGAGAGCGCATACCTCCGCCAATCAGAGCAACGATAACGAAAAATTTACATTGGTTCTGAAACTAGGATTTCCTTTCTGTCACCACCACCACCAAAATTTGATAATAAATTTAACTAGAGCATTGTGAGAACGCATACTTACCTCTGCCGATTAAAGTAGTGGTAACAAAAACTTAATATGTCCTGAAAATTTACATCATTCCATGGTGCTTTTCAGCATTTATAACGATTTTTTGCATATTTTATAGAGATGCGTACATAACTTTCTGAGTTCTGTTGCTGACATACCAATCGGCGGCGTAGCTGAGCGAAAGCGTTCAGCCGTGCCCGGGAGTTGGAGATGAACAACTTGCGCCTTTTTCCTGTATTGGCAGAAAAGCCGAGACAAAAATCATCGATAATTTAAAACGCGCCCTTCTGGCGCACGAGCCTTTGTTAAATCACAGGAATAGTTTGGCGCGATATAGACATTGCGTCCCTGATATGCTAGTAAAACTTCTGCTACTACTTGTTTGATGTCGAATAACATAAACGTGCAGTCACCTTCTGAAGCGACTCCAAGGATAAATTAAGCCTTCTTTTACAGCAGATTAACAATTATAATAGCTACGTTGGTGTTCCTTGCAATCTAGGGCAAGTGGGCATGCGGTAAACGATTTATAACAGATTTTTCCCAACTCTACTGTATAAAGAAATATCAGGTTGCTTCACTTCCGAATGTTTTTGGGCTTGACAGTTCACTTCTGGGGGCAATGAAGATCCGCGATTTTTTATGTCTTATAGAATATGGTATTAAAACTTCATCCTCAGGCCCCTATGGACAGGTAGCTTAATCCAAACCAAGCACTTTGCAACACCGGGAAGCCCAAAACGCAGCTAAGGGAAATATTTCACTACCTTATACAGACATAGTAGTCTCTGAAATAACCTATTCCTGTGCCATTTTAGAAACTGTCTTATGCGTCAGAGATATGACCAGTACTTGAACACGCTCAACAAAGCATGAGTTGCCTACGTATGAGTTGCGCACGTATTTTTCCTTGAGGCTTGTGTACAACCATGGTTTTCATTTTGTTTTCATAAGTAATCTACTAAAGTAATCGTAATAATCTGGGCCTTACAGTGGCCATACACCTACCGAGGCTCATAAGTAGAGCTAGGTCATTGGAGCTGGTAAAAAGGAGCCGTAGTAGCGGTTAAAAGGAGCATTTGTAGCGCTAAAAGAGTGCAATAGTAGCGATAGAAATGGGCATCAGGAGCACCTATGGGAGAGTTTGGAGAGTTACCGGAGCATTTAGAGCACTTATAGGAGCGTTTGGAGCAGTTACCGGAGCATTTAGAGCAGTTACCGGAGCATTTAGAGCGCTTACAGGAGCATTTGGAGCAGTTACCGGAGCATTTAGAGCACTTATAGCAGCGTTTGGAGCAGTTACCGGAGCATTTAGAACGCTTATAGGAGCATTTGGAGCAGTTACCGGAGCATTTAGACCGCTTATAGGAGCGTTTGGAGCAGTTACCGGAGCATTTAGAGGGCTTATATGAGCATTTGGAGCAGTGACCGGAGCATTTAGAGCACTTATAGGAGCGTTTGGAGCAGTTACCGGAGCATTTAGAGCACGTATAGGAGCGTTTGGAGCAGTTACCGGAGCATTTAGACCGCTTATAAGAGCGTTTGGAGCAGTTACCGGAGCATTTAGAGCGCTTAT
>LQNS02007215.1:29821864-29862090 GCA_001587735.2 Parhyale hawaiensis | reverse complement strand
GTCCTGCGGCAAAGATTAATTAGTCCTCATTGCAGTATTTTCGCGGTGAAATTAATTACAATATCCTTGCGGTAGTGGATCGTTTATCTGCATCAGCAAAACCGGTCACGCTGAAGTGAGTGGATTTTCCATATAGGGTTCAGGCTAAGTAGTGTGTGTTTCTTTTCATGCACAGACAGCGATAGCGGTCTCCCTGGTAAGTCACATACTCAGACGTAACTCTCCCTTTGACATATACATACATACCTTGCAAGAAAGAAAAACACATACTAGATTTTTTGGAAGCTGTATGTGGAAAATAAAAGGGTTAGGGGTCTCTGGAA
Source organism: Parhyale hawaiensis (assembly GCA_001587735.2). Classification (NCBI taxonomy): domain Eukaryota; kingdom Metazoa; phylum Arthropoda; class Malacostraca; order Amphipoda; family Hyalidae; genus Parhyale; species Parhyale hawaiensis. The sequence goes on along the minus strand of LQNS02007215.1, from coordinate 29,861,767 downwards.
CCCCATTAGAAGTGATGAGGTACAGTGTTTTTGTCAATTTCTATATGCAATAGTTTATTCACAATGGTACAAATATATACATTTTTAAATCACCAAGGTAAGTAGTAAATAATTGCATTTATGTAGCTCACATACGATGAGCAACGTTGTACGAGAATTACAAGGTTCGAAGTTTGTAAGAAGATTTGCTAGCGCAGTGATTCTAAGCCGCATCGCACCGAAGGTCAAATATTTTGTCTCAGAACGCTTTCTAAAGGGGCTTATTGTGAAACTGCTTTCCGATTAGGGTCGCGGACAGGCTATTCCAATACACCGTAAACCTAAGAATACGCAGGAAATTTTTTAAATATAATATACATAACTGAGCTTCAGTCGATTGATTATACCTACGACTCAAGTGTAACACAGTTATAGACATGTTCGATTAGTTCACTCGGACGGAGATGAGTAATTCAACTAGCTTCAACTTGTCCGCAACTTTAGTCTAGCATAGGAAATCCATATACACAAACTGTTCAAGGTGGCACAAAGAAAGCATTTATCAAATTATCAATGAGAAACAAATCATCAGCATAGGCTATCGGTGGGAGACAAAATTATTATGTTCATCTTAGGGTTATATTGGGGCCCTAAGATTGGATGACTTCCGCCCACCGATGACCTGCCCAGACAAATACGTGTTTCTACCTAATACTGTAAATACAAGCCTTGCATCACCATCAACATTTTGCTTCTTGCTTGATGTTATATTACGTAGCAAACATTTTATTGTATTTTCATTAATCAGCTGTATATAGGACCTATTTGTGATAGAATCGCAAGCTAAACTGACTTTGATTTTGCTCGCATAATATTCTTTATTTTCTCACATACGCCATTCAATGGATACAATAAAGAGGTTTTCTCTTTCCCTTAACTCTACTATCTTAATGATGTGCTGGTGTGAAAAAAAGGAGCAGGAGAAATAAAAGTCAGAATACCTCATTGTACTTCCCCTGACCTTTCGATATCAGAGTGCTCCAGTGAAAATCCATCCTGGAGTTGAACCGGCGAGGCAGTAGTTCATAATCACCCCAAAGACCACTCGCCATCATTCATGACGCATGAAGATAAAATAATCTGTACCTTTCGTATTGCCTTCATCAGTGGCGACTCGTGGCACTAAAAGGAAGTGGAAAAGTGCTCAAGTATTTCAGTCGCCTTATTCCCAAAAAAAATTACAAATGAGATGTTCTGTTCTCAATCTCTCAACTGTGTGCATTAATGTTGAGAAACTCTCAACAATATTTCAAATTGTAACGCTTCTGAATAAAATTCCTGAGTATTTATTAGGTCCCATATCTGATAATTTGTAAATAAACGTTTTAAAGAATAAGTCATGCAATTGTATTAGCTTTTGCTTAGTGTTGCCCAAAAACTTTGCTTAACTTCCAGTGGCTATGCAGATACAATATTTTACAGTACATAGTACAGTTGTACCAAATGATACTTGCAAAATATCAAATATTTCTGTGTAATAAACGGTCTATAAAACTTATCCATACCACGATATCTTTAATACTCTCATTAAATAGAGGATGACTGCCGATACGACTATGCTGTAATGTTAGCAGCCATCCTCTAGTTCATGAAAGACTTACAAATACCCTGGTTTGGAACTAAGTAGCACCCATCTCGTTTCAGCCATGAGCCACCAGTCCTTCTGCAGGAGGCTACACAATATTGGGGTCACCACCAATAGGTTGAATCATCTCGTGGGACTCCAGCTTTACGTTACGACAAGTTACATCCCAAAGTTGTGCCGCCAGTTCCATGTTGTTTGCTCTGCAGTGCACTGGAGATACCTGCACAAGTTTAGAAACGCTGAGTTCTTTAGGAGAGCAAATAATACAGAAAATAACAGAGTGCGACTTCTCGTCCAGTAAAAAATAATTTCTACGTATTTATTTTGCAGTTAGTTTTAAAGTTGGTGCTTCAATCATTTGCTATATAAAGTGAACTTTTTTCTAGGCATAAGTGTGCAATTGTTAATGTCTAGAGACTATAATATATTGAGTTAGGGCAAACAAAATATACATGTTAGAGAGGTCACGCTCACCAGATAACGGAGGGCGGTCTGGCAGACCAATATTCTGCCATTGCTGAGACAAACCCGCAAACCAAACCGTTACTTTACAGCTGCTACCGCCCTCCATACAGTGATCAGAAATGACGTTAGAAATACAATTGAAAATGCCACGAAACTAACGCAGAACCCAGTTTTCACCAGGGCCAGATTTGCACCAAGGGGAGCCGAAGGAAGTCATTCTGAGAGGCCCCTCAACCCACGTGGGGCCGGGGTAAATTGATCTGAAGGGGAGGGGGGGGGTCGTCCCCTCAGAACCTTAAGGTATAGCTGTGGCTGCCTAGTGAATTATGCACATGCAGCGTTTTTATGCAACTATTACAAAGGCTAGCTTGGAAACCATTGAGAATACTTTCTTCTCGGTAAGTTCTACCATAGAAATGCCTGTAATAAGCAAAATGATGTTGTTAGGCACATCAATGGCTTTGATACCAAAAGATATCTCTATCCGGAGTGAAGTTTTTTTTGCGGGGTTCGTCTTTTTTACTAGGCTTTTTCAGAAGAGGCCCTCTCGGCAAAGGGGTAATTGCCGATGCCGCCACATAAATCTAGCCCTGGTCTATACCCTTCTTGACAGAGATAATCAAATAATGATCGAATAAGTTAAAATAACACCTTAGCCCAAAGTGAAACGTTTCATAATTGTGCACCACGAGTAACTAGGGTGTGTCGTCTCGTGGAGAATTTGATGCAGAAATATAGTGAAGGCCTGCAAGATACCAAGCAGGTTCATGATGCGGATAACCTTCAGTTGCCTTCGAATAGACAATTTCAGCTCAGTTCGTTCGATTCGCCCCTTCGACATGTACCGAAGCTAGGACAATCTAGGGTAGATTGCAGCCGTGCACTGCAATGAGTTCTTGAAGGGAGTTATCTATGAGTACGGTGAAAGCGCATTCACCTTTGCCTCGGACATTTTTCATAAACCATACCGAAGATAGGGTTTGCCTAGCCACGTCACGTAACTCGAATGTCACTGGACGCCATGATGACGTCACTCTTCCATCAAAATCGTTAAACAGAACTACTGAGATTTAAATTTTCTAAAGATGTCGGTCCGCTGATGATGATCATAAATATTTACCTTGCAGTTGTCGAAGTATTTCCCAGTAAGAGCTTGTCCCTCATCCGAAAGAGCGATGTGCAACGTGGTTTGGGCTCCTTGCTCGCTGGTCTGTGTAAATATCAAGCTAAATATTCAAGTTTCTATCTAAAGAACAAAAACAGTTGAACTGCTTGGTTTGCACCTAGTTCGCTGGTCTAATCAGGTACCATGTTTAATTGTTCAAGGATCTAAAGCACAAGCGCAGGTGAAGTTCATTGTTTACGAACTAATTTCTCCCGTAATATAAAATTTTAGGATATGATATTTCCAATCATCGCTTGAATTCTGTTGTTCATCCATTTTTACTTCTACATTACGAAACACACGCAGCAAGTGACCAGCAGCAATGACACTTTTTATTGTAACGCTGTTGTTTTAGCTTGGAGTACATACAATTAATATTGGGTCAGCTAGCCAAATTCTGTTGAAAACACAACTATGAATATTACTACAGAATTTATTGTATCTTACTTATATCAGTAAAACTAAAATTTGTTCCAAAAAACGGCTCGACAGATGCAAGTTTGGACTTGCGCGTGGAGACCAAAAGAAGCTGTGTTAATGAAAGAGATAGCGCAGTGGAAATGAAAACCAAACAATAAAGCAGCCGATGAAGTCACTGTATTAAAAGTTAAGTAGACATCGATTCGCAAAAAAAAAAAAGATTTTAGAAATGTTCGTATTTAAGACAAGTTAGCTGACAGTACACAGACCAATGGTCCCATTCCTAGAGAGAGCGGCCGGGACTCCCGCACCTGCCATAGCCATTATGTCACAAACGAGTAGAAATCTGAGTAAGGAAATTTGGAAACTTATATCTTCCAAATAACTCCCTACTCCAGTCATCAGATTTTAGCTTTGATAAACTCTAGCTATAAATATAGAGGCTTTAAGGACAGCTATTTTTGCTTTGAATGGGAGGCTGTGCGGATTTAATCCTATTTTTTTAGCAGAAATCTCCCTTTTAACAGGGTAAAAATAGTGTCAATTATTTCATGTGCTTGGAAACCGAAAAATAATCGTTCCTAGCGAAAACAATTAAAATAAAACAAAGCTACACAGTTTTTTTAGTTTGCTTATTGATTTTTCAGTTTATTAATAAAAAAAAAACAAAAATGAAATAAAATGCATTAAAAATAGTAAAAAATTTACAGTTTCATTTTTTGAAACCCTGCAGCCTGGATGCATTCAGATTATAATAGGTCGTTGAGCTTGGTATTAAGCTTGAACATAAAGCCCGCAGCAGACGCTAGCCTTATGTCCTTAAAATGAAATGTCCACCACCCAAACGGTAGTGAGGAAGGGGTCAGATGTTCGTGAACTTTGTTATTAAATATATTAAAGATTCGATACATAAAGAACATCAAGAACAATAATAGTATTATTGATAAAAACAGAATGTAGATAATAGTGTATAGAGGTTACTATTGCATTGGCGCATGCGTTAAAGAGTATGAAGAAATGACTAATTAATCATAAAGGGAAAAACTGTGTCTTAACAGTTGCCAAGTACCGTAGGACAGTGACTCAGTCTTCTGTACACTACAGTGAAAAATATCTAAGTATTAATTGAAACACGGTTGTCATCACAGTTATTATTCACGGACGTGTTTTTAGACGATAGCGTGCGTGAAAGTTATAATATGAGCAAGAATACTCGAAAAATTATCAACAGGAAGACTTGCGTTGCAACGACAAAAATACAGTATGTTGCAGTTGTGTCCCACGACCAATGCGCCTCAAAGTCACTTTCACATGTCCAGAGTTTTCTCTTTCATGTGCAGCGAAAACACAGACGTCTTACCAAAAGGACTATCGTCTGCAGCAGGCCCGCTTAACGCGTAGTCCGCATAGTTTATTCTACAAATACAGTTGCCATGGAAGCATAACGTTTCAGAAGTTTCCCCAGCTCTGTACAGAACTTTATTCATTATTAATTGTTTTCCCATCGCAGACATTAACCTGTACTGTATTTCAAGGATTTTTGTTTTCCTTTTTAAAACTAACAGAGGTCCAAGTAGAGAAGAAACAGCTGAGGATAGAAAAAATGAGAAAACGAATTAAACAACTTATGTAGCTACGATATCACATCGATCAAAAGTTTGCATACTGTACATTATGTTGGAGAAATTTTAGGATACTTCAGTTCAAGTACAATAATTTGATACTCACTCGTATACCGTACTTTGAAGTATGGTAACCAACGCAGCAAATCAAGCTGAACTGTGGCTGTTTTCTCGCAATCTCTGTCTTGACCACACCGGGATGGAGAGTATTCGCTGTGATATCTGAAAATTTCATTAAGGTAAGCGGACAGGTGTACGAGAACAGAAATACAAATTGTACGAGTGCAAATTCTACCGCTATTGGTACTTCAATGAAATCAACTGGATTCTGGCATGTGTTGTTAGATTTTAATGTCTGCCATTAGGAGCTGGTAAGGCCTTTGTTTGATGAAGATATCCGCGATGCCAGAAGAACAATTTCGGGAATTTCTTTCAAGAGAAAAAGTGCGTATGTGTTACTCTTCGGCGCTATAGCTTCTAACATCTGAAGATACCGGGTGTTCATGTCATAAAAGATGAAAAGCGAGTTACTCTTAGTAACTATCACGAAATGAGCTATGTGGTATTCGTGAAGCTACAAGTGTTATCCACGACAGTTTCTAAGAGATGACGCGTGCGTTATTGGTAGCAATTTTTTAAAGATGAAACCAATGTTAGTGACGAACGGAAGTCTTCAAGAGATGAAACAGGTGTAATCCACGACAATGTCCAGCAAATGAAAGCTTCTTATTCATGGCGGTTGGTAATAAACGAAGCATGCGTTATCAACGACAATTTTCAACGACCCACCGGAAGAATTTCTCATAAGTATGTTGCCCACAATGTACTTTGATACTTCCTTAATTCGTAAGTATATTTAGAAAACATGAGGCAATTTTGCGAGTGAATATGTATTCTCTGAGACAGCCCAAAAATATACACAAAAGCCCAACATCTTGCGGTAGATACAGCCTTCATTTTCCACTCACTTCGTGTCACATTGAAATTTCAGTCACGGAAAGCATTTCCCTGCCAAAAGTGCAATGGTGAAAGTGCTAACATTTTCGTGGTTACAGCCATTTTTCTCTCTCCGTTCGCTGCAATCTAAGGAGAGGAAGCAAGAAGGAAGAGATAGTATGTCAGGGCAACTAAGGCATCCATACAAAGAAACAGTTACCTAACAGGAAAGCGAGAGGTAAATAGGGCAACGAAAAGGAGAACAAAGTCATGAGTAAGAGTGTGATAGTAGAAATACTATTGTTGATTGATGGATATCAGTTTTCTGAGAAGCAATGATGTTTCGTACTCGATTCGACTCTCTTTTGCTTTTTATAATACTGGTTTAAGAATGAAATTTGCGTAGAACCGAACTTTTGAGATAAGCGTTAGCGTAAAAGGCTAATCGTTGACAGTATGGAGCATTGAATGAAGTAGCTACTGTAGGACGTACGAGAAAGATAAAGATGCTATGTTATCGACATCTAAGAAATGTAGTTAACAGGTAAAGTCAAATTGACCGCACACTCCAGCTGGAAGATCTACGAGCTGCAAATCAAGGGATGCAACCTAGGCCTGAGAAGAGTGAACGGCTGCATTCTACCACAGATTGTCTTAGCAATGGCTTCAAATGATAGACCTTTCATTACAACTGTGAACCTCCGACCGTCCTAAATGCTATGGTTGATCAGTGCGCTCATAGTAGACTGTGAATTCAGAAACGAAGACGCTGCAGCTAGTACCATGGAGGTATCACAGACTCACGACGCCTTGGCAAAAGGGGGATTAGAGTCCTCAAAAGCGCAAACGCAACACTCTATCCATTCTCTGACAGTGGATAACTTTCTTCAACTTTTGAAAGTGATAACATGATACCTTTGCAGGAGCGACTTTGATTTTCGGTTTCCTACTCAAGTTTAAACAATTACAGACACTTGCTCCGGTGACATTATTGTACAAATTAAATAATCCGCTGAAGAGTTCAGTAGCACTACTCACTCGTTCCTTGCAAGCGTCTCGCCAGCTCCTTGGTGAACAAAATATTGGCCAACTTGGACTGACTGTAGGCGGCGCAGGCGGTGTACATGCGGCGCTCAAAGTTCAGATCTTCCAGGTTGAGCTTGTCCAACAAGTAGGCGATTGAGGAAACCGTTATGATGCGACTTAGGGCACTGGCCTTCAGTTTATCTGTTGCAAAATGCTCTGAATCATAAACAGGCTTACAGAGCTGGAAGTTTTCGGGTGCAGGAATTCGGAGTGGGTGAGTCCTAGGAGTGAGAGTCAGAACAAAAGCTTAACGTTATTGATCGCCTAAATTTGAGACGAAGTCAGAATCAGAATCCTACGATACTATTAACCAGACCAGCTGGCTTTCATCTGCTTCGGACACTACAATTTGTTGGATGGATCCAGTCTTAAAATTAACTACAGAATACAATCTACATGGGTGAAGCAGTTTTTGATACGACTGATCGACACCGTTGTAACTATAAAGTTGCTTGCAATATGAACTAATTGAATTTTTGTCATGATCAAAAATAACACAGAGAATCTTCTCCTTGCTCACAAATCGAAATCTACGACTAGATGCGAGTGAATGCAGTTGTTGTGAGTTCGATTCAACCATCAACAGCTCGGATATATCCCGAACAGGACTCTGGCAGGGAGAGTTCAGAGAATGCACGACAGATTTGCAAATTAGCTCGCGGTGCTGGCTATTTCTCCTGTTTTTAGTTTACACTACTAGATTGGCAAAATCTCAAAAATTAAACGAAATGAACAGTTGGTTTACATAGTGTATGAGAAATAATAACTATTATAATATACAGTATCGCTTACTTCGCTGACAAAGGTGCACAAGCAGCAGTACTGTATACCTGAACATTTAAAGTAGATATAAGTTGGACCTAAATTTCAAATGGTATTATCACATACAATCTACGTAATTAATACAAGATGATACAATACCTATCAGGAGATGTGTGAGAAGGAAAGGTCCGTAGTGGTTTGTGGCAAGCACCATTTCATGGCCTTCTGGTGTCATGCATTTGTTCATGAGTCCCGTAATGCCGGCATTGTTGATCTGAAAATACGAATAATTGCTCAGCAGACAACAGTGAGGGCCAGATTAGGAGTTACGTTAATCAAGGAGCTATAATTTTGTTGTGTTAATGTTGTTCCTTGTTCTGGACTTCACCGGCTGTCAGTCTCTTAATTTCGTCTCCCGAACAGACTCTTTTGCCAAGCTCATTAATTGTGCGTCAAGAATAATTTGGGAAACTTGTCCCAAAGACGGAGTGTTGTTTGCCTCTGTATGTTTTAAGAAGTATATAACAATGTGGGCCATTGGTCGTATTCCTCTCTTCCTATCCTCAAGAGTCAAGGGCTTTGAGAGAAACACTTCAGCTGCGGCAGAAGCAAACTGTCGGGTGGTACAACAGTTCGGTCAGTGTTCAAAGTTTTATACTCCGATTAGTGTTAAGCTGTGTAGATATGCAGGCGTTGAAATTGGCGGTGAATGTTTTTTAAATGATTCTTCGTAGAAAAACTCGGGGCGTCCTGGGACCGCTTACGCTCAACTTGAATTTCATCACATATCCATGAACAGGTAACAGCGGTATAAAGATAACCTAGACAACTGTACTTTAATTTTCTCAGTGCATGTGCTCTTACATATATTCCCCACCGACTTTGTGCAGTAGGTGAAGAGATACTAAGTACTGTTCCACATTGAAAAGATGATAAAAACTTCCCAAGGTGAAAATAACCAACCAGAAAAGAGAGAGCACTACTCTTTACTTTCTGGACTTATACCACGTTAGAGTATCCAGTAGACTAAACCTGAGACAGGTTAGTTTGTTATTTATACTAGCTTGATGACGATGTTTCGTAAGTGGTCATAATAAGAGGGGTAACCGAATGTACAATCGTGCCTTTCACTCACAACTTTTGCTCTTATTCATTCACGGCACAGTGCAATTGTGGGACTTATGGCGTGCTCGATATGAAGGATTGAATTTTCGGCAGTCCCAAGCATGATTAGTGTATAATTTACATCTGAACCGCTATTAAAATTGCCGAATCGAACGCTTGGGATTGAAATTCCAGGCCTAACTAACAGGAAATAATGACTTCGATTGCCGTGTACGAATTGAAGACGCCCTGAGATGGTCTGTCTTGCTTTAGGTGCGCATGTATCACTTTGGGGTCTTGTGAACAGGAGTGAATGTAATTACTGTATTACCATAAAGTAGATATTCTGTTGCTTAGTGCAATAGAGCTTATTCGATTTGACCTTCTCTGAATTAGCCTTAAACTGTGTTAATCGAGGTGAAGATATATATACCGGTACTCTATATTGAACAGTGTGTATCACAATAAGTACTTAGAAAATATAAGGTGCTTAGACGTGGAACGTTGACAAGCAGGTGCACATGACAATCTGTTACAATACGTTCATACATTTTAGCGTCCAATTTGCGTTGTTGCATCCGTTGAACTAGCAGAAAAGTGCGCAGATTCCTAATTTACTTCAAGACTTTTAAAGAGATTTTATATTAATAATTATTAGTAATAATTATTAGTTGCGCTTGCTGAGCCAGCAGACGTGACGGCTAACATTTTCGTACAGCTATTGGAAAACACACTCCTGTAAATAGGAGGAAGCGAACATTCGGATACTATAAAGTATAAACATAGGACAAAACACTGTTGTGCGAGCCCACATTCAAAGCTACAAATGGCTGCATCTCCCTTGCAAGATCATCGTAAAGGTTAAGTTATACCGTCATCGTGAGCACAAACTCCAACTAACACGAATAAGCGCATGTGAGTTGTTTCTAAAAAGAAAAGAAAATTCACTTGGACTCATTGATGACGCAAATAAAGCTCCTCGGGTAAAGAGAAATGCACGGCCGCAGATGGCCACAGAATGTGAGAGTTCTGGGATAAAAAATGGAAGACTCACATGACAGTTGTGTCCCTCTCCAGCCGTCTCCCATTACTGGTTAGATTGGTGCCTTTATAGTGAGGGGACTATTAACCCCGATCATGAGCACATTGCTTCCCTGTTTATCACCCGCGAACAAAGTGAGCGAGGTGATGTTTTCGTTGAAGATATAAGTCTATAATTTATATACCGGATATATTTGTCTGTCCACCCAATAAGTGATCGAAGGAGTTGAGCGATGTTCATAATTTTTGTAGGGAATTTGGCGGGTTTACCTAGATGTGACTCATGCCTAGAAATTAGACCTAGCTGACCATAAAAAAATAACGGCGTTGAATTTTCGTCCATCGGGGCGAATTTGACTCCAGCGCAGCAGATTGTCTGTAGAACGGGCCGTTCTATTTTTTCCTGTGTTATTATTGAAGAGCTAATCCATGGAAAGAATGCGGCTGTGCCCTAGCCTTGTTCATTGAAAATGACTTCGTTGAATTTGCCTTCTACCGCGGGTGATGGTCTTACGCTACCGAGGCGTTCTAGTTGGGAATTGAACATGTGTCGTCGAGACAACGGGTGAACGCAGCAAATTTTAGATACCTACTGTATGATATCTGGCATTCCATCAAAAAATTAGGTTTTAACGTAGGATGTCAAGAGTAAATTTATATGTTTCACGACGCTGCAGCTCACCAAAATGTGCAGAAATTCCTCTTCTCTGTTGAATTTGTCGGCGAAGCTGCGAACAGAAGCCATGTCGGACACGTCCAATTCCCGCACCACAACGTTCGAATTACCGCTCTCAGAAATGATGGAGTCTGAAACAAGTAAAGAATAAATAACATTATAGAAGAACTTCCCAAGACAGAGGCTCCCAAGACAGAAAGGAAAACCCCTGAAGGCGAGAGCTCTTGTGTACAGCGCGAATCTGACGTAAGTTGAAATAGCAAGCGACGCTTTATATTGAGGGACCAGCAAAAAGACGCAGTAAAACTTCATTGGCAGTACGTTATTGTACAACTGTACGATTTCTTAAGGCGTTCGTCAAATAAAATCTTTTTGAATGCAATGGAAACAAGAATGCTGGGAACATGTTATCTCGAAATTGAGACTCCTCCCCAAACTGGGAAAATATGGTTGTCTTCGTTTTCAGTAGTTCCTGAAAAAATAAGTAGAGCACTCTGAGAGCGCCTACTTTCACCAAGAAAAGCAATATAAGCGAAAAGTTTAAATTAGTTGTAAAACTATGATTTTTTTCTCTATCATCACTACAATTTGGAAACTTATGTTTCTCGGCAGTAATAAAAGCTTGTGTAATTTTTTAGTATTCGTCCGTAACAATAACAAATATTAGTCAAACACACAAACGGACAAACCGATCATTAGCAAAATTCAAAATTTAATCATTGGTGCCTAATAATATTTCTAACAAGTCTGCAAATTTTATGAAGGCCACCGATAACTTTTTAGTTATATTTCTGACACACATTTTGACAAACATTTGTCGACCACACAAACCGATCATCACCAAAATTTGGTTGTGTCATCAACCATGCTTAACAATTCGTATAAATTTTATGAAGATCCTTTCATGACTTTTTGAATTATGATGCTGACAAACATGAAAAAAGTAGAGACGAATAAAGAAACAGACGGACAGATCAACACAAAAATTTGGTAGTTTCCTCCTAGTAATAACCTTAACAACTCCTGCAACTTTCATCAAGATCTGCCCATAAATTTTCGAGTTATTTTACTGTAGGGTAGGGTATTTCAGGGCAGACAAACAAACGGTTGAACGGATCTTCACCAAAAGTTACTTCTCTGTTCTTCCTAATGTACCTAACAATCAATGTAAATTTTGTAAGGATCTGACCATAATTTTTTGAGCTATCTTGTTGACAGGCACACAAACTCAACAAAAATATAACCTCCTTAGTGGAGGTAATAATGATAATTAAACTAGTAATAATAATAAACTGTATGAGGTGTGGCGCTGATAACTGACTAGTAATAATATCCGTTGGAATATCTTATTTTCGGTCGGTAAATAAACGCGCTGGGTCTTTGTTTACAAGAGAAAGCTTGCTTTACACATAACGAAAGAAAAGTAAGGCTACTGTATTCACAGTTAGTTATAGCCAGAAAGTTTAAGCCTCCGTTTCTGACCAGAACAATATCACAGAGGAAAGAGCAAGGGACATATAGTATGCCGATAGAAACGGGGAACCCATGCGCGAAAGTGTCCCCACATGATCAACGCTCATGGGAACAGCAAGTCGGGAAAGAAGAGGAAAAACAGAGTAAAGCATGAGCAAATAGGAGTATGAAATCGGAAAGGAAGCAAAGTGGGCACGAAAGACAGACATCCCGAAGGCCTAGCTAATGGCTGAGTACTGTATCTATAGAGCTAAACAAAATTCCATATTACATTTATCGATAAAACACGCTCGTTCCCAACACTGCAAAGAAGAAGAATGTTCACTATCAAAATTGCCAGTAATCCATTTTATAGCGTGGGCACCCTCGCAAAAATTGCTCAGTCACTCAACTTTTCTCTCCGGCCATCGCGTTGCCGTGACTACTACCTATGGCACGTGAATGACACGCTAAAACTATGCGCCATTGCAGCTTTAAACTAACTCAGAAGTAGGCAGTATTCACAAAACTTGTCCAGTGCTGCTTAAACAACTTATACTTTAGTTATTCTTTTTAAGGGCATAGCAATGTTCAAGCTGAAGCCTTGAGCGCTGCAACGCAATCGGATTAAAAATTACGTGGCAATGCAACTTTTGCGTACGTGTGCGCGCGCCTTTAGGCAGTCTGCCCTGCACATTACCTGCAACAGCCTGCGCCTTGTTGAGGTTCCTGCAGGCCATGATGACTCGGGCTCCTCTCTTGGCCAGCTCCCGGGCCGTGGCCTCGCCGATGCCTGTTGATACCGTCAACCTGATTTTACTACAGTCAATACTAAACCCTAATTTTCGTAAATATAGCGGTTTTAGAAACAGAGATGAATAAAGCTTTGGGACAACATAGATTTTCTACAAGCGGAAAGCATATACACATTGATGATAGCTTTAAAGAAAGATGCAAAATAAAAAAAAAACTTATATGCTTTAAAATTTGATGAAGTCACAAAGTTGCCGTATAATCGGTCCTTACGCAATGCCTACCTCAGGTGACGAGGTGAAGCGAATAGCATTTGGCTCAGCAGATAGGGACACCAGTAAAGAAACATTTTTTCATGAATACCGAAATTTCCAAAACTCGTAAGTTTTTGAGATACGTAGCTTTAAATTTTTTACTTTAGACCGTTTGAGATATCGTTTCAAACAGACGTTAAACTGAAAAATAAAAGAATGTTGTGGAAACAAATGTACTAAATGAATTATCGAAAACAATTTACAATAACTGTTCGAAATGTCTACCTTTTACTTCAGTGCAGACCTGGCACCTCCTCGGAAAGCAGTGCGACACTCAAGACAACATTCTTCCATCTTCATCGATGTTGTCGGCAGCGACCGCGATCCTGACGACAAGATAAATTTGTGACTCCACGAGTGTTTCATACACCAAAGTTTTCATGTGACTCTAGAAAAAGATATCTAACGGATTGAGGTCTGGAGATCTTGCAGGCCATGCCACTGGACTATTTCGCAGTTAAGGTGTCGTTAAGGTACTGACGAACAGCTCCTAGGGTGTGTTGTTGTTGGTTGCCACTATCAGGGTCCCCCATTGCCAGCTTGGGGAGGAGGCTCCGGAGGGGGCCTAGGCAGAAGGGGGAGAAAGTCGAAGAGAGGAAGAGATGCGAGGAAACGTGCAGAACCAGCGGGTCCAACTCCATGGTGATGGGTAGGAGCCCCGTCGTTCTGGAACCACATGCAACGGAGTGTTGCCAGATTGGAAGGTAAAGCTAAAATTAACGTGTACAGTTCACACATATCACAATTAACACCTAAAAGCTACGTATCTGGAAAACTAATGAGTTTTGGAAATTTCGGTATTCATGAAAGAGTGTTTGTTTTTGGTGTCCTTATCTACTGTAAAAGTTTTTACCCGTTGTTTCTGAACACCCTGTATATTGCATAACCGACGTGATACATTAATTCGGTAAAATTAAAATTTCCTCAATGCTTGGCATCTATCACTTGGGTAATTGCCGTCTCGTTAATTTAATCATTTGTGAAAGTTGATGACCAAACCTGAAAAGTTAGTTCATCAAACTGTAGTGTTTTTTCTTACTACGAGCGCGTACCTACCATACAAGCTGGAGCCAGGAGATTTTCAATATTGCATTGGTCATGATGGATACGATTTCCAGCTAACCGCTTGCTAACGCATGCTCTCGGGTGGAACGATTTGTGTTTAATATATCCCATACAAAAATAGAACAGTTGGCAATAAACCTTGGCCTCCAGTGCTCAAAGTCCGAAATTATTTCTTTACATAAGAAAGTTTGATCTCAATACCGAATTAACAATGATATGCAGCAAGAGTTCGCTGCACAAAGCTAATCCCAAATCTGGAAGTAAGGGAAGTTGTCCCGACACATGGGAAAGATGTAGACCATTCAAAACTACCAGCTGTACTCGTAGTCTCTTGAAATAGGATGTAAAGAAAGAGAGACAGAGTGAGAGAGACCACGTGGCCGAGCTAAAATATTCAAGCTGATTTGCTTATAAAAGAACGTAGGGTGTTGGGTGTTCAAGGGCATTAACACAAAACCATAAAAGTACGTAGGGTATTTCAGGGCATAAACAAAAATTATAAAAGAACGTAGGGTATTTCAGGGCATAAACAAAAAAATTATAAAAGAACGTAGGGTATTTCAGGGCATAAACAAAAAATTATAAAAGAACGTAGGGTATTTCAGGGTATAAACAAAAAATTGTTAAAATTCTCAGCTTTGCTTAGCGCTTTCCTTGATTCCCGTGCATTTTCATACCCTGGGTACTCATACACAGTACGGTGTAACTCTTAACTTTGCTCTTTTAGTAGGTTAGATGCTTCCATTTGTTATACATTTATTTGCTGCCTTTAAACAGGAGAAACTGAAGCTTTGCACTAATTTTAATAGAACTATGTGGGAAACCTACTGCATTTGCACTTCACTCCGTGACGCGAGTAGCTTACTGGTAAGTACTTCGGTTACAGGCAGTGTAATATGAAGCGATGCAAAGCTCTCATCAAGCGCGCTTATGGCAAACATTACATGGAGGAGTACTTACAGATGTTATTTTGTCAGGATGATTAGAAATTTTTGCAAACGATTGTAAATCACACTACAAATTGCCTTGGCTCGATCTAATCTAAGGTGAAGGATTGTTTACCTGCATAAAAGTTCTGTAAGGTACAATAATTGTAACAAAACAGTAAGCACAGATAAATGCACTAATTCAGTCATTCCCTTTAATTACCTAGCCGGCGCTCCCTAAGTTTCCTGACTTGTTTTTAGAGCCCCTTCAAATATACAAGCGAAGACGCGAGTGCTTTGGTAAGGTAGTATAATTCACTCTTACTACATGTCACCCTATGGCTATTGCCGCGCCTCATCAGTCCCTCTTGCCTCATCACCTCAGATGACGTTAATGCTTCTGGAGAGAGAAGGGGGAAGGGTGTACGATTCCGTACACTCTGAAATCACGGCACTAACTTTTAAAAACATGAAAATTAATAAACAACATTTGATAACTTACCTGCACTTGCCCCTGTCACGATGACGGTCTTGCCGTCAAGACGAACGCCCTCCGGACATCTTCTGCTGCAGGCGCGGTAGATTACACCGAAGAGAAAGGGAAGGATTGCCAAGACAACCACTACAGCCGCCACGCAAATTAATGCTATGGCCCACGCTTCCATTCCGGGCACTGTCTTGAATAATCTCAAATATTGGCAGTGAAGAACACTTAGTGGCTCAGCTTGCAAAAGACATAAGTAATAGGTAGTTTAAACAAGAAACTGCCTTCAATGAATACGAAACAAAAACAAGAGAGTAAAATAATGTAAATCTCTTGGTAACAAAAACGGAGACTTCAGTGACCGACATGAGGGTATCATGTTAAGTTAGGGCAGTTCGCAAATATCTTATGGCATGTTCGATTAGGAGCCAAAATTCTGCCTTCGAAGCTTGACTTGTTCGCGACTTCGCGAAGGTGTCTTGGCTTTGATCTAATCAATTGAGTTTCAGGCATTCACGTAACAGCTAAGTACTTGTAACATTCGCAGAAGCCAATACAGGTGAGCAGTAAAATTGCTGTGAGTGGCATTTCGCCAACCAATGCTCTAACAGTTGGCCAGCGAGCGAATGCAGCAGCATGGGTCTAAAACAGAAAGCAAACAGCGTAGCTGTTATGTTCTTCACTCTACGGGTTTTGGCCAATATTTTTAGTCGCGTTCGAGCAATTCATAGCAACTTGCAATCCAATTTTGCCAGTTATCTATTCACTACTACGGTATTGTGACGCCTACGTTTCCTTAAGACTATACTTGAAATGGTTGCGATTCCATCTGCAAAGTCATAAGTATAAAAGGAGTTTGTGGCTAGTTGAAACGATGGTAGCCAACAGAAACGTATTAGTCAGTTTCGGTTAAAAGCTTCAAGATCGTACAAAGTACCCAGTCGTTGAGAGCAAAATGATGGTAAAACTCTGGCAAATAAATGGGCAATAAAATTCCTCAAGTTAATATTTTCAATCTATTTTATGTAAGTTGTAATAATGTTACCCTGGAGCACTGCGACAGCAAGAACCTTTCGTTCGCTACGTGTGTAGCAGCAAGCTTGACGCGCACACAATTTTGTCCCGAAGTAATTAGCGAAGATGATGCTAGTCTACGCATGCAATAACAGTTTCACCAAATTTCATGAATATTTATTCATTAACTTTTACGTTATGCTGACATTAAAAAAAAATGAACAGATGGTTAAACAAACGGTCGGGCAGACCATCACCGAAATTAATCATCTGCATCTCTCAAGATGGAAACTCCTTGCTTCAATCCCGAGAAAGAGTCAACTCAAATTTTTCTGGATAGAGTTGAGTTGTATGTTTTCAAAGAAATTAGTACAATGAAGGATCCAAATTTCAACAACAAAACGAAAGTAGCGAAACTTGCTCAGTTTTTGCCTCATAATACTTTAGCACTACTGCAAAAAAAGATTTATGCCCAAGTCTTTAATTGAAACCAATTATGATGAAGTAGTTGAGAAGCTCAAAACTCTAACTTCCACCGAAGAGAGCATTGGAGCCAGTTTCAAAAAGCTTCGTGACCGCACCCAGAAGCCTGGAGAATCAATTGATACCTACGTTACTGCTGTGAATGAATTAGTGGAAAAGTGTACTTTTCACGAAGACAGCAAGGATCGCATTCGTCAAGATATGATTGTATAAGGATTCAAAAATTCTCATCGTATCTATTTGCTTTGGAGGGATAAAGTAGCAGATACCTTCAAATAATTCATAGTTATCGGCAAGGATTATCATTTGTCGTACTACAGTCATGAAAGTGACACCGCAGTTAGTGCGATAACAAAGCAGACCAAGAGAAGAGATAGCGTGCCGCCTGCTGGTCAGTCATTCAGTGAAGCCTCCTCGAAAAGTTCCACCTAGCTATGTTTGCATTAGATGTTCCACCAAAGGAAAACGTTTTGCCAGTGAATGTTTTGCATTGAATATAACATGCAAATTCTGCTCCAAGAAAGGACACCTAGCTAAAGCCTGCAAGAGCGAAAAGACTCCAAACAAGAAGTAGGTACCTATGTACGTCAAGCTACTCAAGATACTCAAGCTACTGAAGATATCACTGTACAAGACTTGATTTGAGAAGCCAGCTGAAGTCACTGGGACTGATTGAAGCG
This sequence comes from Parhyale hawaiensis, assembly GCA_001587735.2. NCBI lineage: Eukaryota > Metazoa > Arthropoda > Malacostraca > Amphipoda > Hyalidae > Parhyale > Parhyale hawaiensis. Next base: position 29,843,695 of record LQNS02007215.1, on the reverse strand, counting down.
TAAATGTTGATAACACGATCAAGATTTATATGCTTGGTGTAGTGACTGTCACTGATGAAAGTCTCTCTAGTCCCACGGTTGATCTCAGGTATGAATGGAGGCGTCGCAGTGTGTTTGCACTCTCTTCACATGCATAAGAGGTCAGGGGAGGGGCGCAGACAATTTGTAAAAGAGTAGGGATACATGGAAATGTCATAGGATCACAATCTTTGACGGCTTTGGCTGGTGACTTGGGTCGTTTCTCCTCTGGCGTTTTTCTATGAGGTTCATTCCAAAAGTAATGTCTCCTATTTTTCACCTACCGAATGGATCCAAGGGGATTGGAAGTTACGTTGTTACAATGACAGCACTGGTGACCTGAAAGTTTCATTTCTCTGTAGCAAATATCGACAGTGCACTCGAAGATAGCCATCTCTAGATGAATGTACGTCAGAATTCCTCCATGTAGAAGAAAATTGAACCAATCAACATTCATCGGCACTTGGGGGACGTTAATGATACCGATGCAGTAGCTGTCAGCCCAGTAAGGAAATGGGCTCGTCGCTTCCAGAGTGGCTAGAGATTAGAGTGACAAAGAAAGTACACTCCAAAGCCCTTGCATAGCCACCACCCCTGAAAAGAAGAGGCGCCTCGATCAACTCATCCACACTGATCGGCGAATGAATTGTTTGTAGAGCTAGATGTCGGGGGTCAGTAGAGGTAAAGTCAGCTTGACCGCACCCTCCATAGGAAAACCCACACGCTCTGGTTCGTGCTGTGGATATAGGAGAAGACGGGCCTGCAGTCGACTATGGGCCATTAAAAATGTGGCGCAATCAACGGTAGGTTGAATGACTCTCGTCCCCCCTACCCTCCCAATTTTTGTGCAAGGTTAGGCCCTCACGGTAGCTGTGCACATTCAGCAACTACCGACCTGGCATGGCAGTTGTCTATCCCGCGTCTTTCAATGCTAGCAGTTGAGCATGCAAATTTGCAGCTAAAGTGGGTGCACTGGAAACGATGCTATCCATAGGATATAGCAAAGTGCATGTGCTAGGTATGTTCCACGAAAGCTCAAGCAGGAACAAAAGGACCACAGACAGGATGTCTCTCAGGACTTGTTGGTCAGTGTTGTAGGATCTGTACGGAGCCGAACATGACGGATTCTTGAACCGTATTATCACTGGTGACGATACGTGGTGTTACCGCTATGAACTGAAGTCCAAACGGAAGTCAATGGAATGGCACCACCACTCACGTGAGCACTCGTTCCCCAGCAAAGAAGAAGTTCAAGACGCAGACATGTGCATAGTGCAGGCAAAGTGATGTGCATGCACCGTCTACTGAGGCAGGAAGGGCATCATCCTCCGTGATTTCTTGGAACCAGGGGCGACTGTCAACTCTGACCGTTTTATACGTTGAAGGCCTGGATCACCTGTGGGAAGCCAGCAAACATGAAACGAAACATTCCGTTTGTAACTCGACAACGTCAGGCCACCAAGTCTGAAGACCACGGAATGTGTGACACAGTTTGGCAGGACGGTGCAGCCTCGTCCGCCTCATATTCCAGACCTGGCACGATCAGACTTCTTATTGGCCTCGTTCGGGCCTCTGACGGACGCATCACGTCGTCAGTGTTCACCCGACAACAAAAACAACGCTGTAATCGTTGTCGTGAAACAGTGAACCGCATCGGCAGGCGCTGACTTTTGCGACCGAGGCACCAAAGCTCTCGTTCATAGCTGGCAAAAAGGCATTGAGAATGGTGGTGACCAGACACAAAATTAATAATAGTAAGGTGCACAAAAGGTCATTCGTTATAATGGCACCACTTCGGTGTTCGTAGCTCAACTTTTTGAGTTAAAAAAAAAAAACAGGAGTTTCTTATGGAAGGTCCCTCGTACATGTACTGCCGTCGTTGTAGCTTCTGCGGAACAAGCTCAAGTGATGGAAGGTCACTGCTGTATTGGTGAATGGCTTCATCAATGCCTCTAAATAAAGTTTTCAAATACTTTCATTTAGTAGTAGAAGTTTCTACTAGCGCTTCAGTAGCACACTGCCTATATCGCGCCGAACTATTCCTGTGTTTAACCACAGGCTCGTGCGCTGACTAGGGCGCGTTTTAAATTGTCAATGATTTTTACCTCGTCTTTTCTGCCGGTAGGTCTCAAGAGTGGTCAGTGCGCTACTGACAAGAAAAAGGCGCAAGTTGAGCATCTCCAAACCCGGGCGCGGCTGAACGCTTTCGCTCAGCTACGCCGCACAGGGGAAGGAAACGAAATACAAGAAGGTAGAAGTTTAGCGGGAATAGGTCAGCCACCTGGATCGGCAGTCCACCTCCCGAAAGAGAAGGGGAAGCATTGAGAGCTTAACTAGCTTTACAAAACTAACCTTATCAGCAGGAACTGCGGCCAGTTGCAACATTCCCTGCGGAGAAGGCACTGGGGAACCTTGGGGTTCTGAGGCCCAAATATATTGTGGCAGGGAAAGGAAATACTTGCATTTACAAGACCCAATAGCGGTGATGCCTTTCATGCTAAACTTGAGAACTGGGCGATCAAGTTTGTAATAATGTCATCCAAGAATGGAATTACGAGATTTCATGTTCACTCCACATAAAAAATCTGGCAAGGCATCGTTTACTGGTTAAAAGCACCCTGCCCTAAATTTGTTAGACCTGAGGAAAACTAGCATTTGAATCCAAACATAGCAATTTCTTCTGCCTTAGCATTTCAAAACCCTGGTTAGTTGATAAAATTAAACACATATTGAATTTACTGGCATTTATAACAAATTCAGTGTAGTAACAAAGTAGAAAAATACATACCTATATACATGAGCAAGAGGCTGTGTGTCTGCAAGCCGTAAACAGCAGTCTTTAAAGTACGAACAGAATAACGGGGTTTGAAATGTGAAAATACACACATTAGCTAGTGCCCTCTCTGCTCACGAGGCTCCAAGGCAAGTGTCAGTCCGTACTCTGAACAGGGATACAGGGATTGCTTTAACAACAAATTAGTAGTATTAGAAGTTTTTACTAGCGCTTCAGTGGCACACTGCCTATATCGCGCCGAATTATTCCTGTGTTTAACCACAGGCTCGTGCGCCGACTAGGGCGCGTTTTAAATTGTCAATGATTCTTGTCTCGGCTTTTCTGCCGGTAGGTCTCAGAGTGGTCAGTGCGCTACTGACAGGAAAAAGGCGCAAGTTGAGCACCTCCAACCCCCGGGCGCGGCTGATCGCTTTCGCTCAGCTGCGCCGCACATGAGAAGGAAACGAAATATAAGAAGGTAAAAGTCTAGCGGTAATAGGTCTGCCACCTCGATCGGCAGCCCACCTCCCGAAACAGAAGGGGAAGTATTGAGAGCCTACCCAATTTTACAAAAGAAACATCAGCAGGAACTGCGGCAACTTGCAACATCCCCTGCGGAGAAGGCACTCGGGACCCTTGGGTGCGTGATGCCCAAACATATTGTGGCAGGGGAAGGGCCCGCCACAATATGCCCCTGAGGGCGACACTCGGAAAGAACTGGAAGGACCTGTGATATCCGTATCCCAAGCAGAGATGGTGGAAAAGCTGTGGCCACAAAATATTCTAAAGCTTCGCTGTACGGGGAGCAAGATTGTTCAACAAAATGCCTCGGCATATTCNAGGAACTGCGGCAACTTGCAACATCCCCTGCGGAGAAGGCACTCGGGACCCTTGGGTGCGTGATGCCCAAACATATTGTGGCAGGGAAAGGGCCCGCCACAATATGCCCCTGAGGGCTAACAACAAATTAGCTATATGAAACATAACTCTCCTGCTCACTCTATTCCGCCATGTCATGACTACACATTTCTTGCTTTAATAATGTATCTCACACAGAGATGAAGTATTTAACGTGGCTTGCCACCGAGTGAAGGTTGTAATTTTCAATACTAGAACAGCCAATGGCATATTTAGAGATTGTCGGCAGGAGGGCGATATCCATTTGTCGACCTTTCTACCTGCTCCCTAATTTAAATGCACGCCTCCCGTATTTTGTACTCAGCTACGTGGTCCTCTGCCACTCCTTCATATCAATCGCTCCTGCTCCCAACCCTGTTCTCTGTGCGGAGGATGCCCGGCATAACGGTCACCCTTGTGGTCCATCAAGGATTTCTTGGATGCCCTTCGTTTAGTGTCGTTTGTGGTAGTGATGGGGCGAATATCAGTATCTGCGGAACATCCGCACCTTTTTCAACATCTTCGGATGTCAGAACTGTAAAATCTGCTAAAATATCCACATCCGCAGCAAAGGAGGCGTGGATGTGCAGGTTATCCCTGTACACTAAGCTCATCCACAGTGCTGAAAATTACGAATTCTAATTTTAATTGAAATATACGCAAGCCCAGTCCCTGTCAACAAAGCACTATCTAATTTTTCTTCCTAAGTTTTGGACAAACGGCTGTGGTGAGAGGGTGTGCCTGTTAGTGGTGGGGGGGCGAATATCCGCACCTCTTTTGAACAACAGCATCTGTGGATATCGAGACGGTAACATCGGCAACTGCGTCAGAACGGGATAATCCGCTTAAAGATCTGCATCCGCGATGTCCAAAAAGTGACATCCGACCCATCACTAGTTTGTGGGCACCGATGTACCAACTGCAGTGTTGTGGTCGATCCACCTTTCCAGTAAAAGGCAGTGAGAGCACTACTAACTAAGAGCTGGTTGCATATTACTGATTCGACCTCTACATTTGGGTATCACCACCGTCATTTTTTTTGGGGGGGGAGGGGTGGGGAAATAGGGGAGGAGGATTGACCTCCATTCTCCTATGATTTCGTTCTCATTCAACTCGAGGGTATTAATTTCAGTCTAGGCATCAAATCTAGGTCCGAGGAATACCACCACTTCCTGCGTAACAACGTGTAATTTTTCATTTAATCCTGGCTGGCACAGATGGGCGCATGCGACAGACCGGCAGTAAGTGATGTTATGAAAGTTCTGTAGCACTCTCCCGCAGTCAGTACTCAGCTGTTCTCCGAGAAGAAAAGGGAGCAACATATAGTATGCCAAAATAAACGCGGAAGCCATGCACGAGGGTGTTCCTACACAGGATCAACGCGTAAGGCCATAAAGTCGGGAAAGAAGAGGAAGAACAGAAGAAAATATGATCAGTAGAAGTATGAAAGCGGTAAGAAGCAAAGTGGGCACGGAAGACAGACCTCTCAAAGGCCTAGCTAAAAGCTAAAGTAACCTATACAATCCCCTCACGGTTGCTGCTCTTCATGACATAGGATGGGCGAACTTCACTAATCTAACGCAGTGGACAATCCCATGTCCCCTGAGGGAGTAACAGCCAATTGATAAGATGTGCTCGCCGCCACGCGAGCGAGTTCATGGTAAGACAAATTAAGGTTCAAAGTAGAAGTAAAATGCAGCACAAATGGGAATCTAAAAAAGCTTAACCACATGCATTCATGATCTTAACGGTTCTCTTCATATGAGAATTTGGATGAGCTGGTTGTAAGTAGAACAGAAATAGCCAGTAAAGAGTTAATTATAGCGGCAGTACTCATAGGTACTTCCGTAGACCCTCCAGATGCACACTGCTCCAGGGTAAATCCCGACTGCAAGAAGAGAGACTGGGACACGAACCAGCCTAGCTCGCTAGTGACCTTCTCTGATCAATATGCCACAAAGAGCAACTTTCGCTCTCTCGCAGTCAGTCAGTCGGTTTATAGAATTTTTTTTACTCAACTGGATAGCTTTGTTAGTTTCAGGATTAAAATATGAATTGGACACATGGGAAGTACCAGCGAGTCAAAAATGGAGATCACCGCTAGTTACCTATATTCTGCAGATGACAGCCATGCTTATACAAGCCAGCAAGACTCAAGGTGGCGTCTACCGGACAAAAAGCAGCTTACACAAAATGCACACATCAATCCATGATACCTTTTCACCAACTGACTTTAATCATTTTTCAGAGGCTCATCAATACGCAAAAACATTGGAACAGGCTGTGGAGCACAAAAGCATTTAGACAAAAGTTGGGCGTAAGGGACCTCAGACGCATGCGCAAGACGCTTTCAAGTCAAAATTCCCACCAGAGCTTATGCCAGTGCCAGTGATGCCCTATCAACAACCAAAATGGCGTTCAAATTCTGTTAAAATATATAACTATTGTAAAGAAAGTATAAAGGATTGCCAGTGGAAATTATTTTTACAGTACATAGGAACAGCATAGCTAGGACTTAGGTAGCTACTAAATAATGGCATAACGTTTGAGCAGGCACTCCAAGTTTAAAAACCTGCCAGCGTTTATCACTAAACCCGTAATGTCTGCAGAGAAATACGATAGTCTTGGATATAATTTCCAGGCCACAGGTCAAAATACGAGATGATTTGATAGAGAATAGAGGTATTAAGTAACTACAGGCACCTCTGTCCTTCAACTGCAGTTGGCATTTCCAATAGAGTACCTACATCGATTTTCAGTTATATGAGTAAAAGAAGCTCAAGGAAAGATTAGATTTGTTCTAAGTGATAGTCAGGAGCATAGATTGCAATGGACTTGGTAGATGAGCCCACCGAGTTATATGTATAAGGCATATGAGTATTTCGACCCTCCACCAAACAAACACTGAATTATTTCTATTCCTGGATAAATCAGGCAACACTAAATGCAACGGTTACCAGGATAAAGATGACTATCAAAAGATCGCAATACAGCTATACGACAATGACGTGATAGAGCTATACCTACGACAACGTAACGATGAGCACGATATAATAAACTGCCGGGTACTACAGTGCGTTGCCTTCGATTATGCAAAAAGAATTTTTCACTTAATTTTTCAAGATGAGTGTCTAACTTTGAAATATCAATATTAACTAAATTTATGGCTATGTTGCCAATATAAACAGCACTTGTAAAATGAATATTTAGCCGTTGGTTAAGTTTATCATACAATTTGCTTATTTACGAGTTTTTTACTGTTACCTCAGATAATGCAACAAGCTAATAAAAACGTCATAAAGAGGAAATAAATACAAGTGAACAGGAAAATTGTTAATAAACGCCCAAAACTAACATATTATAACCCAAACAATGCAATAAACACTGAAATAAGTGTTCAGTACTGGTAAACATAAGTTAATTTTGAACATTGCAACCTCCATTTTTCATGATTTTCAAGGCGATTATCAACAGACTTTGTCAGGTTTGATATTTCAGATGGTGGAATAGAATCTGCAGCGGTTTTGACTGCATTCCACAGGCTTACTTTGTTCAAAAACTGCCGACCACCTTCATAGACCTTCCTTTGGATCATTGCCCAGTGGTACTGAATGAGATTTAAATCGGGGCTATTTGCTGGTCAGGACATAATCCTTTTTGATTTGAATCCTCCATCCGCAAGGAAGTTAGCAGTGTACAGTGCTCGGTGTGAGGGAGCTTTATCGTACTGAAATACCAATTTGGATCTGCATGCGAGTCTGCTCATCAAGCCATGGAATTAAGTTGGCTTCAAGAAACTGGCAGTACCTCTCTGCATTCAGTTTAACTCCTTCTGCCAATTCAAATGGATCAATAAGGTGTCACCTACTATCCCGGCCTAAAGCATCACACCTCCACCACCTTGTTGACGCTTAAACCGTGTCTGTTGAGGTCGGTCATGGAGGACCCATCCAGACGCTCATCCATCTGGACCATCAAGAGTGGCTCTGCATTCGTCAGTAAATATGACATTGGAGAAATCAGTTTTCATGTTCTCCTCAGCCCATTTGACCCTATTTTCTTCATGAGTTTTTGTTAAAAGTGGTCGTTTAATTGCCGTCTTCACTTTCCCTAGCTTCTGCAGAACCTCACATCTAGTCTTTCTGCTTAGTATTGGGGCTCCAGCTTCTTCAAATATCGACTTACTAGTAGAAAGTTCTTTTCTTGCGATAGAAACCTTCAAATGTTGCATATCCCGAGCAGTCAGTTTCCTCATAGGCTCTATCCGGAGTTTTCCTGTTGACTTTACCTTCAATTGCATAAGCCTCAATTGTTCAGTGATCGCGTTGTAATTCCTTGGAAACTTCGAGTGTCGCTTACCAGAAGCCAATAACGAGGTTACTTGCATATTTTTTTCACTTTTTAAACGGCATTTCTTGCCCATGTTGACTAGACAGTGATGTTGCATAATCAGGGGTAACTGGTAAAGCAGAACCCCGTGCAATAAGCAAATGTTGCCAAAACGTGGGAAATTGTTCCGTTTTCGTTTTTCTAGTTGTTTTTATAGTTACAACGTACCTGTGCACTAAATTACTACTCACATTTTAAATGTTTGACACTTATCTAGAAAAACAAGTAAAAAAAAATTGTATTTGCATAATCAAAGGTAACTCACTGTAAAGTGGGTAACAAGCTACAAGGCAAAAATGACATTATGTACAAAATGGAGAGATGAGGCACCGCCAGCAAGTAGCTACATATCGTCTAGTTTTCTTCTTCCCTTGAGTCTTTTGGCAGAACGGATCAACTTCTTTCTTTCTTTCATGTGCTTATCATTCTTTTCTCTAAGCTTCTGAAATTTGTTGGGAATGTTTTTATCCTCAACAGTGTAGCTGATTTCCCGGAAGCCAAATTTGTTGCGATGCTCCTCCGGTGCTCCTCCAGCTTTCTCGTGTTCCAGTTTTAGTCGCTCTGCGAACGTCATTCTGAAAATAAAATAAAAATCCTATAGCTAATGGTCAACTTGTTAGATACTCCAACGAGCTATAGCTACAATGGATACTCACAACGCAAATTCAAGAAAATCATCAAATAGTGACATTACCGAAGTGCATTTCTAAGACTTGAGGCATAATTACCGAGGCACAACAAAATGTGTTGGCTTGACAATTTGCTTGGCAACACTCGCTTCAATTAGAATTCAAATTTGTCATTAGTGAAACAACGGTTGTGCAAGTGTCATCGCAAAAGTAATGCCTCCTATTTATTTACTCCGCCAGAAAGAATCTGAAGGGACTACAAATTGCATTGTTATGATAATTGAAATTATGCACTCATAACCTGAAAGTTAAATCTCTCTGTTACAGATATGGACAGTGTGATACTCAAGAGAGCAATCGTTGTCATGGACGTGCGTCACAAGAAGAGATGCTTCACAGAATTCTGCCATGCAGAAAAAACTGAACAAATTAACATTCACCGGCGCCTAGTGAACATTTATGAAGCGGATGCAGTTGATGTCAGCGCAGTTAGGGAGGTGATCGTTGCTTTCAGAGTGGAGACAGATGTGAGTGACAAAGTGCGCTCCAAACGCCCATGTACATCGTACAGCCACCACAAAGGGAAACAAAGTGCACCTCGGTCAACTCAGCCGCACCGATCGGCGGAAAACGGTCAAAACAATGAGTGTAGAGAGTAACTGAGTTGGATGTGGGTGTCAGTGCATTGGAAACGAGGTTGCCATCCCTAGGGTTACAGTAAAGGAAGCTAGGTGGGTTCCCCGAATGCTTACGCAAGACATATTCCATTTGCAGCACCATAAGTTTGAAGACCACGGAATGAGTAATAAATGTTCAGCTGGACGGTGCTGACTCAGTAACCATACAGGCCCGAAGTGGCAACGACATGAAGTGCTTGGTAAAATATGTAATAAATTTCATTTACGAAGTCAACAACAGGTTAGTTCATAGCTACTGTCTGAATAAATTGGTCTCACGTCACGAGATCCCGTATCTCCTAGTGAAGGATTACAGGCTTTGATGGTGCCTAGCCATAATGTCAAGACTTTGGACTTGGCTCAGGCATTTTACTCACCAGATTCCCTTCCTGCCCTGAACCTAAGAGGTTTGCTGGACTCAAATGCCCAACCTACAACAGCTGTAGCATTACACAAAGGCGGACTTCATTAGTTCATATTGTCAATGTAATTAAATGAAGGAGACACGATGGCGTCACAACAAACTTGTGGAGAAACTAAGAAGTGCTTAGAAAACTGAGAGTCTGTTTTCCTTCACCCGTAACAGGACGTACCTGCAGGTCAATGAGTTAGCCTATAAAGATACATAAAAAATAAATTTGAAATAAATACCTAGACCTATTCATTGACTCTAAATAGCCAGATATGGATATGGCATGAAGCCACATGATGCAGCTGAAAAGTATAGCTCGAAGTTGCATGAAGCAATACTGGTATGCTACCAGGGTTGCGGAGTCGGAGTCAGCGAATTTGAGGGGGAGTCGGAATCTCACTTACTCTAGGAGTTGGAGTCAGAATTTTTTTGCCCGACTCTGACTCCGGAATCCCATTTATGAACAAATATTCAATTCTGAATTTTCAGTCACAAGTTTAAAAAAAAAAGATGAATGTAGACTTTTTTTTTTGTACATTTATCTTTTACAGCTATAGCTACTACCTATGTATTTTCCTATTCCATATGATGACATTGAGAAGATGTTGGGTAGAACCTTTTGCATTGGTAGTTACATTATGCAAGTGGGGCATGGGGGGGGGGCGGCAAAGTGATCAATTTTGGACCGATTGTTCTGAAATTTGCATAGTATAGCTACGTATTTTTGAAAAAGAAACACATTTTGCTCCTATAAATTTTTTATTTTGGCCTTGGTTTTTGAGATAATGGGAAATGTATAACTATAGGTAGCTATGTATATGCATTTTTCTAAGTTTCAAAGGAACAGAACTCAATGAGTTTTCATGCTAGAATAAAACCAATGACAGTTTTGGAATCCTTGAAACATTCCTAACAAAACTATACAGTAGGATTTTTCATTTTTGCTCTTTTTTAATCACACAGCTGAAAACAGTTTTTCCCTACGTTTTAGTTAGGTACGGTAGTGATCAGATAGAATAGAAAATAGAGTCCAGCTCTGTAGTTTTGTTAAGAATGTTTCAAGGATTCCAAAACAGTGATTGTTTTCATTGTAGCATGGAAACTCAATGAGTTCTATTCCTTTAAAATTTAGAAAAAAATGCATGGGTATACATATAATTATAGGTATACATATATTTATAGAATTTCTTAAAATATATGATGACACCCAGGTGCATTCATAGAGGAGTTTTTTGAAAGTCAAATAAATGAAAAAACCCAGAAAACTTTCAAAAAACTCCAATATATTTATAGGTATACCATAAAACGGGGTAACTTGGGACGATTTTTGAAGTTTTTTGTTAATAACCTCTAACCATGAATGATTTTTGTAACGAACTGGGGTGTCATTTTGTAGGTCTGAATGAGAGCTACAGAATGGTGTATAAGAAAAAATTCTAGCTTTTAACCATAGCTGGCAATAAACGAAAAATGCGCGTCCCAAATTACCCCGGCATCCCGGGCTACTCGGGACACCTGTAAAAAAATGTTAGAAACATGCTTTAAAACTACCTATTTTTAGAAGCTCAAAAGTCTTGAATGATGATAACAGGTATTCATCATGCATTATTTGACCATATTAATTTATTGGACGAAGTTTTTGAAGTCATATACACCTGTAGAGTAAGATTGAATAATATTGCCACTATCGTATATTATCACTAATTCCTCAATTTTTCTTAACTCTATTCTACAGAAGCACATGCCTGATTTGCAGGCAGATGTCATTGACAGGTACTCTATGGTGAAAAACTGCCCCAAAACTCCGTCATTGACTAAGTAGACTATATTCCGGGCTGGTGAATCCTCTGTATGACATTTTGAAAAACATTACAATACAAAGCATTCCTTGCGATGATGTAGAGTCCAGCTAATGTCCTGAAATATAATATGTTCTCTACACTTCTCAGTGCTTGTTACATGTCCTTCCCAAGTTAATTCCTCCATAAATCGTAACTAAAAACTAGTTTATAATTCCGCACCGCCATACCTATTGCAAAGTAATATCCAGTGCCGCATTTGACGTTACTAGTAAGTTTGTTTTTCATGTAAATACCTACTAATACTTATCGCCAGGAACAACAATGAATGTTTTCATCATTTTCAAGTTATATCAGACCTTTTTACTGGAAAAAAAATTATTGATAAACACGTTTTACTGGGTGTCCCGAATTACCCCCGGTTGCGGGATTGGCCGCCATTTTGTTTTGAGAAGAGGTAGACACATTCTGATTATGAGATTTCATAGCCAACACCCCAGGCTACATTCCATCTTAAATAAGTTTTTGCTCTTGGCCTTCAAGATTTTTCTCCCCAGACCTTAGCAGGGGGACTTTGGAATACAACAAAAAATACAGTTTTTTCTAGATTTTTTTTTAATTTACATGAGCTGAATCAAAGAGCTACTTTTTATGCTGAACCGATAGCAAAAATGTCGGGAGTTTATTGATATATTTTTAATTGGGCTTCTACAGCCCTTAACATGTGAAGTGGGACAGCTGTCCCGAGTTACCCTGTTCTACGATATATTCCATTATCTCAAAAACTAAGGCCTAAATCAAAAAATTGTATGAGTAAAATGTGTTTCTTTTTCAAAAAATACATAGGCCTATGCTATGCAAATTTCACAACAATAGGCAGAAAATTGATTATTTTGCCCCCATGCCGCCCTCACATAATGTACCAGGTGCAAAAGTTTCACCCAAATTGTTTAAATATCATGTCCTCAATTTAATGTCCTAAATGATGCAAAATATCATTGTATATGTACAATACACCTAGCATCTGTAACTTGATATGAATATATGTACAGTCGAACTCCGTTTACTTGGACCCCACTTACCAGGAAACCCCAGATTCCCATGACTTTTTTCGTTTTCCGAGCCACTGACTTTTTGTCCGAGTAAATGGGGTAATGTTCCGGAGGTCAATGGAAGTCCAGAACAAGTCCGAAAGATCAGCTTCATTTTCCAACTACCTGAGGCGACGCCCCGAAACATGTGGTTTGCCAGCTTCGGACAAATCTCAGTTACTCGGACGTGACGCGGCGCAGATGTACAGAATGCACTTCTGCGCACGTCTGTCCGTCTGAATTAGACGCAAATTCCGGAGAGGGAGTCAGTTGCAGCGCTGCTCTCGCTTGTGCATGATAGTTCATGTGTGAACTGTGTATGATTGTACTGTATGTACAGGATTTTTTCCCGCGCTTCATGTTGTTCCAACAGTTTTCATTAGGATGTGAAATAAAGATGTTTTATGCATACATTGCCGTATGTCCTAACAAACGTTACAGTGTTTTAAATTGCATATGGACATAGAGTAGCTATGTGATAGGCTAGGCCAGGTATGCTAGGCGGCAGTTAAGACGTGCTCCTTATGCATACAGTACGGTACTAATAGTACTAGTAGTACGGTACTAATAATTGTTTAGTAGGTACAGCTAGTACCTCTGACCAGTACTGTAGCCTACAGTATTTCTCTAGTTTTGAATTACAGTATTAGAGGTGCTGTACTGTACAGTAATATATATGTACAGTACATAGCTACATACTGTACAGTGTACATAGCTACATGTATATGTACGTAGTTACACTTGTCACCTGGGGCGAAAATGATAAATAAACATAACTTTATTGGGCTTGAATGGTGGTAGGGAGTGATTTCGTGTGGCTGGAACATGTTTGAAAAACGACCGGAAAATGTTTGGAAGCTGTCGGAAAAAATCTGGGTATTTGAAGTTTTTCGTTCCGAGAAAAAACCCCAGATTTATCGGCCTGGCCCTCGCCCCGAGAACTCTGGGTAAATGGGGTTTGACTGTACCAACAAAAATTATTTGGACAGGTTTAAAGTTAACATCAAATATCTACTTGTTGGACCAAGGAGTCGGAGTTGGAAAATCTTGAGGGCCAGGAGTTGGAGTTGAAAATTCTGGAGGGCCAGGAGTCGGAGTCGGACCTTGAACCATCCGACTCCGCAGCCCTGTATGCTATATCGACCTTTACCAACTAATGTAGCTAGTACAGCAAATAGGAAGTGGCATAAAACTTCCATAAAATCTAGTATTGACTTACTTCCGAATGTGCTTGGGCTCACGCTTTATGTCATCCAGAGAACCAGCTGATGTAAAGTTGAGAGTTACTTGCTTTTGTCTCTTCTTGGCTGGATCAAGAGTTTCGCTCTTCTCATTGGCTTCCGGTTTTTTGCTCACATGTGTTTTTGCAGTCTTCTTAATCTTCATTATTGCTCCCTGCAAAATAAAAAAAAAATACAGTATTAGGTACCTATATAGCAAGGAATAAGGGAATGCATCAGTATTCTGTGAAAACTGTTTGGAAAATAATATCAGAAATACCAGTCATTATTCAACTAGGGTAGAGGTGTTAGTCTCCAATCACCGGCTTAGTCTCCGATCAGTTTTACACCCCTTCATTAAAAAAACTGCTGCAAGACAAACCATTGATGCTAGAAAGATCAGCTAGGGCTCAAATCGTAGTCAAGGAAATTCTTAATATGTCCTGCAATTCGTAAATTGTAATTCCACAAACTCAAAGTTTAGGAATTTTTTAAATGGGAAAATTGCATGAAAATGTGCCTATTTTTTCGGTATTATGAAAACAACCTCTCAAAAAATAATTCTTCGAGGGGTTTGCTTACATTAGAGTTGCAATATCAGTGTTTCACATCATAGTCCACATATTGGACTAGATTAGCTGCTGGTAATTTTTTCATGAGTCCAGTTTGTGATAGGACATTGCAGGCAAAAAGCAGGGGTGCAAATCTTTAGTCTCCGATCAAAATTATTCTTTAGTACCACAATTATCTATAGTTCATTGTAGTTAGTTGGCACACCTTTTAGCACTTTGCTTCATATTCTAACATTTGAACTTGTTTCAGGATGGCGTTAGTCTCCGATCACCATAACGGCCACTGTGGTCGATCGGTTGACCACAGAAACCGCAGTAATCGACCGGTAGGACATTGCGGTATATTGATCGACCACAGTGGTCAACCAGATAACTGCAATGATCGACTGGTCAGACATTGTGGTATATTGATCAACCACAGTGGTCGACCAGATAACCACAATAATCGACTGGTAGGTGTATAAGATATCACTATCTGTGCGTGTTGTGCATCATATATGGCGTCAATATGCACGGCGCTCAAGATACCAGCTGTCTATGCATGTTGTGTATCATACATTGCGTCAGTATGCACGGCGCATAAGGTATCAGCTGTCTGTGCATGTTGTGTATCGTATATTGCGTCAGTACCTATGCACGTGCTTCGTAATCCCCCCCCCTTAGCCTAACCTTCTGCGGCAGCGCCACCCCACAAGGCTCCCGGAAGGTTGAGCAGAAACAAGACTCTGTGGGCTTCATAAAGAAGTCAATCCCCCTCACAAGGGCACAAGTGCCACTGTAGTTATTGGGGGAGATCCTCCGCGACTGTGTTTGCCACTTAATGTTGCTGTGAACAGGTCGGCAATCAACCGGGCTAGGCCACATAAGTGACTGGGGACCCATCGAGTCAAAGGGGAAGTAGTGCGAGACCATTAAGTTAGAGGTTAGGAGTTGAGGTTGAAGAGAGGGTCTGTACAGGATATGGTTAGGTATGACCAGAATCGGTTGGGAGCAAACGGTGCTTTATGTGGCAGTACCGTGCGGTGCAGCAGTGGCAGCTGTATTGGTTTTTGCGGTTGCATAGTGCGCTCTACCCGCCCCTGACCTCCAAAAGCGTATCGTATATTGCGTTTATTGTATATTGTGTCAGTATTCACGCCGCATAAGGTACCAGCTGTCTGTGCATGTTGTGTATCGTATATCCCGTCAGTATGCACAGCGTATAAGATACCAGCTGTCTGTGCATCGTATATCACGACAGTATGCACGGCACATAAGGTACAAGCTGCCTAAACATGTGCATTTTATATCGCGTCAATATGCACGCCGCATAAGGTATCAGCTGTCTGTGTATATTGTGTATCGCATATCGCGTCAGTATATCCATATGCAATTTACAACATTGTAACATTTGTTAGGACTTACCGTTCTGTATGTATCAAACATCCTTATGTATATGTACAGTACATACATTCTGTACAGTGTGCATAGGCTACCTACGTGTATATGTATGTAGTGAAACTTGTCACCTGGGTGAAAATGCTTGTCACCTGGGGCGAAAATGATAGGTAAACATAAGTGTATTGGGCTTCATGTGGCCGGAACATGCTCGGAAAACGACCGGAAAGTGTTCAGAAAAAGTCCGGGTAATTGAGGTTCATCATTCCGAGAAAAAAAGATTCCCGGGAATCCCGATTTCTCGGACTGGCCCTCGCCCTGAGAGGTCCGGGAAAACGGGGTTCCACTGTACTGTATATATTTCCATTATCTCAAAAACTAAGGCCTAAATCAAGGAAATTGTATGAGTAAAATGCGTTTCTTTTTCAAAAATACATACACTACATAAATTTCAGAATAATTTGTAGAAAATTCAGTATTTTGCCCCCCCCCCCTTACATTTAGCAAATTTGTTCAATGTCCTCATGTCCTCACTTTAATATCCCAAATGATGTAAAATATCATATATGTACAATACACCGAGCATCTTTAACTTGATAGGCTACATGTTTATACTAGCAGAAATTATTTGGACATGTTTTATGTTTACATCAAATAGCTATCTATTTGTTGGACCTAGGAGTCGGAGTCGGTAAATCTTGAGAACCAAGAATTGGAGTCGGAAATTCTGGAGGGCCAGGAGTCTGAATCGGACCTTGAACCATCCAACTCCGCAACTCTGATAGTAGCTATAGTTGGTCAGTATGCACGGCGCATAAAGTACCAGCTGCTTGTGCATCTTATATCGCATCAGTATGCAGGGTGCATAAAGTATCAGCTGCCTGTAGCTATCACGTACCATATACGTAGTTAGTATATTGCGTCAGTAGGCTATGCACGGCGCATAAGGTATCAGCTGCCTGTGCGCATCACATAGTATATTTTGTCAGTATACACGGCACATAAGGTATCAGCTGCCTGTACGTATCACATATACCTAGTATTTTGCGTCAGTATGCATAGCGCATAAGGTATCAGCTGCCTGTACGTATCACGTACAGTATATTGCGTCAGTATGCACGGTGCATAAGCTACCAGATGTCTGTGCATTTTGTGTATCGTGTCAGTACCTATGCAGGGCATATAAAGTACCAGCTGTCTGTGCATGTTGTGTATCGTATATAGAGTCAGCATGCACGGCAAATAAGGTAGGGTAGAAAGGGGTGATTTCGCCGCAAAAGCAGTTTTTTTTTATTGTCACAAAAATACGGTGAAGATAATGGCAAATGTTAGTGCAGTTTATATACATTCAGGGTTTTGGCCATAAGTGTGCAGTATTGATTTTTTTCTAAATATTTTGTTTGACCTGTAATAAGGACTTAAAAAAGTGGAACGCGGCGGCAAAAACACCCCGCTGTGGGGTGATTTTGACACCCCCATTTTTTGTTAGGTAAAATTGGGTGATTTTGCCACTTTTTTTTCATTACTATTAATATTTTTTGCCCTTCCCCCTCCCTATAGCAATGAAATGCATCTCAAATAGCCTAATTTGATCCTTAGTAACTTCTCTACCACTGGACACTTTCAGATTTCCTGTATGTCAGTTTCATTTTGAGATATAGGCTCTAAAGGAAAAAAAAAACACCCGCGGCGAAATCACCCCGTCTTACCCTATCAGCTGTCTGCGCATGTTATGTATCGCATATCGCGTCAGTATGCACGGCGCATAAGGTATCAGCTGTCTGTGCATGTTGTGTATCTCATATCGCGTCAGGATGCACGGCGCATAAGGTATCAGCTGCCTGTACGTTTTACACAGCTATAGTATATTGCATCAGTAGGCTATGCACGGCGCATAAGGTATCAGCTGCCAGTGCGTTTCACGAATCGTAACACCATAGAAAAAAAAAATATGCGAAACGTACATCCCCGTTGGGGGTGTTATCCTAACTTATTGAGTTATGCGGCTAACAAACAAACAATCAACCCCGGCAGAAATACATCCTAGGCCATGTTAATATGTTGTCATGCATGTAGAAGTCTCGGATTTGACTTCTAAGTGCATGGTTCTTGCTCAAACATGTTTTTTCATAAAATTCATGGGATCGGAGTTGAAAGGTGATTGGAAGAAACAGTGTTGTAAACATCTCAAAAACAAAGTTAAACTGGAGCTCGAAATATGTTTCTAAAATTTCTATTTTGTTGCTCAAAGAAGGTACAATACACAGAAGTTCATTTTACAAACCAAAAATATGCTATTCCATAAGCTGACTTTTGTACTATTTTTTTTTGTGGTCTCGTTTGTGTTACGGGACAAGCCATAACTCCATGTATTGGAGTCAGATCCACATGAAAATCACTCAGATGTTAGAAAACAAGTTTATCTAGCAGCTCCTATAGCTTTGTTTATTAATCTCAATGTTTTCTATTTTTTCTTCCAACCGATCATTGGCGGTCAAAATGATCAAAATTGATCGGAATTACTGGGTCGCCCAAAGTGGCCGATCAGCCCACTATAACAGTTATAACAAATAAACTATTACACATAGAATAATGTACTTGCTCTCAAAAGAAAGTTCAATTCATGCTCTTTCTTTTTATATAACTATGACAATACTGAGTTATTGTGATTTTCATGTGAACTATAAGGCGCGGAAATTTTCTTCTTGAAAATGTGATCAGAGACTAACGCTCCTACCCTATGTTCTAACTATAGAAACAGTCTAAGAAAAATAAAAAAGAGCAATTTCTCCCGTTTTGGCAACATTTGCTTATCGAATGGAGTTCTGCTGTTACGCCAGATTATGCAACATTACTCTCTAATCAACATTGGCAAGAAAAGCAGTCCAACCAGTGAAGAAAAAATCAAAGTGATCTTGTTATTGGCTTCAGAAAAAGCAACACTCCAACTTTCCAAGGCATTACAGCATGATCACTGAACAATCAAGGCTTAGCCTATGCAATTGAAGGTAAGGTCAACAGGAAAGCTTTGGATAGAGCCTCTACAAGGAAATTTAATGCTGGGGATATGCAACATTTCAAGGTTTCTATTGCTAGAAAACAACTTTCAACAAGTAATGCGATATTTGAAGACGCTTGAGCCCCAGTACTAAGCAGAAAGAAAAGATGTGAGGTTCTGCAGAGGCTAAGGAAAGTGAAAAAGGCAATTAAATGACCACTTCTAACAAAAACTCAGGAAGAAAATAAGGTCAACTGGGCTGAAGCAAACATGAAAATTGATTTCTCCAATGTCATATTTACTGACAAATGCAGAGCCACTCTTAATGGTCCAGATGGATGGGCGTCTGAATTTGTCTTCCATAACCGACCTCAACAGACGCGGCTTAAGCATCAACAAGGTGGTGGAGGTGTGATGTTTTGGGCAGGGATAGTAGATAGGTGACACCCTTATTGGTCCATTTGAAGTAGCAGGAGTTAAACTGAATACAGGAAGGTACTGCCAGTTTCTTGATGTCAACTTGATTCCATGGCTTGATGAGCAGACTATCGCACGCAGATCCAAATTGGTATTTCAGCACGATAACGCTTCCTCAAACCGAGCATGGTACACGGCTAACTGGCTTGTGGATGGAGGATTTTATCATATGATTTGGCCATTGAATAGCTCCGATTTAAATCCAATATCCATACTCTGGGCAATGATCAAAAGGAAGGTCTATGCTGGTGGTTGGCAGATTTAAATCTAAATAGCTAAGCCTGTGGAATGCAGTAAAAACAGCTGCAGATTTTATTCCACCATCGGAAATATAGAACCTGACAAAGTCTGTTGATAATTGCCTTCTAAAAATCATGGAAAATGGAGGTTGAAATATTCAAAATCAACTGATGTTTACCACTACTGAACACTTATTTCAGTGTTTTTTTGAATTGTTTTGGTTATAAGGTAACATGTCTAGTACCCGTCCACCATGCTAGTAGCCGTCCACTTGGCTTCAAAAACTTCCTGTGTGAAAACTAGCAGTGCTAAAAAGTCGTACATAGGCTTAAACTGTAGGTTAAGTAGTACCCTGCAGTTTAAGACTATGTACGGCTCTCTAGTACTGCTAATTTTCACAGAGGAAGTTTTTAAAGCCAAGTGGACGGCTACTAGCATGGTGGACGGGTACTAGACATGTTACCCAAATTTCTTGGGTTTGGATGTTTAATGAAAACATTACTGTTCACTTGTATTTATTTCCTCTTTATGACTTATTTATATCCTTTTTATTTACTTGATGCCTAATTGAAGGTAACAGTAATAAATTCGTAAATAGGCAAATTGTATGATAAACTTAGCAAATGCTAAATATTTATTTTTCAAGTGCTGCTTATATTGGTAACATAGTTATAGTTACATTTAGTTAATATTGATATTTCAAAGTTAGACACTTATCTATATAAAAAGGTAAAAAAAATTGTATTTGCAATTTTGCATAATCAAAGGTAGTGCACTGTTTATAGTTATAGCTACATCACTTTCCATTTTCAATGAGTTATCAAACTCATTTAAACTTTGTAATTCTTTTATTGCCTTGTGGAAAGTTTTAGCTGCTACTTTTTAGTTTATACTAGCCTACCTTTTCACTTTCTTTCAAATTTTACTAGCTAGCTACTTGATAGTGTACTACCAAGTAGACACCCTGGTATATTGCATAGGTACATGTATAACCCTGCTCTTTTATAAAATATCTTTCTCAAAGATTGATAGTAACAGTGTAACATTCCACTTGAAAAGTGCCATTTTGCCCCAACTGACTACCTATAACTAGCCTACACCAATCACAAAAAAATCACAAACTTATGAAAATAAACTCACTTGTGAATCGTTACTGGAGTTCTTCATCAACCCTTTTGATACCATTCTTGCAATTTATCAACCTCTTTCACTGGTAGCTATCTCAAATATTTATCAATGTTAAAAATACAACTAGGCTATAACTCTGTAAAAAATCAAATAATTAAACATTTTTTTTCACAGAATGAGTGTAGCTCATTATGTCTAGATTTAGGTGTAATGAAACATGAATCAAGCACGATGTCAAAGGATGGGAGAGAAGTAGGTGGCTAGGTACCAGTCATTTGAAAGCTGAGATGGGTGGCTCAACAGGGTATAAATGCATGTGATGCCAAATCATTTTTTTTTCTAACATGGAATGATGATTGTTAAACATAAACAGAGTGGAGCTCTTGAGTGAGAGACAAGGCTCTTTCCCCCATGCAGGCTTTAATTGCTGATGCATGGGACGACAGGCTGCTCACTGCCTCTGAAACAAGAGTAGCTACCTAGTGGAGGTTAGGACAGTGAAATCATTCACATCAGAGGAAGTAACATTGCCAATCTTCAGCAAATCAGTGTTCTAGAAGTTGAAACGAGGCGGGATGACCAAGTCCTGGGGAAAGCCTGCCTGCATGGTGCAAAAGGTGTCCTATTTCCCATCCACTTCCTAGAAGTGTGGTAACCCCTAACTAAGCCATGATTAGCAGAATTTTTTTTCAATTTCTCCATTGGGAACCTACCTTAATTTTGGAGAAGATGAAAGAATTGTATCAGGAGGATATGACTTCAACAGTAGAGAGTCAGCCTACAGAAGCAGAAAGAAGGGATGGAGAGGTTGAATTACTGAATAAGATGAATGTGGCTGTAAGAAGTTCCCTCCTATGACAGAATATGGATCTAGGTAGGCCTACTGTATTTGCAGTATCAGGCTAAGATCAACTTGAGAAACTAGGAAGAGTTGATTTATTTGAAACGGAGCTTAAACTAGAAAAGACGTGCAAATAGTGATAAACTAGGTGTTGCTTGTCTAAGTATCCCTTTTTTGCAGTGGCTTGCTCCGCAGAGTACCTCTGTCGGTAGCACTTAGACTCGCATAGCCGAGGCTTCTCCATGACAGGAGGACAGGTCAGAGTCGTCACACTCATTAAGACAGATAAGTAC
>LQNS02007215.1:29791676-29805575 GCA_001587735.2 Parhyale hawaiensis | reverse complement strand
ATGACATTGGAGAAATCAGTTTTCATGTTCTCCTCAGCCCATTTGACCCTATTTTCTTTATGAGTTTTTGTTAGAAGTGGTCGTTTAATTGCCTTTTTCACTTTCCCTAGCTTCTGCAGAACCTCGCATCTAGTCTTCCTGCTTAGTATTGGGGCTCCAGCTTCTTCAAATATCGATTTACTAGTAGAAAGTTCTTTTCTTGCGGTAGAAACCTTCAAATGGTGCATATCCCGAGCAGTCAGTTTCCTCGTAGAGGCTCTATCCGGAGTTTTCCTGTTGACTTTACCTTCAATTGCATAAGCCTCAATTGTTCAGTGATCACGCTGTAGTTCCTAGGAAACTTCGAGTGTCGTCTTACCAGAAACCAATAACGAGGTTACTTTGATCTTTTCTTCACTTTTTAAACCGCATTTCTTGCCCATGTTGACTAGAGAGCGATGTTGCATAATCAGGGGTAACAGCAGAACCCCGTGCAATAAGCAAATGTTGCCCAAACGTGGGAAATTGTTCCGTATTCGTAGTTGTTTTTATAGTTACAACATACCTGTGCACTAACTTACTACTCACATTTTAAATGTTTGACACTTATCTTGAAAAATAAGTAAAAAAAAAGTTGTATTTGCATAATCAAAGGTAACGCACTGTAAAGTGGGTAACAAGCTACAAGGCAAAAAAAACAATATGTACAAAATGGAGAGATGAGGCACCGCCAGCAAGAAGCTACATTTCGTCTAGTTTTCTTCTTCCCTTGAGTCTCTTGGCAGAACGGATCAACTTCTTTCTTTCTTTCATGTGCTTATCATTCTTCTCTCTAAGCTTCTGAAATTTGTTGGGAATGTTTTTATCCTCAACAGTGTAGCTGATTTCCCGGAAGCCAAATTTGTTGCGATGCTCCTCCGGCGCTCCTCCAGCTTTCTCCTGTTCCAGTTTTAGTCGCTCTGCGAACGTCATTCTGAAAATAAAAATGCTATAATGGTCAACTTGTTAGCTACTCCAACGAGCTATAGCTACAATGGATACTCACAACGCAAATTCAGGAAAATCATCAAATAGTGACATTACCGAAGTGCATTTCTAAGACTTGAGGCATAATTACAGAGGCACAACAAAATGTGTTGGCTTGACAATTTGCTTGGCAACACTCTCTTCATTTAGAATTCAAATTTGTCACTAGTGAAACAAGGGTTGTGCAAGGGCCATCGCTAAAGTAATGCCTCCTATTTATTTACTCCGCCAGAAAGAATCTGAAGGGACTACAAATTGCATTGTTATGATAACTGAAATTATGCAATCATAACCTGAAAGTTAAATCTCTCTGTTACAGATATGGACAGTGTGATACTCTAAGAGAGTAATCCCTGTCATGGACGTGCGTCACAAGAAGAGATGCGTCACAGAATTCTGAAAAAACTGAACAAATTAACATTCACCGGCGCCTAGTGAACATTTATGAAGCGGATGCAGTTGACGTCAGCGCAGTTAGGGAGGTGATCGTTGATTTCAGAGTGGAGACAGATGTGAGAGATAAAGTGCGCTCCAAACGCCCATGTAGCTACATCGTACAGCCACCACCCACGGAAACGAAGTGCACCTCGATCAACAGAGCCGCACCGATCGGCGGAAAACGGTGAATGCAATGAGTGTAGAGGGTAAATCCGGGAGTTGGATGTGGGTGTCAGTACATTGGAAACGAGGTTGCCATCCCTAGGGTTACAATAAAGGAAGCTAGGTGGGTTCCCCGAATGCTTACGCAAGACACATTCCATTTGAAGCACAAGTTTGAAGACCACGGAATGAGTAATAAATGTTCAGCTGGACGGTGCTGACTCATCCACCATACAGGCCCGAACTGGCAACGACATGAAGGGCTTGGTAAAATATGTAATAAATTTCATTTATGAAGTCAGCAACAGGTTAGTTCATAGCTACTGTCTGACTAAATTGGTCTCACGTCACGAGATCCCATATCTCCTAGTGAAGGATTGCAGGCTTTGATGGTGCCTAGCCATAAAGTCAAGACTTTGAACTTGGCTCAGGCATCTTACTCACCAGATTCCCTTCCTGCCCTGAACCAATGAGGTTTGCTGGACTCAAATGCCCAACCTACAACAGCTGTAGCATTACACAAAGGCGGACTTCATTAGTACATATTGTCAATGTAATTAAAAATTGTTTACAGAATGAAATGCTCCTATCAACAATGCTGATGGTTCTGTGATGCAGGAGACATGATGGCGTCACAACAAACTTGTGGAGAAACTACGATGTGCTTAGAACATTGAGAGTCTGTTTTCCTTCACCCGTAACAGTACGTACCTGCATGTCAATGAGTTAGCCTATAGATATATAAAAAATAAATTTGAAATAAATATCTAGACCTATTCATTGACTCTAAATAGCCAGAAATGGATATGGCATGAAGCCACATGACGCAGCTGAAAAGTATAGCTGGAAGTTGTATGAAGCAATGCTGGTATGCTATCAGGGTTGCGGAGTCGGCGAATTTGAGGGGGAGTCGGAATCTCACTTGCTCTAGGAGTCGGAGTCAGAATTTTTTTGCCCGACTCTGACTCCAGAATCCCATTTATAAACAAATACAGTATCATTTATAAACAAATACAGTATCATTCAATTCTGAATTTTCAGTCACAAGATTAAAAAAAATGGTAAATTAAACATTTTTTTGTACATTTCTCTTTACAGCTATAGCTACCATGTATTTTCCTATTCCATATGATGACATTGAGAAGATGTTGGGTTGAACTTTTGCACTGGTAGTTACATTATGTAAGGGGGGGGCAAAGTGACCAATTTTGGAGAGATTGTTCTGAAATTTGCATACTATAGCTACGTATTTTTGAAAAAGAAACACATTTTGCTCCTATAATTTTTTGATTTTGGCCTCAGTTTTTGAGATAATGGGAAATATATATAACTATAGCTATATGCATTTTTCTCAGTTTCAAAGGAACAGAACTCAATGAGTTTTCATGCTAGAATAAAACCAATGACAGTTTTGGAATCCTTGAAACATTCCTAACAAAACTACATAGCAGGATTTTCTATTTTTGCCTTTTTTTATTAACACAGCTGAAAACAGAGTTTTTCCCTTTGTTTTAGTTAGGTAGTTATCGGACAGAATAGAAAATGGAGAGTCCAGCTCTGTAGATTTGTTAAGAATGTTGCAAGGATTCCAAAACAGTGATTGTTTTCAGTGTAGCATGAAAACTCAGTGAGTTCTATTTCTTTGAAATTTAGAAAAAAAATGCATAGGTAGCTATACATATATTTATAGGTATATATACCATAAAACGGGGTAACTTGGGACGACTTTCAAAGTTTTTTGTTAATAACCTCTAACTATGAATGATTTTTGCAACGAACTGGGGTATCATTTTGTAGGTCTGAATGAGAGCTACAGAATGGTGTATAAGAAAACATTCTAGCCTTTAATCATAGCTGGCAATAAACCAAAAATGAGCGTCCCAAATTACCCCGACAACCGGGGCTACTCGGGACACCTGTAAAAAATGTTAGAAACATGCTTAAAAACCATTTTTAGAAGCTCAAAAGTCTTTAATGATGATAACAGGTATTCATCATGCATTATTTGACCATATTAATTTGTTGGACGAAGTTTTTGAAGTCATATACACCTGTAGAGTAAGATTGAATTATATTTTTACTATTGTATTTTATCACTAATTTCTCAATTTTTCTCAACTCTATTCTACATAAGCACATGCCTGATGTGCAGGCAGATGTCATTGACAGGTACTCTAAGGTGGAAAAACTGCCCCAAAACTCCGTCATTGACGAAGTAGACTATATTTTGTGCTGGAGAATCCTCTGTATAACGTTTTGAAAAACATTACAATACAAAGCATTCCTTGCGATGATATAGAGTCCAGCTAATATCCTAAAGTATAATATGTTCTCTACACTTCTCAGTGCTTGTTACATGTCCTTCCTAAGTTAATTCCTCCATAAATCGTAACTAAAAACTAGTTTATAATTCCGTACCGTCGTAATTACTGCAAAGTAATATCCAGTGCCAGTACTAAGTGCAGCATTTGACGTTACTAGTACGTTTTTTTCATGTAAATACCAACTAATACTCATCGCCAGGAACAACAATGAATGTTTCCATCATTTTCAAGTTATATCAGACCATTTTAGTGGAAAAAAATTATTGATAAACACGTTTTACTGGGTGTCCCGAATTACCCCGGCAAGGTGTCCCGAATTACCCCCGGTTGCGGGAATGGCCGCCATTTTGTTTTGAGAAGAGGTAGACACATTCTGATTATGAGATTCCATAGCCAACACCCCAGGCTACATTCCATGTTGAAAAAGTTTTTGCTCTCAGCCCTAAGATTTTTCTCCCCAGACCTTAGCTGGGGGACTTTGGAATACAACAAAAAATACAGTTTTTTCTAGATTTTTTTTAATTTGCATGAGCTGAATCAAAAAGCTACTTTTTATGCTGAACCGATAGCAAAAATGTTGGAGTTTATTGCTATATTTTTAGTGGGGTTTCTACAGCCCTTAAGATGTGAAGTGGGACAGCTGTCCCGAATTACCCTGTTCTACGGTATATTCCATTATCTCAAAAACTAAGGCCTAAATCAAAAAATTGTATGAATAAAATGTGTTTCTTTTTCAAAAAATACATAGGCCTATGCTATGCAAATTTCACAGCAATCGGTAGAAAATTGATTATTTTGTCCCCAATGCCACCATCACAAAATGTACCAGGTGCAAAAGTTTTACCTAAATTGTTTAAATATCCTCATGTCCTCAATTCAATGTCCCAAGTGATGCAAAATATAACTGTATATGTACAATACACCTAGCATCTGTAACTTGATATGAATATATGTACAGTCGAACCCCATTTACTTGGACCCCACATTCCTGGACTTTCTTTCATTTTCCGAGCCTCGGACTTTTTGTCCGAGTAAATGGGGTAATGTTCCGGACGTCAATGAAAGTCCGGAAAAAGTCCGAAAGATCAGCTTCATTTTCCGACTATCTGAGGCGACGCCCCGAAACATGTGGTTTGCCAGCTTCGGACAAATCTCAGTTACTCGGACGTGACGCGGCGCAGAAGTACAGAATGCACTTCAGCGCACGTCTGTCCGTCCGAATCATACGCAAATTCCGGAGAGGGAGTCAGTTGCAGCGCTGCTCTCGCTTGTGCATGATCGTTCATGTGTGAACTGTGTATGATTGTACTGTATGTACAGGATTTTTTCTCGTGCTTCATGTTGTTTCAACAGTTTTCATTAGGATGTGAAATAAGGATGTTTTATGCATACAGTGCCGTATGATCCTAACAAATGTTACAGTGTTTTACAAAAAAAAATATTGAGGAATTTAATTTGAAAACATTGGACATAGAGTAGCTATGTGATAGGCTAGGCCAGGCATGCTAGGCTGCAGTTAAGACGTTCTCCTTATGCATACAGTACGGTACTAATAGTACTAGAAGTACGGTACTAATAATTGTTTAGTAAGTACAGCTAGTACCTCTGACCAGTACTGCAGTACTGTAGCCTACAGTATTTCTCTAGTTTTGAATTACAGTATTAGAGGTGCTGTACTGTACAGTAATATATATGTACAGTACATACATAGCTACTGTACAGTGTACATAGCTACATGTATATGTTCGTAGTTACACTTGTCACCTGGGGCGAAAATGATAAATAAACGTAACTTTATTGGGCTTGAATGGTGGTAGGGAGTGATTTCGTGTGGCTGGAACATGTTCCGAAAACGACCGGAAAATGTCTGGAAACTGTTAGAAAAAGTCCGGGTATTTGAAGTTTTTTGTTCTGAGAAAAAAACCCCAGATTCCCAGAAACCCAGACTTCTCGGACTGGCCCTAGCCCCGAGAAGTCTGGGTAAACGGGGTTCAACTGTACAAACAAAAATTATTTGGACAGGTTTAATGTTTACATCAAATATCTACTTGTTGGACCAAGGAGTCAGAGTTGAAAATTTTGGAGGGCCAGGAGTCGGAGTCGGACCTTGAACTATCCGACTCCGCAGCCCTGTATGCTATATCGACCTTTAGCTACCAGCTAATGTAGCTAGTACAGCAAATAGGAAGCTACGTAAAACTTCCATAAAATCTAGTACAGTGGAACCCCGTTTTCCCGGACTATTTTTACTTTTCTGGGGTTTTCCCGAAACGTTCCGGGAAACTGAAAACAAGCCGGAATATCGGAAAACTTCGGTATTTCCTGGAAAAAGTCTGTCAAAAGTTCCGGACTTTCAAAAGATTTCCCGGAAGTGACGCTGCACAGATACTGAAATTCGCCTATTGCGCAGCGTCTCTTCCGGGAAATGGAAGGCAACCTCCGTTATTTCCGTTCAGTTTATGTCTGCACATTGTGGTGTTCATTTACGAAGTGCTATTTTAGTAATTTAAATTCAAATTATGGGTTTAATTTCGGATTTTTAATGTGAATGTGATGAATCCCGCAAGTCGCAATAATGCTAACCATCGTAGCAGCAGATACCTGTGGGTGCAACCACTCGCAAAATCGCGCAAGTGGCGATAGCACTAATACTAGCGCAGCAGCAGAAACAAGCTTTTTTTGTGCAGGACGGAACTAACATGAGGTAACGGTCTTTAAAGATTTTGCTTCTTATGCCTATACAGAAAAGGTTATTAAAGAAAATTGTGCGATAACGTGGATGCAATCACTCGCAAAATACTGTAAGTCGGGATAGCACTAATACTGCCTCAAGTTTTTGGTAGCTACTTCATGCATATATAAACATGTAAAATGCTGTGTGGACTGATAATTCTGGAAATAGCTTCAATTCGGTTCACCAATGCGTGGCAAACCACGGTTTTTCTGGCATTGAATTTTTCGGAAATCGTTTCAATTTACCGGACAGACGTCCGGTAAAATGGGGATTTTCCAGGAATTAAGATTTTCTCATTTTCCCGGAAATTTCAGTTTCCCGGAAGAGGCTCCCTCTGTGCTGTCCGGGAAAACGGGGTTCCACTGTATTGACTTACTTCCGAATGTGCTTGGGCTCACGCTTTATGTCATCCAGAGAACCAGCTGATGTAAAGTTGAGAGTTACTTGCTTTTGTCTCTTCTTGGCGGGATCAAGAGTTTTGCTCTTCTCATCGGCTTCCGGTTTTGTGTTCACATGTGTTTTTGCAGTCTTCTTAATCTTCATTATTGCTCCCTGCAAAATAAAAAAAATACAGTAGTAGGTAGTTAACTATATAGCAAGGAATAAGGGAATGCATCAGTATTCTGTGAAAACTGTTTGGAAAATAATATCAGAAATGCCAGTCATTCTTCAACTAGGGTAGAGGTATTAGTCTCCGATTACCAGCTTAGTCTCCGATCAGTTTTACACCCCTCCATTAAAAAACTGCTGCAAGACAAACCATTGATGCTAGAAAGAACAGCTAGGGCTCAAATCATAGCCAAGGAAATGTTTAATATGTCCTGCAAGTCGTAAATTGTAATTCCCCAAACTCAAAGTTTAGGAATTTTTTAAATGGGAAAATTGCCTGAAAATGTGTCTATTTTTTCGGTAGCTATTATGAAAACTACCTCTCGGGAAATAATTTTTTGAGGGGTTTGCTTACATTAGAGTTGCAATATCAGTGTTTCACATCATGGTACACATATTGGACTAGCTGCTGGTAATTTGTTCATGAGTCCAGTATGTCCCCCCTACGTCGGGTGGGGTGGGGTGATAGGACATTGCAGGCAAAAAGCATGCAAATCGTTAGTCTCCTATGAAAATTCAAAATTATTTTTTAAGAACCAAAATTATCTATAGCTCATTGTAGTTAGTTGGCGCACCTTTTAGCACTTTGCTTCATATTCTAACATTTGTACTTTTCTTGTTTCAGGATGGCATTAGTCTTCAATCACGATAACGGCCACTGTGGTCGATCGATTGACCACAGAAACAGCAGTAATCGACCGGTCGGACATTGCGCTATATTGATCGACCACAGTGGTCGACCAGATAACCGCAATGATCGACTGGTCGGACATTGCGGTATATTGATCGACCACAGTGGTCAACCAGATAACCGCAATGATCGACTGGTAGGTGTATAAGATATCACTATCTGTGCGTGTTGTGTATCATATATTGCATCAATATACAAGGCGCTCAAGATACCAGCTGTCTATGCATGTTGTGTATCATATATCGCGTCAGTATGCACGGCGTATAAGATACCAGCTGTCTGTGCATGTTGTGCATCGTATATCGCGACAGTATGCACGGCACATAAGGTACAAGCTGCCTAAACATGTGCATCGTATATCGCGTCAATATGCACGGCGCATAAGGTATCAGCTGTCGTGCATGTTGTGTATCGCATAGCGCGTCAGTATGCACGGAGCATAAGGTATCAGCTGTCTGTGCATCGCATATCGCGTCACTATGCACGGCGCATAAGGTATCAGCTGCCTGTGTGTGTCACATATAGTAGCCAGGGTTGCGGAGTCGGAGGATTTGAGGGGGAGTCGGAATCTCGCTTGCTCCGGGAGTCGGAGTTGGAATTTTTAGTATGACTCCGGGATCCCATTTATAAACAATTATCATTCAATTGCAAATTTTCAGTAAATTTAAAAAAAATGTAAATGTGGATATTTTTTTTGCACATTTCTCTTTTACAGCTTTCCTATTACATATGATGAGGCCATTCAGAAAATGTTGGGTAGAACCTTGTACATTATGTGAATGATCAATAAATGATCAATTTTAGACCGATTGTTCTGAAATTTGCATAGTAGCTGTAACTATGTATTTTTGAAAAAGAAACACATTTTGCTCCTACAAATTTTTTGATCTAGGCGTTTTCAGATAATGGGAAATTATAAATATAGCTGTAGATATGCATTTTTTCTAAGTTTCAAAGGAATAGAACTCAATGAGTTTTCATGATAGAAATAAGCAATGACAGTTTTGGAATCCTTGAAACAGTTTGGACATTAAATTGAGGACATCAGGACATTAAAAAAAAATTGGGTAAAACTTTTGCACCTGATACATTATGTGAGGGGGGGGGGGGGCAAAATACTTAATTTTCCGATTGTTCTGAAATTTGTATAGTGTATGTATTTTTGAAAAAGAAACACATTTTACTTACACAATTTTTTATTGAGGCCTTAGTTTCTGAGATAATGGAAATGTATATGAATATATACCCATGCATTTTTTCTAAATTTCAAAGGAATAGAACTCAATGAGTTTTCATGCTAAAATAAAAACAGTGACAGTTTAGGAATCCTTGAAGAATTCTTAAGAAAACTATAAAGCAGGATTTTTCATTTTACCCCTTTTTTTTCAATGCAGCTCAAAACTGATTTTCCCCCTATATTATAGTTAAGTAGCTAGTGATTGGACAAAGTAGAAAATGGAGAGGCCAGCTCAGTAGTTTTGTTAAGAATGTTCCAAGGATTCCAAAACTGTCATTGTTTTTATTGCAGCATGAAAACTCATTGAGTTCTATTCCTTTGAAATAAAATTGAGTATTTTGCCCCCTCACATAATGTACCAGGTGCAAAAGTTTAAGTAAAACTTGTTTAATGTCATGTCCTCACTTTAATATCCCAAATGATGCAAAATATCATTGTATATGTACAATACACCTAGCATCTTCAACTTTATATATGTTTATACTAGCAAACATTATTTGGACATGTTTTATGATTACATCAAATAGCTATCTATTTGTTGAACCTAGGAGTCGGAGTTGGAAAATCTTGAGGACCAAGAATCGGAGTTGGAAATTCTGGAGGGCCAGGAGTTGGAATAGAACCTTGAACCATCCGACTCCGCAACCCTGATAGTAGCTATAGTTGGTCAGTACCTATGCACGGCGCATAAAGTACCAGCTGCTTGTGCGTGTCACATATAGCTAGTATATTGCATCAGTATGCACGGTGCATAAGGTACCAGCTGTCTGTGCATTTTGTGCATCTTATATCGCGTCAGTATGCAGGGCGCATAAGGTATCAGCTGCCTGTACGTATCACGTCTAGTACATATATTGCGTCAGTAGGCTATGCACGGCGCATAAGGTATCAGCTGCTTGTACGCATCACGTACGTATAGTATATTTCGTCAGTATGCACGGCGTATAAGGTATCAGCTGCCTGTACGTATTACGTACAGTATATTACGTCAGTACGCACGGTGCATAAGCTACCAGTTGTCTGTGCATTTTGTGTATCGCATATCGCGTCAGTATGCAGGGTGCATAAGGTACCAGCTGTCTGTGCATGTTGTGTATCGTATATAGTCAGCATGCACGGCGCATAAGGTATCAGCTGTCTGTGCATGTTGTGTATCGCACATCGCGTCAGTATGCACGGCGCATAAGGTATCAGCTGCCTGTACGTTTTACATACCTATAGTATATTGCGTCAGCATGCACGGCGCATAAGGTATCAGCTGCCTGTGCGTTTCACGATTCGTAACACACAAAAAAAAAAAAAATATGCGAAACGTACGTCCCCGTTGGGGGTGTTACCCTAACTTATTGAGTTATGCGGCTAACAAACAAACAATCAAACCCCGGCAAAAATACAACATCCTAGGCCATGTTAATACGTTGTCATGCATGAAGAAGTCACGGATTTGACTTCTAAGTGCATGGTTCTTGCACAAACATGTTTTTTCATAAAATTTATGTGATTGGAGTTGAAAGGTGATTGGAAGAAACAGTCTTGTAAACATCTCAAAAACAAAGTTAAACTGGAGCTCGAAATATGTTTCTAAAATTTTTATTTTGTTGCCCAAGGAAGGTGCAATACACAGAAGTTCATTTTACAAACCAAAAATATGCTATTCCAAAAGTTGACTTTTGTACTAGTATTTTTGGGGGTCTCGTTTGTGTTACGGGACAAGAAATAACTCCATGTATTGGAGTCAGATCCACATGAAAATCACTCAGATGTTAGAAAACAAGTTTATCTAGCAGCTCCTATAGCTTTGTTTATAAATCTCAATGTTTTCTATTTTTCCTTCCAACCGATCATTAGCGGTCAAGACGGTCAAAATTGATCGGAGTTACTGGGTCGCCCAAAGTGGCCGATAGGCCCACTATAACCGTTATAACAAAAAAACCATAACTTATAAAATAATGTACTTACTCTCAAAAGAAAGTTCAATTCATGCTCTTTCTTTTGATATAACTATGACAATGCTGAGTTATTGTCATTTTCATGTGAACTATAAGGCGCGGAAATTTTCTTCTTGGAAAAGTGATAGGAGACTAACGCTTCTACCTTATGTTCTAACTATAGAAACAGTTCGAGAAAAATAAAATGGAGCCATTGTTCCCGTTTTGGCAACATTTTCTTATGGAACGGAGTTCTGCTGTTACGCCAGATTATGCAACATCACTCTCTAATCAACATTGGCAAGAAAAGCGGTCCAACCAGTGAAGAAAAAATCAAAGTGACCTTGTTATTGGCTTCAGGAAAAGCAACACTCCAAGTTTCCAAGGCATTACAGCATGATCACTGAACAATTAAGGCTTAGCCTATGCAATTGAAGGTAAGGTCAACAGGAAAACTTTGGATAGAGCCTCTACATGAAAATTGACTGCTGGGGATATGCGACATTTGAAGGTTTCTATCGCTAGAAAACAACTTTCTACAAGTAATGTGATATTTGAAGATGCTGGTGCCCCCGTACTAAGCAGAAAGAAAAGATGTGAGGTTCTGCAGAGGCTAAGGAAAGTGAAAAAGGCAATTAAATGACCACTTCTAACAAAAACTCATGAAGAAAATAGGGTCAACTGGGCTGAAGCGAACATGAAAACTGATTTCTCCAATGTCATATTTACTGAAAAATGCAGAGCCACGCTTGATGGTTTAGATGGATGGGCGTCTGAATGGGTCTTCCATGACTGACCTCAACAGACGCAGCTCAAGCATCAACAAGGTGGTGGAGGTGTGATGTTTTGGGCTGGGATAGTAGATAGGTGACACCCTTATTGATCCATTTGAAGTAGCAGGAGTTAAACTGAATACTGCCAGTTTCTTGATGTCAACTTGATTCCATGGCTTGATGAGCAGACTATCACACGCAGATCCAAATTGGAATTTCAGCACGATTACGCTTCCTCACACCGAGCATGGTACACTGCTAACTGGCTTGCGGATGGAGGATTTTATCAAAAAGGAATATGATCTGGCCATTGCATAGCCCCAATTTAAATCCAATATCCGTACTCTGGGCAATGATCAAAAGGAAGGTCTATGAAGGTGGTTGGCAGTTTTCAAACTAAATAGCTAAGCCTGTGGAATGCAGTAAAAACAGCTGCAGATTTTATTCCACCATCTGAAATATAGAACCTGACAGAGTCTGTTGATAATTGCCTTCTAAAAATCATGGAAAAGGAGGTTGAAATATTCAAAGTCAACTTCTTATGTTTACCACAACTGAACACTTATTTCAGTGTTTATTGAATTGTTTTGGTTATAAGGTAACATGTCTAGTACCCGTCCACCATGCTAGTAGCCGTCCACTTGGCTTCAAAAACTTCCTGTGTGAAAACTAGCAGTGCTAAAAACTAGTAAAAAGTCGTACATAGGCCTAAACTGTAGGCTAAGTAGTACCCTACAGTTTAAAACTATGTACGGCTCTCTAGTACTGCTAGTTTTCACAGAGGAAGTTTTTAAAGCCAAGTGGATGGCTACTAGCATGGTGGACGGGTACTAGACTTGTTACCCAATTTCTCGGTTTTGGATGTTTAATAAAAATATTTCTGTTCACTTGTATTTATTTCCTCTTTATGACTTATTTATTTCCTCTTTATGATGTTTTTATTTAGTTGATGCCTAATCGAAGGTAACAGTAATAAATTCGTAAATAGGCAAATTGTATGATAAACTTAGCAAATGCTAAATATTCATTTTACAAGTGCAGCTTATATTAGTAACATAGCTATAGTTAGCTACATCTAGTTAATATTGATATTTCAAAGTTAGACACTTATCTAAATAAGAAAGTAAAAAAAATTGTATTTGCAATTTTGCACAATCAAAGGTAGTGCACTGTTTATAGCTATAGCTACATCACTTTCCATTTTCAATGAGTTATCAAACTCATTTAAACTTTGTAATTCTTTTATCACCTTGTGGAAAGTTTTAGCTACTACTTTTTAGTTTATACTACCTTTTCACTTTCTTTCAAATTTTACTAGCTAGCTACTTGATAGTATACTACCAAGTAGACACCCTGGTACATTACGTACATGTAACCCTCCTCTTTTATAAAATATCTTTTTCAAAGATTGATAGTAACAGTGTAAATTCCACTTCAAAAGTGCCATTTTGCCTCAACTGACTACCTATAACTAGCCTACACCAATCACAAAAAATCACAAACTTATAAAGATAAACTCACTTGTGACTCTTTACTGGAGTTCTTCATCAACCCTTTTGATACCATTCTTGCAGTTCAACAACCTCTTTCACTGGTAGCTATCTCAAATATTTATCAATGTTAAAAATACAACTAGGCTATAACTCTGTAAAAAATCAAATAATTAAACATTTTTTCAAAGAATGAGTGTAGCTTATCATATCAAGATTTAGGTGTAATGAAACATGAATCAAACACGATGTCAAAGGATGTGAGAGAAGTAGGTGGCTAGGTACCAGTCATTTGAAAGTTGAGATGGGTGGCTCAACAGGGTATAACTGCATGTGATGCCAAATCACTTTTTTCTAACATGGAATGATGATTGACAAACATAAACAGAGTGGAGCTCTTGAGTGAGAGACAAGGCTCTTTCCCCCATGCAGGCTTTAATTGCTGATGCATGGGACGACAGGCTGCTCACTGCCTCTGAAACAAGAGTAGCTACCTAGTGGAGGTTAG
>LQNS02007215.1:29760483-29773624 GCA_001587735.2 Parhyale hawaiensis | reverse complement strand
GAATATATAACTGTAATATTTCCAACAAATTAATGTACACACAATTTTTAATGTAAGCTGTAATGTAATAATCAAAGAATACCTCCCGCCTGTGGAGAAATACATGTTATTATTATTATTATTATTATTAAAAACACAAATGCTTAAACTTTGGCGATGATCGGTTGGTTCGTTGGTGTGTTTGACTTTTTTCAAAAAGTTTATTGGCGGCCTAACTCAAAAAGTTATGAACGGAACATCAAGAAAATTACATAAACTGTTAATTCTGTCAAAAGGCACATATGATCAAGTTTTGCAGTTGAAACGAAAAAAAAAATCAGGGTTTCAGAACCAATTTAAATTTTTCGTTACCGTTGCCTTGCCTGGCGGAGGTATGCGCTCTCCGAGTGCTCTTTAGTTATCCTTGTAACTTCTCAGCACTCAAGCATGCTTCATAAAATAGTTTTCAGGCTGTTCAATGTAATCAAGGTATCTAACCAATGCAACACGAGTCAAAGTGGCTAAACCAATGCTCCTGCTACATGGGATCCGGATACCTGAAGGTTGTGCGTAATCTGAAAAATTTTAGGTGAGAAGTCAGAGACAGAGAGAATCTTTTTAACATGTATTCGATTGACCTGGCAAAGTCAATTTAATCCAATTCTGTTCAACAGAACTTACCCGGAATTTTAGATTGGTGCGTTAGCTTTATTTGACCAATTGAAGTGAGTTTCAACCGTCGACACTTAATCGGTTTCCTGTGAGATTTTTAAAAGCTTAGTCTTGCTTCGTAAAATGAAAGTTTCAGCCGGCTCAACGTAATGGGGTTGTTTCAAACAGTTTAAGGACAGATTCAAAGTAGCAAAGCCATGGCTTCTGTCTAATGTTTCTGGCAGTTAGAACAGCTCAGGTAAACAAAACAAGATTACTCTGCAAATTCTGCGTAAAATCTTGCCGTCATGCACATTCACTAAAGAAATTCAACAATGGAGGTTAAATTATCTATAGGTCCAGGTAAAGCGGAAACGCAATCGGGTTGATTAAAGGTGTATTTTTGTGGTCACATTCGATATCAGAGTCACCGAGATCATGATCATCATGATCACTGAAAACGCAAAAACCGTCAATGATTTTTTAGATAAACCTGGAACGTTATAAGTTTGTTTAAAAACATCGATATATATCATATTTACATGGAAGATTATAGGGAATGGATTTCTTTACAATTTTATTTTTAATTCAATGCATAAGTGAACTACCCGTATTTGACGCATTTCGAACACTACACAAGCATAGCACTAAGGAAACTACAATTATGTAAGTAATTAAGATGCCAATAAGCGAATGAGCTGCCAGTTTCTATCCTAATGGACCTATACAGGCTATACCACAGCACTGTGTAATGTGTGTATCCACACGTCATCTTTGGCGTTGAACTCTGGGGAGGTGTGCCACCTTCGTCGAGAAAAAAAGTTTGGATCCTGTTGAACAAAATATTGCGTGCAATTCTCAAAGCATAAACAGTAAATTTCGTACCTGATCTCCATACCGATGAAATGTACACAGCCTTAAATTTGTTGGAATTTAATGACATTTATAGATATTTTTATTAAAGCTAGCCGATAAGTTTCTTTATGACGACCATCGGTCTTTTAACAAATACATGTTGCCTCTTCAACCGCTAAACAACTATGAGCTGCGCAGATATAGGCTTAGGGTTCCACTTGCAAGATAAGATGTTATAAAGCAAGGTACGATTTATCAACTAGTTAAACTAATCAATGATGTACAATTGTACATGATCAGACCCACTATTGATGCAGTTTCTATATGCTCTTCAGATACCCAATAAGAACAATATATACTCTCTTGCTCATTTTTTCTGGGATTCCACATGCGCCATTCACCAAGCATTTTATTAGTCTCATTTACCGTTTTTTGTTATTCTTTATTGTTGTTTAGTTAGTGCCCTCGTAACTTTGCTTATACTATCGTTTCACACCCTATGTTGTTAAATTATTTACTTAGTACTAACTATTGTTAGTACTCAATATTAGTCTCTACCGCTTTCTTGGCTATGATCTTCTTGGCGGCCTAATCCGAGTCCATCGCCCAGTGAATGACTTATCTGAAGATGAGGTTTGCCAGGCACTGAAAAGATTGAAGAATAACAAAGCATGCGGCGCTGACTCTATCCCAGCTGAGGTCTTTAAATATGCTATAGCCCCCTAGACTAGTAAAAACACTCCTTGCAATTCTGCTCACAGGGTGTTTTACTTTGGGATTCCTCCCAGAGAACTTGATGAGCATCATAATAACACCAATTGTAAAAAACAAAGCAAAATGTGTGACTGGCAAGAGCAATTATCGTGTTAGCGCCTCTCTGTAGACTCTACTGGTGTTAGGTGGTATCGGCGGATGTAAGTTCTACCACGGTCAGACGGTAGTGCAAGGACGGATAAGAACACCATCAGTGAATTACTGATTCCCTGTACTGGAGCTCTGTTACAAGTGGACGTTGTACCTTGTATGATGCTAGGTACCGTGATGAGATAGACTTGTAATATGCGAAGTCTAGATAAGTATAAGCTAGACAGAGGACGTCTAGACACGTATGAGTTGAGATACGTAAGAGCTGGCGCTGGCTGGGGCACAGCACTTTTATACCTGCCACATCATAAGGTGTGGCCCTCACCTGACCGCGCATCCAGTCGGTTCACTGATGCCGTTACAATCGCCCTATCGCAGTGGCAACATCTCTGTCGAATGTTGTAGAACTAGTGCTTGAGAGACGAATGTCACCGTACATGATGACTGCAAAGATTCAATTTGGCCTTAAAGCCGAACATGGAACAGAAATGACTATATTCACACTCAAACAGGTCATAAATCCTTTCGTTGACAGTGGATTTCCCATGTACTTGTGCTTTCTCGATGCTAAGGCTGCGTTTAACCGAGTTATTATTATTATTATTAAAACTTCACGCTTGAGCTCCCGCGGAGAGGTAATACAACCCAAATGAAGCATCTTGCAACACCGGGAAGCCCAAAACGCTGCTAAAGGAAATCCAGTTAAAAACCATTAACAGCTGACTTAAACGCCTGCAGGCCAACACGACCAAAAGCCGATGAGGGCAACAAATACCAAACCCTAGCCGACCAGGGCACGAAGCGCCAACAGAACTGATTAGTTCGACATCTGACAGCCTCCAAAGTGAAAGAGTGCGCTACGCACGCAGCACGAGTCGCTCTCCCAAAAACCTTGAGGGCAGGGAGAGAAGAATACAACCAATGCGTCTCATTATTGTACACCTTATAATACATGCATAGCTCTGCAAGTCTTCTCCTGTGGGACAGATTCACTAGATCATTATCAGCGCACAGCCTGCTGGCTGAGCTAACAAGTCGATCCAAAAGACGCAAGTGAGTGTCAGCAGCTGAAGCCCAGACCGATGAGCAATACTCCAACACAGGCAGCAAAAACGCATAAAAACATCTGCGGGCAACCAGACTATCCATCAAACACGGAATTCACCTTACGCAGGAGCCCAATCTTAGTGGAAGCACGTGACACCAACCTCCTAATATGCGGCTCAAAAGAAAGCTTCTCATCAAAGACAACACCAAGAATCGTCAAGGAGCTAGATTCCTGAAGTAAAGTGTCATCGATCTCCAGTTGGGGATGCTGCGGTACAAGTGTCCGAGACCGACTGATAAACATCGACTTGGTCTTATTGGCATTCAGCTTCATACTCCAGGCCGAGCACCATGCGCTAATGCGTGACAAATCCCTAATCAGAGACTGAGCAACAGCATCACGCAGGCGAAGAGCAGGTATCACCGCCATCAACGTGGAATCGTCGGCATAGTTTATCAACGTGTTTCGAGTGAAGAGAACATGTCACTAGTATAGAGAACAAACAACAGCGGGCCAAGCACATTGCTCCGAGAGACGCCAGACACCACCCCGACTGAGGCGCTCAAAACGCCGTCAACAGACACACTCTGTGTTCGCTCAGAAACAAAATCGCGAATTATTGACAGAACCCTACCACTCACACCAAAGGAGTCCAGCTTGTATAATAGACCCCTGTGGTTAACCCTGTCAAATGCAGCGCTAATGTCCAACTGGACAAGGCTTGCTTCCGACCCGCAATCCAGCGCAGATTGTAAAAGATGTGATACCGACAAGAGAGCGTCACAACAGCCCAAGCCAATTCTGTACGCAAACTGACCAGCAGGCAGCAACCCCGTAACCTCAGCAAAACGACCAAGCTTACCAGTAATCAACTTCTCGAACACCTTCGACAAAATGGGCNGACAAGAGAGCGTCACAACAGCCCAAGCCAATTCTGTACGCAAACTGACCAGCAGGCAGCAACCCCGTAACCTCAGCAAAACGACCAAGCTTACCAGTAATCAACTTCTCGAACACCTTCGACAAAATGGGCGTCAGGGTGATGCGTGATGGGTTCGCCATTGTTCTCTATTTAAGTGTATGCATCAGAGACAAATATCTTCTTATACTGTTAAGATGCTAAAATACTGATTTCAAACTCAGAAAAAGTGAAATAGGGAGCGGCAACGTCATCAGCGTTCGGCATGACTAATGGCATACGACAAGTGGCTTAATCTCTCCAATTCTCTTCAACATTTTCATTGATAGCATCCACGTCCGTCTGAATGCAGCTGGAGTGGGGTGTCACATTAATGGCCACGCAGTAAATGCGCTCAGTTATGATAATGATATGGCCCTTGCTTCTCCCCATTCTAGTGGGCTGCAAAAATTGGTTTCTATTCGTCAGAGCGAAACCAGCAAACTGTGTACCGTATTGAATATAACCCTGTTAAAACTGTTTGTATGTATATTAGACCTAGGAGAAGTAACCTGCCCTCCGATAAAGTCACTCGACTTAATTGTGTCGATCTCACTTATGTAGACAGCTTCTCTTACCTGGGTCATAGAATCACTAATGATTTTTGTGATAACCAGGATAAAGAGAAAGAAACGCGAAAGCTCCACGCAGTAGGCAACATGCTAATCAGAAAGTTTTGTCACTGCTCGGATGCGGTTAAATGCCAGCTCTTTCGAAGCTACTGCTTTCCCCTGTACTGTAACTCGCTTTGGTCTAACTTTAAGCAGTAATCATTTGGACGCCTACGTGTTGCCTATCATAACATATTTTGGCGCCTGATGAATGTGCAAAGGTCAACTAGTGCAGGTATGGTATTTTTTTAAAGTATACTGATTGTCTCAAAGTCAGGGCAAGAAAATGAGCTCTGAGTCTCCAGCTCAGGATAGAAAAATCTGATAACGCCTTACTCAAAGTGATCCGTAACGGTCCTGGCTACAAACTATCTTACATGTATAGCCGATGGCAGCGCATACTATTTCCAAACAGGGCCCAAAGTATGGGCTGCAATGCAGTGTCGTTTAATGATGGTATTACCTGATCTTAGTATCAAATGTAACTTTAGTATTAAGCGGTCTCCTGTGTGTCATGTCCCTATGTGTACCTAATAAAGAATATTATTATTAATTGCGATGTATGGTATGACCGGGCGCACCGCACTGCCGCCTGTTGGGGTTTCAGATTAGATTAGATAGGCGGCAGTAAACGAACCAACAGGCCCATACCCAAAAAGACGCCGGAACCTACGCCCCGGCCCACTATGAGCTATTGCCATTGTGTTAGTAGGATATATAGGACTGGAAAAAAGAAGAAAAAAAAGAGAAAAAAAGGCAAAGAATCCCCGCCAATGAGACGTTAATGAATGCACGCAAGCACGATCAAAAGCCGCAGATATGCGGAGCTTAGAGATGTCAGGCAGTGTATTTGGAGCAGGAGAGAGAAGAAGACGCAGCAGCTTTGGCCGTAATGAGCTTGCAACTCCTGGAGGAGTTCTTAGCTGTGGAGGATGTCTCTCCCCTCAATATATGTCAAGACAATTTTTAAACGCGTTGACTGACTCCGCCCTAACAAAGTCAGAGGAGAGTCTATTCCAAATGCTTACTATGAAATACGGAAGGAACTGCTGACATAAGGTCGTTTTTTGAGCTTCATGCTTTTTTTGACCGCTGTTTCTAAAGCGATCATTAATGTCTCTTTCAAAGAGTCCCGTTGTAGGCACGTCGTTGAAGCCATTCAAATACTTGAATATTTCTATTAGTTGCCCCCTGAGTCGCCTTTACTTGAGAGAGATCAGACCCAGTTCTTTTAGTTGACATTCATAGGGCTTATTTCGCAACTGAGGTATCAATTTCGTTGCTGTGCGTTGGACTCTTTCCACGTTATCGATATCTTTACACAGATGAGGCGACCAGAATTGGACTGCAAATTCTAAGTGTGGCCACACTAATGCCTTGTTCAGGGTAATGATGATGTCTTTGAACTTGTATTCAAAATTTCTGGTGATGAATCCTAGAACTCTGCTTGCCATTTTCACACTAATGTCAACTTGCTGACTGTGTTGTAGTTTATTTGTATTAGTGATTCCCAAGTCACTTTGTTGGGAGGCAGCAGCCGATACCGTCCCGTTCATCTTCAATGGGGTTGAAGGTTTTTTTTAACCAGCGCTATGTGCATTACTGAGCATTTGTCGACATTAAAGCTCATCTGCCACGTTGTGCTCCATTCCATGAGGGGGTAAAGGTCTTGTTGGAACTCTGCTCTTTTCTTGGCAGGATGATATAGTTTAGTATCATCCGCATATTTACTGTTTTTACTACGAATGTTAAGATCTAAATCGTTGATGTAAATTAAGAACGGAAGTGAGCCAAGCACGCTACCATTTATGGAACCCCTGGTGATAGCTGAGTCTTGGCGCTCGTCTCTCCTTCAAGCTTGACTCGCTGTTGCCGACCCGTAAGCCATGCTCGAATCCATCGGAAATAGTCTTCTGGATAACATGGGCTTCCAATTTTTTCAATAGCCGTTGATGGGGGACTTTGTCGAATGCGTTTTGGAAGTCTAGATATACAAGGTCTACACGATTTTCTTCATCTTTATCATCTGTAAATTTTGAAAAAAGTCTAATAGGTTTGTTAAGCAGCTTCTTCCATTTCGGAAACCATGCTGGGAGTCAGATATGAGCTGATGCATCCTCAGGTGATCAGTGATGCGCTTTTCAAAGAGGTGTTCGATGGTTTTACTGACGACCGATGTAAGACTGATTGATCGATAGTTGTAGGGGCTTTTCTTATCCCTCTTCTTATGTATCGGGATTACATTAGCTAATTTCCAATCCTGCGGAACTTCTCCCGTTCTTAAAGACTGATTGCATATTTCGAGCAGTGGCTTCAGGATGAATGGAGCCATTTCCCGTAGAACACAAGGAGTAAGATTATCTGGGTCAGTGGATTTGTAAACATTTAGGTGGGTCAGTTCTTGAAGGATCTCCGTGAAAGTATGTGTTTATGGGAGGAACTTGCATCGGTACTGGTTGAGGGATATACGCAACATTGTCAATAGTAAATACAGAGGTGAAAAAGTCGTTTCGGCGAGGGCTAGGTGCTCGGTCATTTCAACGGGTGGGCAGCCGAAACCCCAAATTACTACTCTCTCACACTTTTTCTATAAGCGTCGCCTGCGCTATCAACAATGTGTTATATTATTGCCCTATACTGTACTTCGCTCTTATTCATCAACTGAGTAGTTATACTTGCGACAATACTTTGCCTTTACTATAGCGTTTAACGGTTAGATTCACTACTAGACTTGTGCTAATTCCTTATTTTTCTTCTAGTTATATGACCCCGACGATTTGTGTACAGGATTAGTTTACTCGTCTTTTTTGTTGTTGTAATGCTTATCTTTATTTATTTTGGTCCGAGAAGCGACTGCTTGTAGCCACCGCTTTTTTCCATTTTTTAATGTCTTATGTAAGACCATACCTGTTTTTTAATAATGTTAAT
The DNA here is from genome assembly GCA_001587735.2 of Parhyale hawaiensis. Lineage (NCBI taxonomy): Eukaryota > Metazoa > Arthropoda > Malacostraca > Amphipoda > Hyalidae > Parhyale > Parhyale hawaiensis. Next base: position 29,765,730 of record LQNS02007215.1, on the reverse strand, counting down.
AATGGTTTTGACAAATAAATTTTTATGGAGTTTAAACATTACAAACAATTTCAGTAACAGTAACATTAAATAAGAAAACGTCACGAACTTGCAGCTCAGGTTTTTAATTTTTGTAGTTCAACGCGTGCAATCCTTCTTTGATCACGCAAGAACAGCCCTCGGGAGAAATCACGGTGCCGTCAATGTTCACCGTCGCTCACGGTTGATAGCTATGAGTCACGTTTAAAAGGGGTCACAAAGACAGAGGGTGCTATAGCACAAACTAAAGAATACACCCAAAAACCCCGGTTTCCCACGGATCCCCCATTGCCGTATGCTATAGTAAGGATATTAGTATCTGGGTTTTTTCTCTATAACTTCAAAACTAGGTCCGACCGCCACAAACTGACTTCGGATTCGTATTCTACGTCAAAAAATACATCAATTAAAAGAAAGAGGTAATTTTTTTATGTGCCCTTAAACTGCATTTTTACCATAAATTCTTACAGTCTATGTATTCATAAAGAAAAACCACTAACACTGAGCATAAATTTACCCAACATATACATATAACAAATGGATAAAGTAAACCATTTTCTTATCAAATCCACAAGAAAAGTCCACGAAAGCGGAGCGGACCACGGTAGCAATGCTTGGCTCGTAAAATATATGTATTTCCCGCCAAATTGTTGCGTTATTGTTTCATCTAGAGCTTACTGACGAGTAATGGAGTATTTATAAGTGTGATGGGAAGGTGTGCGGCATGTTATTTTTTTAATATTTGCGATATTGTGAAGAAGCGCCGAACATTACCTGAGGGCCAGACTTTGTTGCCTTTACCCTAATTCCCACATAAAGTATTCAGATATCTATTTTTTTTGTACTTCCAGAGTGCTTTGCAGTTTTGTAGCACTAGGTCGAACTCAATGTTGCATCTGTGTAACGATCGTCACCGCCAATTTGAAAGTAAATAGATAAAACATCAATAATCACAGAAAGTTGGGGATAGTTCCAGTAGCATTATTAGACACTGGTACCTACTACTGTATTATGGTAAAAACCATATCAGGCTAATCATACTACTTATAAGCTTATAGGCTCAAGTTAAGCAATAAGTATGCTCCCAATTTAACGATCGTCCCGGTAGAATGATCGACCCCGCTACGTCTGCATTGAAATGTGCCAAACTTGACGATCCGACAATTTTCTCTGGTCGAATTCAGCGGAGATGTCGCTCGCCTGCACACGGCTTAACAATAGAGTATTGTTGTTGTTGAAGTATTTAGGTAAAATAAGGTATTCCAAGACGTTTTTTCACGTATAACGTTGTCATTCTAATGGTTAGTTTTCGAGACATTTGATTTTTAAGGTGATCTAAGACTTTTTCTGTAGAAAAACGTTTTCGTTGGAAACTTTGTAGTTCTGCTTATAGCTATAGCCTAAAACTGTTTCGCCGCGCACCAGTTATTGGAACACGTGACACTGAAGACTGCTGGATTATTGGAACACGCTTCAGTCTTCAACTCATTCACCCTTGGTGCGGTGTGCTTCTTGCGACATACACTATTTTATGGGTACTGGTGACTTCATACGCAATGGTTAGCTTCTGTCGACATATTTAGGTAGCATAAGGCGTTCTAAAACTTTTCGAGAATTACGCTTTCATCAGAAATGCCTAGTTCTCGACATATTTGACGTGACTCCCCCATGCATTGTCTTTCTGTGAGATTCGCCATTTTGGCCGTGACGCGCCATCTAGAACGAAGCTTCGTAAGAGTTTTTCAGCTCTATTATGGCTATTACTCATTTAGGTTGGGCTAGCAAAGACTTGTTCTGCTAATAACTTACGGGAAATTTATAAAAACTAATGTACAGCGATTTCACGGTAGGAGTAATGGCGGATCTTATTTCTTTCTTACATAGACAATGGGAACTTTGAAGTCGAATACCTCGAGGAAGGTGAGGATCAGGAAGGTGGTAGGCCTACGTATCATCGTATACTCAAATCGTTCGTTTTGGGCATCCTACGCATCATCAGCAAAACTGTTGATATTAAAATATAAGAAATTTACTTACAAAGACTAAAGTTTACGAGTAAAAATAGCAAGGACAGACCTCCCAAAGCTGTTCTAAGCTCTGTAGTTAGTTTACTAATTTAGTTGCCCGCTCTGTGGGTCTATGTAGCCTACTTGGTTCTACTGTGTGTACTATTATGACCTGAGTTTGTGAACACAGTGGAAGGAGTGTTCGTACGTGAAGCATGCTTGTTAGTCCTCCTCATTCCATGGTGAGACAGCATGCCGAAAGGTGTGGCGTCCGAGTTGGTCTTGACAATTTCTCCATTTTAGGTACGCAATCCTCGCCTGTTTGTTCGCATATTTTAGAATCTCTGAGCATTTTTAAGTCGAAGGCTCTCAATGAAATGCAAAACGCACATCCATTGCATATCATCAACCGTTAGTTTTTTCTGCCACTAAGTGTTTCAATTCATGTGTGTTCCTTGCTATTTTACTTGTAAACTTTAGTCTTTGTTCATAAATTTCTTATGTTTTATCTCAACAGTTTTGCTGATGGGTAGGATGCCCAAAACGCACGATTTTACTATACGATGATACGTACAGCCTTCCCGGTCCTTACCTTCCTTTTGAACCTGCGATGCAGAAGAGTTCTAGATATAATTGACTTCATACGATCGAATATCTAATAAACAAAGCATTTGCGACGAAAACGTTTGTCATGAAAAACGTCTTGGAATGCCTTCTTTTACCGAAATATGCCAACAAACATACTAAATGTGATCTTTGTGCGCTTCCAAAAATTGACTCGATAATATAAGCACAGATTCAAGTTACAAAGCCAAAGCTGCTGTCGGAAGTTTCGGTTAATTCAAAAAAATCAGGAATACCACGCAAGTGTGAGCTTCATATTCTGCTCAAAATCTTGCCCCCTAATTCACTCCAAAATTCATCCAGAGGTCTGGGGCGTGTTGCAATCAGACGCCGGTGTTACCCTCACAGTGTTGCACAGGTAGCAGTGAATGCGACGGGCGATCTCAGCGCCCTAACATTTCTGACGAAGTATATTTCTGCTGCTTTTTACCCAAAATTGCTTTACGTACTAGAATTCAAGCGATATATGGCCGACATACATTTTTTAATACTAATTATCGAGTACCGTAGTCAATGTTTGTAAACCAAAATAGTGTTAGGCCTACCCAGCTTATAACCCAAAATTTACGAGGGTTGTCGTCTAGCCTATGTCACCCGGTGTTACTCAACCTGTGTCGCTTTGGAGGCCGGTGTAGCACATGTGACACCGAAGGCCTGATTGCAACACGCCCCTCTACAAGCTGAAGCTGCGAAGAGGAAACTTAGCCGGTTCAATTAGGTTGGTTCTTTGCTGACACTAGTGTGAGTCCTGTATCCTCATCCGAATGCGTGGCTGTCAATTTAACCTCACACGGTATCGCTAAATGAATTCTCTTACGCAGCATCAAATGTTACTAGTGCGTAGCTGTCGCTATCAAGCTGAAGCTACGCGCGGAAAAACAACGCCTATCGGATAGGACTGGGCAGAACACAAGCCCAAATTTTACCAGATTTTAATTCACTGTACACGTGATACTTGCTCGGCAGACTGTCGTAACGGCTAACATTGTAACACCTTTTGTGGTACACACTTGCTCTTTCGAAGGCTAATATTCGTCTTATCCCCCACTTGAACCTCAAAATGATGTTACTATATTTTCGATCAATATAAATAGCTGATTCAGAACATATAGGTCTTTCTTTGTGGAAATTCCGTTTTGTTTTTATCAAATTTTCGTATTTCCAGTTTAATAATCAACCCGCCGCCGCGCAATTCAGCTGTTGCAGCAAGGAGGTTTAATTAAACCTCCTTGGCTTTCGCTGTTTAAGCAGATCATCCTCCCCCCTCCACCGTGTTAATGGACTACCCCACCGCCACTTGTCTCAAATTGTCGATTTGTACAAAGGACTGTGACGGAAGTTTAACAAGTTTAATGATATGTTTGCAATCAATTGAACTTGCCCATTTACTACATTATATGTTTTACTTCTGAAAATTATTTTTTGTTTGATCAAATTTCCCTATTTAGTTCCTTAACGCGTCATCCTTCTTCCCCTACTTACTTAATGGACTCCCCCCTACGCTCACGTGACCGCGCCAGGGATGCCAACTTAGCCCGAAACGAGCCAAATTTAGCTCTTTTCCAAGCTGTTTAGCCCGTAAAATTTTGAATTTAGCCCTAGCCCCTTTTTAGCTCCTTTTTCCATGTTTCTGGCCCTTTTTAGCTCNTTGGTGTTTCGTTCCTTGGGAGAAAACCTCCAATATCTTTTTTATTATTCGTTTCCACAAAAAATGGAAGTCATTTTCGTTTTCAGCATGCCTCAATTATACTAGAAATCACTTTCTTATCCTTCAACTCGGGTGGGGGAAAAGACGAATTTTTACCCTTTCGAAGGCTCTGCAAAACATTCGGACGATGAGCTGAGGAGGCTCGTTCATTTGATGATCGTGTGAACCTGCCTTGGGTAGGTACTAGATTGTAGGCGATTAGGTTGTCAGAACTTGCAAACTCGTATTGATGTAGTTTTGTGAGGCACCGTAACAAAGGGTGAAATTGAAACAGAGCGTGCGTTTGAAAGGCTTCCTTAAAGCTTTTGTTTCTAAAGCAATAATAAAACATTATAGGTATATAACACTAGGTACGGAATATAGGTTTATATTTGATGTATAATATTTTACATAATACATTTAAAACAAAAGCTTTTCGGAAGTCTTTCAAACGCACCGTTTCAATTGTACCATGGGCTACGGCATACTCCTGACGGAAATGGAGGCAACGATGACGTAAATCGCATACTTACATCGGGGAATACAGCATCACAAATCGGAATTGGCTATTCGCGTGAAGGAATATGCCAAAAATTGATTTTTTCCAATAAATCAATACTTTAGAAATTTAAAGCTTGCTATACACTTCCCTTTACCGAGTTTTACTGTTACCATTTACCCTCCGTGGCAGTCGGTTGTGATGTGTACGGTGCTCCGCTAGAGTAGATAAAATCAGAAAGCTATAGATTTTCTCTAAAGCAATAAACCAATTAAGTGTAAAGCAGTGTGCCAGCCTGGCTATATACTCGTAAGGGCCGTGTGACCAGCGGGACCAGTGACCACAACATAGCTCGCTCAATAAGAGAAGCCTAGACGTCAGTTATGGGAGGCAATAAAGAAGGGCGCAATAAA
>LQNS02007215.1:29726765-29751091 GCA_001587735.2 Parhyale hawaiensis | reverse complement strand
ATGATTTTACTTTGAGACTATTGGCGGTAATCGACGAGAAATTTGAATTTACTGATTTTCACGAGCACCCTCGGAATCTCCACTTTTGCTATGAATGCGTTTGGAAAGACGTCAAGTCGCTGCAGCGATGCGCTCAGTTCCAGACTTACCAGTTGACGACTGATGAATCTGTCGCCATCGACCGTCTTCTGCGCTCACTTCACATGAAGATTGTTACTCCAATGCTTTTGAATGACCTTGAGCTAGATCATATATTGAAAATTCAGGAAGATGCGTGCCCGGTGTGTTATCTTTACGACTTCAAAAATGATTCAGACTATGTGGTGCAGCCCAAGTGCATCCATCGCTTGTGTGAATCTTGTGCTTTTGCCTGGTTTAGAAATAAGTAAGTATATAAATTTTAATCCAATCTCACTACGTACTCTATACTTTTCGGTTATACTATTTAAATTATAATTAACAAGTGCACTAATGACCCGTGCTTGCGTTAAGTGACTCAAACAATGAAGAGTTCAAAGGCAGTCCCGTTTCTTTAGCTTTAATAAACTCTTCAAATTATTATTCCTACAAACTTTTATTAATCTGCCTATAAACTGGACTAGGCTGTGTCGAGTGTCCTTTTCTGCCTTACCGATACCACCTTCTTAAAAGAAGTTTCGCCGCTTGAATTCATGCCGATCTTACAATCACATCTCGTAACAAGAAATATATGTATGGAGATATTATTATAAATTTAACGCCTCGCCGGCGTAAGACCATCACCCGTGGTAGGGGTGATGGATTAGCCGCATTCTTTCCATGGATTAGCTCTCCAATAATAACATGGAATAAAATAGAACGCCCATTCTCCAGACGATCTGTCGCGCTGGAGCCAAATTCGCCCCGGTGGAGTAAAACTAAACTCCGTCATTTTTCGTTGTGAGCTAGGTCTGGTTTCTAGGCATAGGTCACATCTAGGTCACTGCACAAAACTCCCTACAAAAATTGTGAACATTGCTCAACTCCTTCGACCACTTATTGGGTGGACAAACAAATATATATATATATATATACAGTATATATATACAACTAGAACACCTCGAGGCGTAAGACCATCTCCCGCGGTGTCAGTAAATTTCATCACCGTCATTCTTAGGGCCAGCTAAACCTTGTTTTCTGGCATGGGTCACATCGAGGACAGCCCACTAGACTCCCTGCAAAAAAATCATGAACATAGCTCAACTTTTTCTACTTGTTTCTGGAGGAAAGCAAATATCATTGCCGTAATTTTTTATGGCCAGCTAGTCCCATTATTATTATTATTATTATTATTATTATTTTTTTTTTGCATGAATGACATCGACGTCAGCTCACGAGACTCCCTGCAAAAAAATCATGAACCTAGCTCAACTCCTTCTACTTATTTTTGGGTGGAGAACAAATTTAATCGCCGTCGTTTTTATGGCCAGCTATTCCCAGTTTTTCGTCGTGGGTTACATTGAGGGCACCCTATCAGACTCCCTGTAAAAAATCAAGAACACATTTTGATACGGGCTATTAGATGGCCAACAATCTTAATCTTTCAATATGGCCTGTTATATGGCTGAAATTCCGAAAGAAGTACCAAAATTTTAGTACGTTCAATGGCCTGTTTTCAAATAGCGAAAAAAGTATAAAAACACCTTAGATTTTCTCACGCTTGGTCTTATTTTGAAAGAAAATAAGTACGTTGGAACGCACGCCCCCTTCTCGACAGAAAAACGTCCAAAAATTTTGAGTTTCTGAAAAAAATCGAGTTTTCATGCTAAAAAGAAAAAAATGACAGTTTTGGCATCCATTAAACATTCTTAACAAAACTAATCAGCTGGATTTTCCATTTTTGCCCTCATAACATATTTTATCACAGCTCAAAACCGAATACTTTGTTTTTCCTTATGATTTAGTTAGCGACCGCAATGAAATAGAAAGCGGAGAATCCAGCTCAATGGTTATGTTACGAATGTTTCAAGGCTGCCAAAACGGTCGTTTTTTTTTTTCTAGCATGGAAACTCATTGAGTTCTATTCTTTTGAAATTTATAAAAAATGCATGTATATATTTCCCGCAATCTCAAAAAATAAGATACTGTGTTTCTCTTTCAATAATACATATGCTCAGCAAGTATCAGAACAATCGGTAAACAATCGATAAATTGAAGCCCCCATGACCCCCTCATAAATGTACCAGGTGCGAAAGTTCAACCCAACTTTATTCTGATGCCCTCATCATATGGAATAGCAAAATAGATGGTAGAGCTGTAAACGAGAAATGAAAACAGAGCCCCCCCCCCCCCCTCCCCATCCCAGAGCCTGAACTCCTAGCTTAAAAATTCACTAACTTCTATTCATTTTTAGGTACAAAATCTAGTTCTCCAAGAAATAGAGTAATGATGACTCCTCCTGCTCCTCTGGGGGGGGGGGGGTTATAGTGCCTGCAGCCCCCAAAAATGTGGGACATAAAATTCCAACGCCCCTCTTGCACCAAAAGAATCGAGATTTTTAACCCCCATTCCCACCTAGGGCCCTTTTTGCGAAGGGGGGGGGNNNNAGGGGGGGGGGGAGGGTTATAGTGCTGGTAGCTGGAATCCTTTTTCAGCAGAAAAGAGTTATTAATTTTGACCAAAATCTGTGCCTTAACCCTATCAAGTCTCCAAGAATGACCCACGTAACCAATATACTGTATATGTATTAGCAACATGCCCTATCCTCGTAATGGGCATTGGATGGCATATAGGCCTTATGATTAGGTTAGTTACGTATGTCCTTCCTATGTTATGGCGAGCAGCAACCCCAGGGGGAGCCTGCAGGCTGCTTCTACTTTAGCCTATACATAGCTAGGCCATCGATACGTGTCTTGCACTTTGCTGCCCTATGATTTTATATACCCACTAATCTCGCTTTCTTTTTTATTTCCTCTTTTTCCCACACGCGTTGATCTTTTCTGGGACCACCTTTGTGCATGGGTCGCCTGTTTCTATCGACATGTTCTCAATGGTATATTCTGGCGGGCCCCTTCCCTGCCACAATATATTTGGGCCTCACGAACCCAAGGGTCCCTCGTGTCTTTTCCGCAGGGGATGTAGCAGTTGGCCGCAGTTCCTGCTGACAAGGTTAGTTTTGTAAAGCTAGGTAGGTTCTCTATTTTTCCCTTTCTGTTCCTCGAGATGTGCTGTCGATCGAGATGCCGACCTAGCCCGTGGGACTTCTCTACTCTCTCTCGTGTGCAAGGCCTCGAATGGGGCCGTCCACTCAAGTATCTTATTCTATTCTTTGCGCCTTTTTCCCGCCAGTAGTAGCCCACTGAGCCAGCCCAGTTTTTCTGGAAGGAATGCCATGATAAAATATTTCTATTGATGAAAAGCGTTACATTTTTTTCAGTTGCTCTTCATTCTTGAATCGCCTCGCTGCGTCTAGGGCAGTAAAATACTGAATCTCATTTTATTCTATGATTTCTATCGATATACAATTTGTGTCTGGTTCTTTCCTCTTTGACATCATCTTCATGCAGTAGGGAAGGCAAATTGTGTAACTATGAACCCAAGCACCCCTGCTTAAACATGATAGAACATACAAACTTAATTTGCACATAGACCGGCGGGCTCCTGCCTCGAAGTAAATTATTTTCCCCAAGGCTAATTTCAGTTCCATTAGCAGGTCGATGCGCGAGGTGGCATGAGAGCCTCGCAACATCATATCTCTGAATAGATACACCTGCATAGCTATGACTATACACAATATCTACAAAGCTATGCCACCACAGGTGGCTGGTCACGGCAAACACTCTGAGCAAAAGCTGCTGCTGCTGTTGTTGTTGTTCGTTGCCATCGTCAGGGGCCGCTAGTGCCAGCTGGGGGAGGGGCCTGGACAAAGGGAGGAGATAGTCGAAGAGAGGACAGAGCCGAGGAAACTTGCGGCCCCAAGCGGGTCCTGCCAGAGACTGCTCACCGAAGGATCAGTGGGGTGACTAGAACACGAAAGAGGTGACGAACGGACTATTCGCCCAGTCTGCAGAGTTGACAGGAGGGATCGTTGATCCGTCCCACTCAGAACTTATTATCCGCTAAGACCGAACAGGGGCCAGAGCGTAACTAGGAGAGGGTAAATCGGAAAGATCGGGGGAGTAGAGACTCCTCGGCACAGTGTGGAGGGCATTGGTAGCCCAAAACCCTGCTGGGGATATGCAGCTGCTGCAGTTGCAACAGCACATGTGTGTAAAGAGCACAGGGCAGTTCGGTATAGCTCGGAAGGGAGGATCCCTTCTGTAGGAAGGGGAGCAATGTCTTTTTCAAACTTTGATTGAATGGTGTCTCGAATATGGCGAGGGCCGGAGGGGGCCGTGATAGTACCGTGGGCAGGATGATGTACCCGCGATGCACTGAGGAGATACTGTATTGACAGCAGACCCACACTGTGGCTAACTGGTATTGTTGAGGTCTCGTGGTAGAGATGATGTGCCGAAGCCATGCGTTGTGATCCAGTGTCTAGGCGCAAGGCTACATTCTGAACTGCCTGCAGTTTCCTCAAGTCAATTCTAGAGACATTAGGAAACGAAACCGGGGCAGCGTAAAGCATGACGCTTCTGATGAGGGTTCAATAGGCCAGAAATAGTCTATTTTTGTTGTCCCATCTTGCCCCGGCAAGCGCGACGAGAATCCGCCAGCGGGAGCAGCATCTGTCGTGAACATAATTTACGTGCGCAGCAAAAGTAAGAAGTGGGTCAAACACCACGCCCAAGATTTTGGGGTTGCGCTCTCACTCACCCATTTTGATTGCTGAGTCCGTCTTTGATTGATGAAAGTCTGGCGTAAACAGAATGGAATGGGTCTTAGAGTGAGAGACGGCCAAAGCTCTCTCTCCGGCCCAGGCCTCGATTGTCGAAGCATGGTGTGACAGGCTGGTCGCTGTCCTTGGAACGCTGGTATCCAATTATAGGACGGTAAAGTAGTCAGCGTACGACGAGGTGACGTCACTAACCTGGGAAAAGTCGCTGACGTAGAAATTATAAAGGAGCGGCGAGATCATCGAGCCCTGGGGGACTCCCACGTGCATGGGGCGGAAAGGCCCGCCTATAGGCAGGAGGCGCATAGCCCATGTAGATTGGCAGAGATCCAGCAAATGAGGTATATAGGAAGGCCTGAGCGCGTGATCTTGAATACCAAGCGATGGTACGAGATCGTATCGAAGGCCTTAGAAAAATCCACAATTAAAGCAATCGACTGAGTAGGGGGCTTATATTGGTTAAACTCTTGTACAATTTGTTGGACTTACGAAAAGAGCTGATGCGGCCGACGGCATAGAACGAAACCCATGATGGGAGTCTGACACCTCCAAGAACTCCGCAAGAAACGGAAGGAGGCAGCCCTCCAGGATTTTTACTGCCGGACACAGCAGGGATATCGGGCGGTAGAATTTACCGTAAGAGAGTGGTTCGCCAGGTTTAGGGATAGAGATAATGTTGGCTGCCTTCCAGACGCTCGGCAGGCTAGCATGCACCAGGGAGAGATTGAAAAAAAAAATGATCAAAAACAGGAGACCGTGGGGGCCAGGATGTTTGATGTGTAAGGGAGTCAGTCCGTCGGGGCCCACGGCCGACGAGGTACCTGAGGCTCGGACGGAGGCTTCTACTTGCTGAGGAGTAAAAAACTCCTGGTTGTGATCTAGAGGCAGCTTACGAATTCTTCTCTAAGAACACGAACTCTCTTTTTGAGAGCCCGGTCTAGATGCGGACGTGTGCCCATGAATTGTTTGTAGAAACCTGTTGCACCTTCACGGACAGAAGACATCTTTGTGCCATAGAAAGTGGAGGGCTAAGCCTTCCTGGCACAGGTCGTCAGGACACTCGTGGTACGGGCTCCGAGATCGGGAAGGTTGGGGTGATTGAGGTCTCGGGTCCAAAGCACAACCCGCTCTTAGATCAGCTCCTTGGCCTCGTCCGAGAGAGCGGATCGACGGCAGCCCGCCGGGATACAGCGCTTCAAGATCAATAGTAGAGTATTCCTGCAGGGTTTCTCACCGTCCGAGCAGGAGGTGGGGAGAGGCAGCTTCCGGAAGGTTTGTTCGTTGAGCCCAGTAAGCCTTTTCCAGTTGGCTTAGCTAAAATTAATGAATGTTTCCTGGGGTATAAGAGGAGGAGGTGACAGGTGGTCGAGTGAGATAGTAACAGGTAAGTGGTCTGAGTTCAGCATGGTGTGAGTTATCCAAGTGGCCGAAGAAACCAAGTGAGCCGAGGTAATAGATAAGTCGGAAAAGGACAGACGTCTCGCTGTGGGCTGCCGCGAAGGGGTATCTTCATTTAGAAGGCACAAGGAAGAGGAGAGTGCCACGAAGAGGTGTCTCTACTCGCCGACGATCCGCCACACTAGGAAACGCTATGTCAGCCGGGATAATGGGCGTTCATTGCGCCCGGGATGATATCATCCCCAACGGCAATAATAGAGGATAAGTCAGTCCTGTAGTGGGGGGGGGGTGTCATGAAGCAGTAGGAGGGGTGTAGATGTTAATGACAGCGAGGAGTTTGTGAAGGAGGAGACTTATGCCCTGATGTTCCTCTGTGACATCATCGAGGAACAAACGAGTGGTGTGAACATCCACGTAGGAGATAGACAGAGTGGAGGACTAGTAGTGCCAGACCTCCCTCGCGTCCTCCGCGGGGGCAATCCGCCCGAACTAGATTGTAATTATGGAAAGGGGGCGAGGCAACTTTGCGAGTAAGCTTCGTCCCTGAATGGCCGCGACCAAGATCTATTCTTTGGCCAGAAAGTCCTCCAGCTCACTTCTAGTATGGCGTAGGCCATTGCAGTTGAACTGGAGGAAGCAAACTGAACCATCCGAGCCCCGGTTAGAAGCGACGGAGGGGCTGTCCCGTCGGGCACAGTGACAGGCGGACCCGAGGAGCACACAGGACATATCGATTCCGAAGAGTAAGAGGAGGGTCTTGCGAGGCTCTAACAGCGCCTATGAACCCAGCGCCTGCAGTTTGTACAAGGGAAGGCCCACCCGCGACTGGGGATCACGGATGAGTGCAGGGCTTAGGACCCGGGTTGGGGTGCATGTCGCCATAAAGAAGGAGACAAGCAGGGGGAGGAAGGGCTGGTCTAGTCAAGAGCGGCACCTCCAGGCTAGCAAGAGAAGCCCCGAAGAGAAAAAGAGCAATAGAACAAGGCAGGCAAGAAGAGGCAAGGGGACCCCTCGATAGAGGGAAGGTGTGCCCTGTTTGGCCCAACCCGATGAAGGCCGCCAGCGATGACACCGCAGCGATGACATACGCAGCGATGACTCCGCAGCGCAGATGGGATCCGCTCCACAACAAGCTACTCTGCGCATGCGCACTCAACTATACCAGACACTGTAACTCACCTCTAGGCTCCAGCTCGTGCGGTTGCCAATCTAGCTAGCAAACCTATAGCGACTACTGCCTCGTACCTCTCTCCGTCTTGCATCTAATGGCCGAGTGTCCCACCTTCTCCAACGAGTGGAGGGACTGTTAGATGTGGATGTAGAGATTTGAGAACTCTGTTGTACTGTATATGAGCTAGATAAGTTTGCATATGCATCACTTTACTTAGAAATTTATCAATTCATATTTGTATTTCTGCTAACTTACTACTTTATAGTCGTGAGTAAATGCCTTCATGTGTAGACCATTCAATGCTGAGAATATAGTTACAGAAAAAAAAAATTTGTCACCCTTAAAGCTATATACTTCCCGAAGGATAAGTTATGCCTGAGTTTGTAACTTGTCGTGCGCGATTATCGAATTCTCTGTCACTAAATCCCTTTGCTGGGACATCGTTGAACCTCATTAGGGACAACGATGAAGAAAACTCTAAATTATTCTCCGATTCAGTGATTTTAGTACAGGCCATTCGAGCATGCGACAGCATCCACCCCGTCGTCAACCTAATAAAACTGTGTTACAACAAGTACAACAGACTGGAAAGGCAGTCTGTATCTGTAGGGTGCTTGGTCATGTCGACGTCGCGAGCAACGAGCTCGTCAATAAGGAGTCGAGGCAGGTGGCATTGTCGGATTTGCTCACTGCAAACCGTGCAGTCCCCTGCCGAAACTATTACCCACTAGGCTAATCAAGCGAACCCCGCGCGAGCTATGGCAATCCCAGTGGTTGGCAAAAAGAAATAATAAACTAGGAAAAATCAGAGAAACCGTCCGATAGTGGCACTCGTCAAATAGCGACGATCGCTGAATGGACGTCGTACTGTGCCTGTGCCGCCTGTGTATTGGACACAACGAGACTTCCTCACGACTATCTGCGGATGAGGCGTCCGCAAACCTATAGCGATGACCGCCTCGTACCTCACGCCGTCTTGCATCTAATGGCCGAGTGTCCCACCTTCTCCAACGAGTGGAGGGACTGTTATCCGGACCTATAGGGTCTGAATGCTGACTCTACCTCCAAGGAATGCTTTTTGAGGGACCTCGCGGCAAAATCAAAAGAAATGCCTTTAAGACTTTTCTCATCAGATGTGACCTCTATCACAAACTGTGATGAATCCATTATGATTCTTTATTTCAATGCGTGGTAAGGTCGATGAAAAGTTATTCGCCTCCATGAATAAAATTAAGTTTAGGCTTGTGTTTATGGATGAGCAGTGCTTCAGCCATTTGAATATGTTCTCGGTGGGCTACACGATGTAAAATTTTGGTGTTTGAACAGAGGTCTTCGCTACTAGGGCTACAGTTATGGGCACTTCTAAGTGCGCATTTATGGAACCCTGGTGTTTGTGGCCATCCAGTCGAGATCTTTATGTTCTCCTCGTCAGCAACTATATCGTACGTAACAACCTTTCTCGGCCAGCTACTTCTGACCTCGGCAAGTCTGATGTGGTGTACCAATTTGAATATTCCAAGAGAGAATGTATGTCTCTCTGTTACCACGACATACATCGGACGGACGAATAGAACATTAAAATGTAGACTTGATGGCCACAAATAACAGGGTTCCATAGGTATATGCGCACTTTGGAAGTGCTCATAACTGTAACCCCAATAGCGAAGACATCTATCTAAACGCCAAAATATTATATCGTGTAGCCCGCCGAGAGCATATCCAAATAGCTGAAGCACTGCTCATCTACAAACACAAGCCTAAACTTAATAGCAGTACCATTGACTTTGCAGCGTTAAAGCTGTTTGGTCGCAAATTCCACAGCGCAGCAACTGGCACATCGCCGTAACTGCAATATGCTCTTCTCTATAGGCCTTAACCATTCCATTCCCATCCTGACGTGCTCACGTGGGTGCTTCCCTTAGCTTGTTCTGCGTTAGTCGGGTGCTTTTTTGTGTGCGTGTGTCTATGGACTCTGGTGTTCAGATGTATATAGTAGCTTCAATAATTAGTATTTTATAATACCGTAAAGGTAAAGTCAACTTAGACCACACCCTCACCTGGAAAAAACCCACATGCACTGGCTTGTGCTGCAAATACCTTTAGAGCCAGATTGCAAATAACAACTTTAATAGTCTTAAGTGTATTGATGGTTTGCTCTTTTTGTATCAGCCTGATGATGACGCTTGTGCGTCAAAACGTAGCTTTAAATTCTAATTTATAGAGGTAAATAACTTTTTATTGACCTTATCACGCACTGAAATAATTTCAGAAAACTTGAGATATTAGAAAAGAATTCCATTACGATAAATGTTATCGTCAACTATGACTCAACTCTTTTCTTGGTGAATGAAATATACTAAATGTAAAATTAATAATTTCCTCCTTACAACTACTTTTTAGTGCAAAATGAGACACGGCGCACTAGCCTGTGGTTAAACACAAGAAATGCTTGGCGCGATACAGGCAGTGTGTCACTGAAGCGCTAGTAAAATTTCTACTAGTACTACTACTATTCATTTAAGTACTTGAATATTTCTATCAGCTGCTCCCTGAGTCTTCTTTGATCGAGAGATACAAGTCCGACTTCCTGCAAGCGACACTCGTATGACATATTTTGCAGTTGGGGTATCAATTTTGGTGCTCTGCGTTGAATTATTTCCATTTTATAGATATCGCCCACTTTAAACAGCAAATTCTAAGTACAGACGCACTGGCAGTTTGTACATGGGAATGATTATGTCCTTGGATTTGGACTCAAACTTCCTTGTAATGATTCCCAGTACCTACTTGCCGGTTTACCATTCTTGTTCATTTGTTTACTATGTTGTAGTTTGTTTGTGACTGTTATTCCCACATCACGTTGTTAGTTGACGGTTGTTAATTTTATCCCGATAATTCTCAGTCGGACTAAAGCGTTTTTTGGTCCAACGTGCGTCGTGCAGAACCGAACTTTTGCCGACATGAATATTCATGAGCCAAGTTACGGCCAAATCCATGAGCCAGTCGAGGTCTTGTTGTAGCACGAGTCTATCATCGTCTAACATGGTTCTATGACATTTTTTAGTGTCTTCCATGGTCCAAACAACCAAGAGAGTCACGAGGATAGCTATAGCAAGAGACAAACAACTATGAATTTTTCTTTAGTAGATGTATACGTATGCTCGCAAATTAACACATGTTTATTTTCCTGTTTTGAACGACCAATATATACTGTATCTTTCTTATTACGCTGCAATGGTTTGACATTGAATAAAATTTAACCATCTCATAGAGGATGCAACCCTTGTGTGGCTGTTACGGAAGGTTGATACTAAATTATTACTTTTTATATTCAAGTCTACAGAGAGATTACCTGATTTTCGCTTGTGGTACCTCTCCCGTGAAGGCAAGATGACGACGAGGAAAACGAGGATTTCACTCGTTTTAATTTCGTGTTGTCATTTAATGACTGTGAAGGCTGCTAGAATGTCAGTCGTTGTTTTTTTTTTACATTTTACATACCCGTTCCCTCCCCCATTTCGTTTCTGTTGAGCTCATACATGGTCGACCTCATTGTCCAGCGCCGAGTACGAACTTGCCTAGGTATGTTACAAATAACATTCCAATGAGAAAATCATTTTTGAGCTGTTTTTGATGCCAATATACTCTCCGCAGGTCATTTTGCCCCGTGTGCAGGTCGAAAACCCCGTACTATTCAACCAAGTTGAAGATACTGCGATACTACGAGAAACGAGAAAGTCTACCAGAGCACGTTACTCAGCTTGCGCAAGATGATGTAAATAATCCAAGCAGTTCGGCGGCGTCTTCCTCTGAACAGTTGGAATGAAGCGTGTGTTTAGTTGAAGCAGACGGAAGTATGATGGAGGTGTTGCCCTTACTGTTAACAATAGCCTCGAAGTTCTCCTGCTGCAAGTAGCTACCGGGTCCTCGCAGTTGCAGAGAGTCGTAGCAATGACTAGGTAAACGCTGCTACTCTTGTTGTAAGGCTTGTTCACGCTTTTTACCATGTGTGGAAGCTTTCGTGCTCTTTTCCCTTAATGTTTGATTTCAATCAGCTATTAGCCCAATTGTAGGTGTTGCATGCACCGTCAATCTTCTTTTAACGACCATGGCGTAATTCAGATAATTAGGTTCCCAGAATAAAGTCTCCACCTGAATGCTTAAACAGCGAGTCCATTGTTTTTGCGCATTTACGCTGAGGACAAAAACTCTAATTTTTCGAGTTTCGCAAAAGTTCTCTTACACTCAACAACATTTCATAAGCAAATGCTAAACAATACTGCAGCTTCACTTGAGTAGTTTTAGTGTTTTATTACCGTATAATAATTGTCCAATAGTATTATGAATCAGAGCAATCGCTTATGAAGGTGAGCATTCGCTCTAAGCGAATCCTAAATGAGATGCAGCCACCATGTAGGTGTTTTAATATCTATTTGAGATATACAACTAATGTCGAAGTAAGTTCTACATCCTAGACTCGAAGTTAAGTACTTTTACTAATTTCGGAAATCCTGAATTTTGCAAAGTGAAAGCCTTTAATACTGTTAAAAATACATACTTGCAAAAGTTCTTCCAAACCTAGACGGCCCACCCCCTCAGGGAGCAAAGGATGGGCCGTGCGCTATAAGGTAAAGTTAGTTAGGTTCCTCCATCCAGCGTTATTGTGAGCAGTTCCCGATTATGTTTATATTGGCTACGTGAGCCACTGGCTAGGCCTTCGGGACAGCTGTCTTTCGTTCCCACTTTACTTCTTTCTAATTTTATGCTCGTACTTATCTTGCTTTCTACTGTTCTTTCTCTTCTTTCCCGACTGGTAGGTTCCACGCACGTTGATCTTGTGTGGGAATACCTTTGTGCATAGGTTCCCCATCCCTAACGACATACTATAAGTATGCCCCTTGTTCTTTCCTCTATTGCATCACTTTCAAACAGAAACATGGGCGTTAACCTCAAACTCTTAAGTGTGTAACTTGACGGTCTATGGGATATATATTGTTACAGTGGCGACTCTACAACTGAGTCCTAGTGTGCGGACAGCCGATTGGCGGCTGCTTTCAATTTTGGGAAACGTTTCTCCTAATATATTTTATTTCATGACTTGACAATGACATATGATTGTTGAACCCAGGTAAATTTTAGAATTTAGATGCATGGAAATAATAGACAAATGAATTAATGCGAATTCCTCAATTTTTATGCAGTTTTATCATTCAGGTTCGAAATTCTTATTCTGATAAAAAATGCATATATATACTCTTGATTCAGTAGTACTTATATCGAGTACCTGGAAGCAATAATTTTAAAATTCAGTTATAAAACAATATAAACCAATTGAGGGAACTATGTTGAGCACTAGCTGTATTACGAGAAACGAGCGTTTAAGTATTGCACGATATAAGGTAAAAATCTGGCTGCTAACGGGTCATGCGACAGTAAAGTCCTGAATTGCGTCTCCCAAGAACCATGTACCCAATAACCATGTACCCAAGAACCATGTACCCAAGAACCATGTACCCAAGAACCCGCGCACGATACGCGTTTTGATTTGCGTAAACCGAGAAGCGCGGATTTGGGTAAATATTTCTGTCTGCAATCTTATAGGTTTCAGGTGTTCCATTGAAAGTTGAACAGATTTTCGATGGAGAAAATGCTAGAGGAGTTCCACTGTAGTTTCATATGGAATGTCTCTGCGCGGTATCATAGTGAAATGCATTTTTGATTGCTTTGTGTGCATTAATAATGAATATGTGAACCATGATGACGCTAAATTACATCATGCTCTGTAATTTTGACTATTAGACAAATATAAACAATGAAGAAAACCCATACAATTTGTGGTTGTAAGAAAAATTACCCGTACCTAATTGGTTTCAATAGAAAATAGTCATTTGCATTGCCTTTCGTTAGATTTTGGATCACAAATTATTCAGTGCCGTGAATTAATTTTAACAAGCTTTCTTATAAAATCTTTTATTAGCTTTTACATACAATGTGCATCATGCGTTATCGCGTGTTTTCAGCATTAATGCTCACAAATTGTTCAGCTGAAAGTTCATTTGCTCAGTTGAAGTCTAATGAAAATCCCGTCAGGACAATTCTGTGGAGCTGGTGATGGAGGCAAAGTCTTATTACGGTAACCATAGGAATCGGCCGATGAATTACGTTACGCAAAATCAGTTTTGTGAATTTTATGAGACTTCACAATCGAAGAAATAGGAGGAAATATGTCAGATGTAAATGAAAGAGCACGAAACTCAACATATTTTCTTCGTGTTTTATACCACAATACATTGTTCGCAAGCCGTTTCAACGTATCATTAGATTTGTTTAGATATGTTTCAATTTGATAGATGAAATTGTCTGTGATTTGTTATACTTATTTTTTCATTATGCTAACAGTGGCGCTGGAAAGAAGCTTTGAACTGTACTATGATCTCTATAAAATTATGACGCTAAATTTTAGGTTACTGACCGTAATAAACAGTAAGTATAGCAGCTGATGTATCAGTATTTCCTCCTTCAATTTTTCTACTGATTTATAAAATGTCAGTTGAAGTAATTATGTGTTTTATTCACAGAAAATAAGATTCAATCAAATCAGGCCGAAATAATAAGAAAGTCCTCATAATGGTAAATGTTACTCTGATGAGTTTCTAAGTTACGCTATGTACAAACACTAAAGAATCGTGAATATATACTAGCAAAACTCTTCTGTAATTTTACAGCACACAATCCGTTGGACACTTCCTCGTTTAGTTTTTTTAGAGAACTCCGGTGATGGGGCGTACCACTTTTAGATTTGTCCACGATTTATCAAGATGATGAATATTTTCGTTGCGTAACTGGGTCTTGATTTAATACCCTTAATACCATACATTGTCTTTTGGATTCAAGTTTGGTGTCCTTTCAGTCAGACCAATCCGAACATTCAACGTGATGGCTCTGGAGAAATCTCTGGTTATTATGTTTATTGGAGCATTGTCCTGCGTTGAAATCGAATTCACTGGTAAAATATCATAATCAGCAAACATGTCCCCGTATGTGGACAAAATACACCCCTCTGGGGACATACGATGGGCCATAGGGTTAAGTTATTTAGGTTCGCCCATCCTCGTTTTGGTGCCCAGCGCCCACAGAGGAACCCTGTAGAATGCCTTAGCCATTAGCTAGGCCTTCGTGACGTCTGTCTTTCGTGCCCACTTCTTTCTCATCTCATACTCCTACTGACCTTTCTTGCAATGGTTCATCCTCTTCTAACCCGACTTGCTGTTCCCATGCGCGTCGATCGTATGCGAAATTACCCTGGTGCATGGGTTTCGCGTTTTTATCGTCATCCTATATTGCTCGTTTGCGACTACAGTGACATTATTCTAATAACTTAAAAATTAAGTATTTTGAGTTATTGACACCATCACAAAGCCCGCGTTGAGTTCTGTTAGTGATAATAACGCCATGACAGAGTCAGTGAAAGTGGCCGCATGAGAAATTTCATTATTCAAGTGATAGTGAAGAAAATGCGATACGATATTGAAACGGTTTTTGCTTTTCTTAAAAATGTCAATTTTTGAGTTATGACACTATTGTCGCAAACGATCGAATTGTTTTTTTTTTTTTTCCTCTGTGATATCCCATTTTAGATTAGATAGGATAGGCGGCAGTAGACGAACCAATAGGCCCATTCCCAAAGAGACACCAGAACTTACGCCCCGGCCCTCTATGAGCTATTGCCATTATGTTGGTAGGATATAGAGGACTGGGGAAACGAAAAGAGAAAACAAAGAAGTCCGGAAAAAAGGAAAGGGGAAAAGAATCTCAGCCAAAGAGATGGTCATGAATGTACGCAAGCATGATCGACAGCCGCTGATACGCGGAGCTTGAAGATGTAGATGGAGCTGAATTAAGAAGAAGACGGATTAAGATGGCCTTGGAAGCTTTGTACGTCAAGAGCTTGCGACTCGTGGAGGAGGGGTTCTCAGCTGTGGAAGATGTCTCTCCCAAAGTATGTCAAGGCAATTTTTAAACGAGTTGGCTGACTCCACACCAACAACGTCGGAAGGGAGTCAATTCCAAATGCTGACTATGAAATAGGGAAAGAACTGCCGACTTAAGGTTGTTCTTCGAGCTTTATGCTGTAGTTTTAGATCCTTGCTTCGCAAGCGATTATGAAGGTCTCTTTCAAAGAATCCCGTTGTAGGTACGTCGTTAAAGCCATTCAAGTACTTGAATGTTTCTATTAGTTGCTCCCTGAGTCGTCTTTGCTCGAGAGAGATCAGACCCAGTTCTTTTAAGCCAACGTTCATACGACTTCTCAGCTGAGGTATCAATTTCGATGCTCTGCATTGGACTCTTTCCATGTTATCGATATCTTTACAGAGATGTAGCGACCAGAAAAAATTGAACAGCAAATTCTAAGTGTGGCCGCACTAATACCTTGTAGAAGGGAACGATGATGTTCTTAGACTTATATTCAATGGTTTTGGTGATAAATCCCAGTACTCTCTTTGCCATTTTCACACTCTGGTCAACTTGCTGACTGTGTTGAAGTTTTTTTCGAATAGTGATTCCTAAGTCACGTTGTTGGGTGACAGCAGCCAATTCCTTCCCGTTCATTTTCAATGGGTGGAAGGGTATACCAGCCCTACGTGCATTACTGAGCATTTGTCGACATTAAAGTTCATCTACCACGTTGCGCTCCCTTCCATGAGGTGGTCAAGTTCTTGTTGGAGCTTGGCTCTTTTCGCAAATTTACTGATTTTACTATGGATAATAAGATCGAGGTTATTGATGTAAATTGAGAACAGAAGTGGGCCAAGCACGCTACCTTGTAGAACCCCTGATGATACGGTTTGATACCAGAGTCCAGTCGCTCGTCTTCCCTCCAAGATTCACTCGCTGCTGCAAATCTGTAAGCCATACCTTGACCCATCGTAAATAATCACCCTGGACGCCATGAGCTTCCAATTTTTGCGTTAGCCGTTGATGGGGGACTTTATCGAAAACCTTTTGGAAGTCTAGATACACAAGGTCTACACCCTTATCTTCATCTTTGATATGTTACTTTTGAGAAAAAGTCCAGTAAGTTTGTTAAACAGCTTCTTCCATTTCGATTGCCATGTTGCGTGTCGGGAATGAGCTGATGCATCCTCAGGTCATCAGTGATGCGCTTTTTCAAGAGGCGTTCGATGATTTTGCTGACGATCGATGAAAGACTGATTGGTCGATAGTTGCTGGGGCTTTTCTTATCCCCCTTCTTATGTATCTGTATCACATTAGCTAGTTTCCAATCCTGTGGAACTTCTTCCGTTCTTAGAGATCGATTAAATATTTCGAGCAGGGGCTTCACGATGACTGGAACCATTTTCCGTAGAACACGGGGAGGAAGATTATCTGGGCCAGTGGATTTGTACACATTTAGGTCGGTGAGTTCTTGAAGGATCTCGATCTCCGTGAAAACACAGGTGTTTATTGGAGCAACCTGCATCGGTGCTGGTTAGGGAATATCCGTAATATTTTTTATGGAAAACAGAGAGGTGAAATAGTCGTTTAGGATTGCGGCTTCATCTCTTAGGCTATTGGTGATTTCACCGTCAGGTCTTTCGAGAAGACCTATGGTTTCTTTTTTGAGTCTTCTTTCATTTACATATTTAAAGAATGCCTTTGGGTTGCGTTTTCCAATGCGGCTATGGAAACTTCCTTTTCCCTGTTTGTGGTCCTGACTGTTTTCTTTACATCCCGACAAGCCCTTAAGTGACTGGACCTGTTCTCCTCTGCTGGATTACGCTTCCAGGCTTTGTAAGGCAGTTTTCGCCTAGCAATGCAGCGATTTACTATCCGATTCATCCAGAGGGAATCATTACTGATACGAACTCATTTATTTGGGATGTGTCGTTCAGCTGCTCTCAGGATGCTCGTCTTCAAAATATGTGAGCATTGTTCAACACTGGCGTCTCTCATATAGGGGTTTCGAAGTCAGTTTCTATTTCAGGTGCCATCCCCAGAAACTTCGCTCGTTGATTGTCTGACAGCTTGAGATGACTCGCATTAGTGGTGAATTCATTGCCAGTTTAGAGCGTAAATTGAATCATGTTGTAGTCAAGCCAGTCTAGGATGGCAAGGACAACAATTTCACAATCAGGGATGGAGAATACCAGATCTAGAATAGAATATTTATTGTGGAAACAGAGACTTGAACTTCTGAATATAATATAATGGATGAAATAAATCAACCGTTTAAACGAACCAGATGCCTTGAACCATGAGAGCTGATTGGTCCCCATACCATGGCAAACTCCGCCGTGTAGCGTAGATACAGTACACCTGGAAAGGAATTTTTTTTACCTTTCTTTCGGTCGAAGAATCTGCCCAAATATATTGCGGCCGGGAAAGGGCCCGCCAGAATGGGATATACCCTTGAGGGCTCGACTTCGGGCGACGTCACATATAACAACGCAGTGCACATGACTTGTGCGGCAATATAATCATCTATTGGGGATTCAGACAAGCTGGTTTTAACATATGCGTCATTTACTAATAAAACAACTGACTTGTTTGAGTGTGAGTTAGCTGTGAAATCACGTTAATTTCGTAATTGCCTCCGCCAAGATTTCAAGTTCGTCTTTATGCTTTGCTTGTCTCTTTGACTATTTGTCACAAAGATAACTCAAAAAGTTATAGACAGATCTTTACAGGGATTGTTACGCATGATAGGAAGAGCAGACGACTAACTTTATTTTTTGTAAAATAACACAAAAAGTCATAGACGGATTTTATGAAATCTGCAAAGATTATTAGGAATATTACGAAGAGCAAATTCCCTACTTTTTGTAGTGATCTTTTGGTTCATTTTTTTTTTTTTTTGTGCTCTGGCTTTGATTTTATATCTGTCGGCAACAGAACTCAAAAAGTTATGAACGCATCTTTATGAAATATGCAAAAATTGTTATAAATACTGAAGAGCACCATGGAATGATGTAAATTTTCAGGACATGCTTAAGTTTTTTGTGACCACTGCTTTGATCGGCAGAGGTAGGAATGCGTTCTCACAATGTTCTAGTTAAATTTATTATCAAAATTTGTTGGTGGTGATAGAAAGGAGATCCTAGTTTCAGAACCAGTTTAAATTTCTTCGTTACTATTGCTTTATTGGCGGAGGTATGCGTTCTCACAATACTCTAGTTCATTTACTTATTGTTTTAGTGGTTGCCCTGGTTAGATTTACTTTCTTTTATTCTAAAACAGTTTGATATTCTTACTCAGTTACGTGTTACTCTCAGTATTTTCAGGAAATGCTTACTATGACTGTTATTTTCCTAAGCGTCTATAATTAACAATAATTGTGCCCATGTTGGTGTTTTTTTTTCATTGTTAGAAATATATTCCTCACTGGATCAAACTTTTCCAAGAATCATTCATTGATAAGAGATGAAACGATTTTTCTTCAAAATTATAGATAGGTACTTTTTTAAAGAGACTTCCCCCTTAACAGTCAGTGTCGGTACCAGGTACTTTTCGTTATGGGGAGGCCTGGAAGACAGCTGTAATGCATAAAATATGGAGGAACTTCACAAAATATACAAATATGAATGATTGCTAAATGGTAACAACATTGAAGAGCCAAAATGTAGCGAGCTTGGCTCAATGGAGGGGCGGGGGTGGTATGACTGAAAATGGAGTAGCTTGTCTCAATGTGGGCCGAGGGGAAGGGGGTGGGCTCGAGTTGGGGAGGGGGCCTGGCACCGAGGCGAATGCCCCCCCCCCCACGAGACGGGGCTAGATCCGCCAGTGTGCAGGGGCAGGAGAGTTCTTTTAGTGAATAACCTGACCTAACCTGACGTAACCCTGTCCTGACCCTGACGTGAGGTAACCTATGGTTACGTTAGGTGACGTTAGTTAAATGTGAATAAAATTGCTTTATTTCATTCATATACATACTACAGAACTAAGTGCTATAAAAACATGGTCATCGATTAAAATAATAACTTGCTCTCAGTTTTTTACACAGCTACAAATGAAAGAAAGCTGCTGAATAATAATTTTAGCCAAAACTGGCAAAGTTTCACGTGCTATTTTGCTATTAATAAGAACTCTTGTGTTATAAATAAAAACTATTTTGCTTAGTTTCCTGCTATACCGACTTTTAAAAGTTCAATTTTGACTACATTTTCAGCGCTATCTTCACCATTTTTTTGAGACTGGAAATCCGGGCTCTAAATTTTAGGATCCATCTTTACATTTAAGATTACTCTAATTACATCATTAATTGCGATGCTAAGGGGTCTTAGTACATTAGCAGATGAACCTCCCCTCACAATAACACCATTACTGAGGTGAGGGTAAATTAATGCATAGTATAGCATTACTCTTGATTGAAGAGTCACCTACCAATTGCACGAATGACCCTTCTGGTCTTAGTAACCTCGTTACAGACATCACGAATTTGATTTGTGAAGTCTAGCCGTGAATTATATATACCTAGGTATTGAATCGTCGTTTCCCCACTCTAGTTTTCTATCATCAAAGAAAATATCGGGTAAATTAAGAGAAGGCCGAGAGTTGAATAACATTAATTGTTTCTTACTGGCATTGGGAGTTAAATTTAAATCTAGCCATTTTAATAGGTGGACAATGAAAGCATTTAGTCGTTCGGTAACGCGATCGAAAGTAGAATCGATTAAATAAAAACTGAATCATCTGCAAACAAGATTGATCTTGCTCCTTTTAGTAGAGTAGTCCTGTTATTTAAGAAAAATAAAAAGCAAAGTACCAAGAACTGAACCCTGAGAGGCCCCAATATCAATATTGATCTGACTCTATTTGTAGCCATCGACACACGCGTATTGTTTTATCCGAAAGATAGCTTCTCATGAGTTCACAAATGTTACCTCCTGTTCCATAATGAGCTAATTTACGCAAGAGAATGTTATGGTCGACCGTGTCGAATGCCTTTTCAAGATCCAACTGTAAACACCCTGTATCTACGTTTTGTCTCTGAGTGCAGGTAATAGATAATTCACGAACTGAAATACTGCTAGATTGGTGTTCTTGCCAGTTCTGATGCCATTTTGGTTTAAGGTCAAAATGCTATGCGATTCTACAAACCCTGTCAATCTAGAGTGGATAACACTTTCAAAAATCTTATTTAATTGAGACAAAGTGGATATAGGCCTATAGTTAGAGAGAGCATTATGGTCACCTGCTTTAAAGATGGGTACAGCCGTAACTATGTTTAAAACAGAAGGATAATCACCAAGTCGCACACAATAATTCAAAATTGCCACCAACGCTTCAAACTGATGGTTTGGTGGGGTGTGTTTTATCATACGGTCGCGGAATTCATTATTGCGGACAAGGGATTAAAATCGCCGCTCGTGTGTACATACATTGATGCCGTTCTTTTTTTTTTTGAAGACGGTAAGTGCTTAATCAGTTCTTTGTTCAGTAGAAAAGAATAGAGCTTTCAGCAGAATTCGGCCCCAGCACACAAAGCAAAAGTGACTCAGCTGAGGCCAGGAAGCAGAGTCTAACGGGAGAGCTCAGTGGGAATAAAATAAAACTTAACCGTGACTGCATGGAGCCAATTTACGTCAACTCGACGAGTCGAGGTATTTGTGGGTCGGGCCTCAGGAGTCCGTAGGTTGGGCTTTAAATCTCAACCAAAATTATAAGCAGTGTTATATTCTTGAAGCGAGAGAAAATATAGGAGCAAACTTGTTCAAACTTTCATTCCTTGGCGACAACCATTTTACCGTGTTTTGAGTATGGGTGCAGCTCAAGTTACTGGCCAGTCAGGAGCGGAAGATTGCATGAATCAAATCGGAAAATGTGAAGTGCAAGTAAGGCTTCACTTCAAAGAAAAAGGTAAATCAGGACGTCATACCGGCCTAGATCTTGGCTCTGTTGCTGTGAAAGTTTCCACCAGCCTCGACTGTAATTTTTTGTTTATGATTTTTTGTTACTGAATACGCACATGTTCTCTTCATTTATTTTTTGTGCTTAAGGGATAAAATTTTCAAAATTTAGGAAGATTTTTCTAGCGAAATTAATTAAATGCCCATGCATAGGCTGCTCAGCCATAGAGTTCGTCTGTGTGACGTCATTTTTGACGTCACATTTTGGCGCTAGTTTCACGTGAGTCCTCCCGTTTCGCTTCTTGCTTCCTAGCTATCGCTCTCTCAGAATGTTCCAAACTTCATCTAGGCTGATGTATGTCCGTCGATCTGGTAGTCCAGAATTGAACTCTTTGGATTATAAACCGTGGCCAGAATCGTACAACATGGCTTGCACTGTAATGCACAGAAGTCACAACTCGCTTAAACGCTTTTGTTGCTGCAGTGGCTAAATTTCCTAGTGTTGTTCGTAAAATATACAGATGAATAGTCAGATAGATTAAGGCTTTGTGTGAACAAAAAAAAAAAGCAGGCCATTTCAAATAAAACTGTGTTCATAATTTTCTTTTATTAGGAAGAAATAAATTCTAAAGGTTTCAGTTGAAAGCAATTATTTCTTATCCCTTTATTCGTTTTCCGAACACATAACATTATTTATGACGAGACTAGTCAAATATTTACGTGGAGCTGAAAGTAATGAAACCCTTATTACCTTTATGCGAATGTGTGAGCAAGAAGCATATAAGCTGCTAATGTTTTTATTCTGTTCTTGCTATCTGCGCGTTATGGGTACACACTCGAAATGCCTATTGAATGTTTTCAGCCTCTGTGACCTTCAAGCTCCCGCATTTGTGTTTTTTACCTTGCGAAGTTAGCAGATCGGCACGGAGATCCCCGTACCTTTTTCCCGGCGGCGCTTCAGGTCTCAAACGAGTTCTTCTCTTAGTGGTTGTTTGGTTTGCTTACCAGTGAGGAGTTGTCCTTCAACAGACTAGTGTTCGATGACAGTCTCTTCACTTCTGTCTCGGTCTACGGAATCTCATATTACTGATGTTCTGAACGTATGTGAAAGTCAACCCTGAACTTTTGTGTTTTAATTGTTGAGGAGCACTTCCTGTTGAAGATGTTAACAGGACGCGTAACACAGAACGATGCGACTGCTTTTAAGTAGAAGCCTATCCCTAAAATCACGCTTATAATATTTGCCAGTGTGAGCCAGTTACGGTTTCGAGTGCAGTGAAGAATCAGGAAAAAGCCAGGAACGAGTGGACTTTTTTTTACTTTCATTGAGTTGTACCTTTTTTGTGAATCGGGGACAAATGTTGCAGTGAAACCCCCAGACTTCGATCCTATCTCTACTGTTCTGTAACTTTAACACAATTACCGTATTCGTGCTATTTTCTCATAGTAGGCAATTACTTCTTGGGTTATAGCACTCTGCCTATGATTTCGCCTGTTGAGTGCTTCTATCTGATGATAAATAATTTACTTTGCAATTACTGCGACCTTTGATAATTAATAACGTTACATACACACCAAATGGAACCGTGGGCCATAGCATTAATTTGCGTGGCGGCTGTAGTGGTTGTTCTGGCAATCCTTCCCTTTCTCTTCGGTGTAATTTACCGCGCCTGCACCAGAAGATGTCCGGAGGGCGTTCGTCTGGACGGCAAGACCGTCATCGTGACAGGGGCAAGTGCAGGTAAGTTGTGCGTGTCAACTTGTAAAGGGTCTCAGTTAATCAATGTTTTTTACTGTATTACTAGTGGCCCGTGCCGTCATTATAAATGACGGCAAAAAATTAACACTTCACCAAAACCCCCGCCGTCTTTTGGGCTTCCTCATTTTCCCCCTATCTAATACTGAAGAAACAGATTCCAAGGTACCCAATTTTTTTTCGCCTTTTGAAATCTAAATTTTCTCCTATCTTATTAGTTCTATTTATCCCCTATCTAATACTGAAGAAAAAGATTGCAAGGTACCCAATTCTTTTTTTTTTCTTATTCCCATAGAGCGTGACAGGAAAGATATAAATATATAAATAAATAAAAACACGACGTGAATTATTATATAGTACTGATTTGCTGATCTCTGATATTGATATAAAAAGTAGACAATATATATGTATCTAATGCATCGCGAGTGTAAGCTGCTGAGAGTTGCGAAGAGGTAAGAACACAAAGTGAATAAAGGGTAACCTCTGCTGACTTGATTATCACCTGCGAATGAAGTGAGAGAGGTAATCATGTTTTCTTTGAAAATTTAAGTTTGTGAATATATTTCTCTGTCCACCCAAAAAGTAGGCGAAGGAGTTAAGCAATATGCATATTTTTTGTAGGGAGTTTGGTAGGTTAACCTAGATGTGACACATGCAAAAAAAATAGGCTTAGCTGGTCATAAAAAATGACGGCGTTTAATTTTCATCCGCCAGGGCGAATTTGCCTCCACTGAGGCAGATCGTCTTACGCCGCCAGGCGTTCAAATTTCTTTCCTATGTTACTATTGAAGCTCTACTTCTACTGTCTGGGATTGGGGCTGGGCTCTAACCGTGTTCATCAAAAAGGACTTCTTGCCTTGTTGCCACGAGGCTTACCAGTTTCATATGAACTTGCGCCGTAAGTCTATATTGTGAATTATGCCCCATAATATACTTATAAATTATCCTGTGGTAAATGTGTTGCTTTTTTTCTCTCTTACGTGTGTATATCAATTGCTGGGCAAGTACTATGGTGTCATTCTCGAGAGAAAAAAAGTCTTCTTTAGTGATCATATTTAAACAATTCGACATTCATTACGGAATATTAATATCTACTGTGATAGGAATTAGGGCTGGTATTAGGCAAGAATAGGATAAGTATTAGCAGAGGCAGTCTGCATAACAGCTAAATGCAATGTTGGTACATCGTAGTTATCACCTCCCCTGCTGCACCTTTGCACTTAGGCAAGGTACTGGCTCAAGGAGGGACGACAAGGTACAAGTATTGAAGAATTTCATTTCAATTAAGATAAATAGTTGCAGTGATAGAGGTGGTTGGCAACACTCCCTCACTTACTCTCTGGGTTTCCCCCCCCCCCC
>LQNS02007215.1:29706492-29718461 GCA_001587735.2 Parhyale hawaiensis | reverse complement strand
CATAAGTCTTTACTGTAGCTTCGATTTTTAGATCAACAACGCCACAGTCTGTTCTCTATTTCCCGTTAACAAATCAACAATGCATAAGTCTTTACTGTAGCTCCGATTTTCAGATCAACAACGCTGGCATTGCCGGTCAGATGAAGAAATCCATGACTCCCGAGGGACACGAAATGACCATCGCAACAAACCATTATGGGCCCTTCCTTCTTACTCATCTGCTAATAGGTAATGTTGCTGCCTGTAGCAATGGTAACATCCATGCAGAGTTATTATAAAACAGTCTTAATTCGTACTATATGCAACATAAATATAATTGCTACACTTTCACTATGGGGTGGTTCCTTCTCGATCTAGGAAACATCTGCTTACGTGCGCAGCGTAAAAGACTACATTCGCACAAGTTTCCTGGAAATTTGATTTGCCAAATTTTTATTAACAGGCATGAGTACCTTCCATGTTGACCAGTCTTGATGAGGGTGTAGCACACTTGGAGATGTTCTCGTCGAAGAGATCGTCCACTTATTTTACTGTTGGGAGTAAACTACTCAGCCCCAGTGTTTCTAAGAGCGCCATGCAGCGTATGAAAAACATACTGGGCTTCAGATAGCTTCAGTTTTGTGCTAACTCCTGGCCATTGGAGTTTTTAAATAGTGGTCTGGCATGATCGCGTTTGGTGAATTTTCCTTGAATTTGGTGAATTTTCCGCTGCATAGCAGAAAATGCTGCTATTCCAAGTTTCCGAAATATTCTTATATTTTATAATTTTCAAGAAATTTGCTGCCATTATTCAATGCTTAATTACAATTGTAACTTCCAAAACAGTCCAAGATAATTCTATATTTATTGGAAAAGTAAAATATAAAAAACAATTTTCAAATAATAATATGTGTCGACTATCATCAAAAGTAAGATCTAACGTTTCGGGAATACGGTACTTCCCATCATCAGATTATGAAATTGAAACCTATCACCTAAGAATAAGAGAATATATATATTCCTTTACTACAATAATGGAGGGAGGAGGAATGAAAGTGTGTGTCTTATCAGAGGGGAGTCTAAGACATGAATGAACAGAGCTACCTGAAGGGGCCGGACGTCGGTCCCTGTACAGCCAGCGCCTGTGGGGCTAACTGTGGGCTATGTGAAGCGGTGCATCGTTCATCCAGTAACAGTTTTAATATGGGCGCATTCATCTAGGGCTGTCATGAACCCTTCCGTGAATAAATGAACTTTCAAGTGGACATCATCTATGTCGTATATTTCCTGGCAGGATGTCGTTGATATGAGATTTTCTGGAAACGCTTCTATGGAGTATCTTTTCTGGGATCTGCTTGTGAGGACGTTTTAATTTTGGCCTCCAGATAGTGCATGTTACCTGATAATGATCGGCGATGGATGGAGCCACATCGACATGAGACACACTATTCGCCTTGTTTGTAATAGCAAGATTAATAATGGTGCTACTCTTTGGCGTTAATCATGTTGCTTCATGAACTAACTGATAGATTTAAGTGCTGAATTAGTCGATTCATGTTATCGTGACCGTCAGTGATATCAATGTTAAAGTCCCTAGGACATAGAAATTATTTTTTTTTCTCAAGGTTTTGAAATAATTGCTCTGATATTCTTAAGGCATCAAAATTTCATTAGATAACCAATTCTAGTTTTAGTTCGCCCATGGTCTCATGCCCTTTTTCATCCTAATGTTGTCCCACACAAAGTGTTTACTAAGTGCAGCTAATAGTATTTGCCGTATTATTAACGGACAGATGTTGAGATAAACATTTCGCTCTTATAAAGATTTAGATTAGATTAGATAGGTGGCAGTAGACGAACCAATAGGCCCATTCCCAAAAAGACACCAGAACTTACGCCCCGGTCGTCTATGAGCTATTGCAATTATGTTAGTAGGATATAGAGGACTGGAGAAAAGAGAAAAAAAGAGGTGAAGAGTCCATGCCCAAGAGACGACCATGAATGCACTCAACCACGATCAAGAGCAGCTGACACGCGGAGCTTACAGACAACAAACAGTGTAGTTGGAGCGGGAGAGAGAAGAAGACGGATTAAGGTGGCCCCGGAAGCTTTGGCCGTTAAGAATTTGCGACTCATGGAGGAGGAGTTCTTAGCTGTGGAGGATGTCTCTCCCAATATATGTCAAGATGATTTTTAAACGCTTTAACTTCGTTCTTCGAGCTTTATGCTTAAGCTTTTGACCGTTGTTTCTCAAGCTTTCATTGAGGTCTCTTTCAAAGAGCCTCGTTGTAGGTACGTTGTTGAAGCCATTCAAATGCTAGAATGTTTCCATTAGTTGCCCCTTGAGTCGTCTTTGCTCGAGCGAGATCAGATCCAGTTCTTTCAGGCAACATTCATACGGCTTATTTTGCAGCTGAGGTATCACTTAAATTTCGTTGCCCTGCGTTGGACTCTTTCCTTGTTATCGATATCTTGACACAGATGAGGCGACCAGAATTGGACAGCACATTCTAAGTGTGGCCACACGAACGCCTTGTACTAGGGAACGATGACGTCCTTGGACTTGTATTCGAAATTACTGGTTATGATTCCCAGTACTCATCTTGCCATTTTCACACCCATGTCAACTTGCTGACTGTGCTGTAATTTGTTTGTAATAGTGATTCCCAAGTCACGTTGTTGTGTGACAGCAGCCAATACCGTCCTGTTTTACCGTAACGATTTTAGTCAGAGGTGTTGATAATAAAATACTTTAGTTACCCTTGTAAAACAATTCCTTTGGATCGTTTTCTGTAATGAGAGTCTACCAGCCGCTCCGAAATATTCTATTCGTTCTGTGCTAATCGACGTCAATGAAGCAGCTAGTACTATTGTCCTTCCTTAACTCACACTTTACCACCATCTAATATGTCTTCATCAACAATTGACCATACATGAAACGTCGTCGAAAAACATTCCTGTAGCGTCGAAGAAAGATTCGGCACTACCGTACATGAAAGTATGAAACATTCAATACGTTAGCTGTTTCGGAAAAAAATTTCTTTGATCAGTACTTCTGCTAGTCGATTTCGAAGCTCACACAATTACAGTACACAGAACTGCAGTAGCTCCAAAGTAGCTGGCATTTGTCCTCTTTCGAACAGTGACAAAACTTTCTGATTACATGTTGTCCACTGCGTGAAGCTTTCTCGTTTCTTTCTCTAAGTATTTCCTGGTTAATATGAAAATCATTGGTATGACCCAGCTAAGAGAAGATGGCAACATAAGTGAGATCGACACCATTGAATCGGGTGACTATTCGGAGAGCAAATTACTCCTAGGTGTATTGTACATGCAGACAGCCGTTTACAGTATTATCTTCAATACACAGTTTGCTAGCTTCGTTCTCTCAAGTTGAGAGCTGTTTTTTACAGCCCACTGAAGTAGGGGGAAGCAAGGACCATATTATTAGCATATCTGAGCGCATTTACTATATTACCATTAATGTGACACCTCTCCATCAATGAAGGTTTTAAAAAGAAAAAGGAAGAGTAAGCCTCCTTTTCGTATGTCGTTAGTCATACGAGACGCTGATGACATTCCCACTCCCTGTTTTACAAAGCATATCTGAGTTTGAAACCATCTTTAGTGTTTTAACAATATAAGGGAAACTTGGTGTCTCAAGCATACACTTAAACAGAGAGTAATGGTGTGATATATATATCGGATGGCCATGAAATAACGGAGACAAACTTCAACATCCTTTTTCAAACAGTTAAAACCAGGTAATTGAAATCTGTGTGTGAACATTTTGTTCTACAATTATCCATGTATAACTTTTCGAGCTTTTCGAGCTTTTTTCACAGAAACGATATTTTACCGCTTCATGAAGCAAGGGAGAGACCGTAAAATATTGCTAGATCGCTGAAAATCACAGTCTCTAAGACGATCTAAAAGTTTCGAGAGCTTGGCCATGAAGGTGACAGTCCTGGACGAGTCAGAAAACGGTCTGTCAGAACATCTCAAATGCGAAAAATCATCAAAAAGAGAGTGCAGAGAAATTCAGGGGTTTCAATGAGAAGAATCACTCGTGCGTGGCATTAGAGTTAACCGCGAATCAGTTCGTGTGATGGCTTGCACCTGAAACCTTACAAGTACCGGGAAGTGCAAAAGCCGTGAGGAAAGAAAGAAGTCAGGCGTTGTTGAGGAGGGCCGCGGGTGACAACTGGGAACAGATTCTTTTCCACCAATGAGAAGTTGTTTACGTTTGAACTAGCTCGCAACCGTCAAATTGAAAATGTTTGGGGTCATTCTGAAAATCTTGCACACGTTCAACATCACCAGAACCTTCGGTCAATCATAGTTTGGGCTAAAATTCGCGCCCCTGGCAAAACTCCCCTCATTTTTGTTGAGGAAGGATTGAAAATGAAAATCAATCAAGAAACGTACTGAAATTATATCTTGGAAGCTTTAATACTTCCCTGGGCTTAAAGTCACTTCGGAGACCAGCACTGGATCCTCCAACAAAATTCTGCTCGTGCTCACAGGGCTGAAATAACGCGGACTGGTGCCGCGTGTAGTTTCCTGACTTTATATCCAGTCAAGATGGCCTCCGTACACGCCTGACCTGAACCCTACGGGTTATTCCATTTAGTAGATCTTGGAGGTCAAAGCCTGTGCCAAACCTCACGAAATCTGGGACTCTCTATAATAACAGTTCTGAGGGACTGGGCAAAATAGGCGGAGAGGTACGGCGGCCCTTAGCTGAAAGCTTTTGCCAGCGCTTGAAGCTCTAGGTCAGAGTTAAAAACGGCCATTTTGAAAACCTTTTCTAAGGTTACTAAATAGTTCATTACCTTCATGTTAAGACCATGTTTGCTGCTTTTGTTATATTGCTTATTATTGAAACATTCGTTAAAACAGTTGGCTACGCTCTTTTTGTCACCCGGTAATTATTTCCGTTCCATATTGGGCTTTAATGCCGAATTGATTGTATGAATTCATCATGTACAGTGACATTAGTCTCTCAAGCGCTGGTTCTACCGTTTTTGAGAGTAACTTAGCCACAGCTTTAGGGCGATAATTTCCCTCTTGTCTGTCACACCTTTTGATTTCTTTACATTTGTGGTTATTAGAACCTTTACCAAGTACACTGGGAGGAATCCCAAAGTAAAGCACCCGGTGAAATAAATTGCAAGGAACATTACCAGTCTATTGGGGGGGGGGGCTGGGAGCACTAGCGCCAAACTCGCCATTCTGCGTACGTTCATCTCTGCGTGTGCGTTCAAGTGAGCTTTCTTGTCGCGTTAAAACCACGAGAAGCACTGCAATAAGCACTACCTAACCTAACCTAGCTTAACCTAACCTTACCTTACCTAACGTAACCTAACCTTACCTTACCTAACGTAACCTAACCTTACCTTACCTAACGTAAACTAACCTTACCTAACCTAACCTGCTATACAGCGAGCAACACAGCACACGAACTTGAACGTTGCCCGCACGCACAGTGATACGCGTACATCAATCGTTGCAAACGTACTTAGCGATTGGCGAGTTGGGTTGCTGTGCGGGCTGGGCTATAGTCAGCGACGGACGCTTTGTCATTCTTCAGTCTTTTTGGCAATTGATATCCTCCAATATTTAGCAGCATTTTTTCTCCGAGTTCAAAAAAAAACTGACCTTCAATTCCACATGTAACTGAGTGTATTCACTTTCAGGTAAGCTGAAGGCCAGTGCCCCAAGTCGCATCATAACAGTTGCATCAGAAGCCTATGCTCTCGACCATCTTAAAACTGAAGACCTAAACTTCAACAACCGCACGTACACCGCCTTTACGGCCTACAGCCAGTCTAAGCTCGCCAATATTTTGTTTGCTAAGGAGCTGGCGAGGCGCCTGCAGGGAACTGGTGAGCATAGCTACGGGCTGTCATCTCGCTGCTACCTAAAGTTGAAGTTCTTTTTCGTCTGACAAATCATTAGGATCAGTCTAATGCTGCTGAACACGATTTAACTTTCAGCTGTCTCAACTATAATCTGTACTTAGAGCTTGAAACTGGTTACAGAAGGAAAGACCCACTCAACGCTCAGGACTGAAATTCAACACAATTATATACATAGTAGTTGAGCAAATTAAAGGCGTCATCGTTTGGTCACGCAGTGAAGATAATCTAATATCTATTAGTTTTAACTTAAGTACCTTAATCTGCATTAGTTTCGCTATATTTCAGCTCATTTTATGCGGCAACTGGTGTTAGATTACGAAAGATTGGGCGGAAAGTACAGTCTGCCTATAGAGCAGAGTGAAGTCGATAGTCTGACTTGGACAGTTGAACTTGAGCTTTAATAAATAATAATAGTAAGAAACTTTATTCAGTACACGTAGAAACATTCCAAGAAACTCATTGAAACGTTGCATGGTACACAAGGGAATGCATCAGTTCTAGGTTACAAGCAAACAAAGGACACGTCTCAATGGTCTCACATTCTAGACTTCAATACTCCCCATTGCTTGGCTTCCGTCAGGCAACAGTATGCCTGTGGCTCACTGTAAAACAGAAATGTCTGCCGTCAAGTGTTATTCGTCAATATTTAATAATACTGATACGTAGTAAAGTTGTGGCGGAACAAATTCAAAAGAGAAATCAAATTTCCCAAATATTTCTCTAGTGATAGTGAGTGCTGCACGAGATGATTCTTGATGGCAACAACTGACTCGCTAACGGAAATTAAATGATTTTACAACATTTTCTCCGTTATTCAACTTGATTCGCAAGGTATCAAGGGTGATAACAGCTGGAATAACTGCTGCTGCCACCTCTCTTTCCAGCTTGCAATGATTACTTTGTTTTTCAACACGCGATCACGTGATCTGCTCACAAGAGTGTGTTCGTTTGGTCATTGTAGAAAACTGTCCGAATTCAAATGCAAATTGGTTTCCGATGATCTTCTCGATGTAGTCAAACGATAACGCCTTAGAATATCTTGTTCCAAGTAAATTAATGGAACACTCTCTATAGTTCAACAAACGAGTTTTTTATAGGGACAGTCAGCATTTGATTGCTCAGATAGTTCCAGCCGACAAAATTGTGTTACAAGTTCTTCGTAAACAATGACTAGTTAAAAGGAAATTTTCCGGTAGCAAAGCTACGGTACACTGTGCAAAACGTATGAGGTGAATCACGTGAATGAAGTCTTACCAACTTTAACGATTTACCTCACAAAAATCCTCTCGGATGCATTTCAAGGAGCCTTATGCTGCAATAACAGATGCTAAATGCTAGAAGATAGGTTTTATATGAATAACTCTTCTAATATTGAAGCCTATTCGCAGGTGTCACTTCGAACTGCCTCCACCCTGGTGCGGTGAGGTCTGAGTTTGCCCAGAAGCAGGCTGACTCGAGTTTATTCTGCTACTGCTTCTACCACTTGCCCAAGTACTCGTTGCGTGTAAGTATTAATATCATACTACGCACTCAAATCAAAAAACATTTATTTCTCCCCGATAGGAAGGTATTCATACAATAATAATATTACAATACATGTCCAGTACAATTTTAAAACCAGGGTTAAAGCGAAGACGATCGATCTAAAAGACACGTCTATTTAAAATATGGACGTTTCGACCATATAGGCCATTATCAACAATCTGAAATATAAGAAATTTCATAATAATACTATTGTAACAAATGGTGAAATTCAATAAATTAAAGAAAAAATAATTGCTTACAAGCTAGGTTACACTATTGCGGGACTCATATGCTAGGTTAAAAATTTTCTGTACAATTGTATTTCATAATAAAACTCACCGGGGAAAATTGAATTTTCTCATAGTACGAAACATTATAAAGAGCAATCTTTGAAGTGTTCACTACTCGAACAGACGAACGAGCTCGGGGCTCAGACTACACTGCACGTCGCCCTCTCGGAGGAAGGGCAAACTGTGACAGGGAAGTACTTCGACAACTGTAAGGTGAGTTGAATTCGGCAGTAGCCAGGGCCAGTAAGTGCTACTGCAATACTACTTTCAGCTAACGGACCCCATTTCACACCGCATTGTTACTTTAGTGCTGTGTGAATTCCTTCCCCACTGAAATTATATGTCTATCCACACCTAAGTTGTTTTATCCACAGGAAGTAGATAATTAATGCATCATTACCTATTGTCATTGAGTATTCAGCCGTATCAAGCGTAGTCGGTTTGTGATTAGATTTAAACTCATGAAGCGATAACAGAATCGACAGGGGAAGTTTTAGACAAATCGTAGCCTAGTTGACTAGATTAGATTAACTCACTGAATCTGGATGAATCTGGGGCACTTTTGTCATGTCATGTACTTTATTTGAGAAAATGATTCATCTTAGACTAATTGGCCTGCTGTACTCCAGGTGGCTCCAGTGCGGTTCAGGGCAAACGACATGTACCTCGCAGCAGAACTTTGGGACGCGACTGGTCGCATTGTGAAACTGGAGCCTCACGAAATGATCCACGCTGTCGGCTCTTACGGCTCGCTGGATGTATGATTGAAGAAAAAAAATCGGTTGTATCAAATGTTGCTTTGGATGTGTGAAGAGGATTCGTCGCGCAGATATTACAGCGCGCTTTGGACGTATAATGATAGTCGATCGGTATCTGTCGGGTATTATTGTGTGTTAGGTGCAAGTAAGGAAACACTCCAGTCAGATATTACAGCGTTTTGATTGGGAAGAGCATCAGTATTGTTAGATATTATAGGACGTTAAATGTAGGTAGCGAATCAGTGCTAGCGAGCAATACTGTGCTTTCGTATGAATAAAATTCGTAATAACGGTTTTTAAGGCATATGCGATGTATAAAGCCCGGTGCCCATGTAACAACTTTCGTTGCCGGTAGTAGCCTAGAGGCAACTCAACTAATCCGTTTACGTAGCCGCAGCACGGCTACGGCTCGCACAAAATATAACTGTATGAAAAATTGTCAAAAACTCTCAGTCGCTACTGCAATGGCGAACTTTCAACGGTCGTTCCTAATTATGAGTAGTTTAAACACACAAAAACTCATATTTTTAGAATTAGTACAAGATGTTCATACATGTCATGCTTAAGTCACGGCCACGACTACGCTGTCGGATTAGTTGAGTTGGCTTTGGGCTGCTAGCGCCAACGAAAGTTCTTATGTAAGTAATGGGCTTACGATTATGATTAAGTCAGATGGCCGCACTCCCCTACTATGTAATCTACATGCATGATTCCTGCTAAAAATAAATGCTCACTAGTGTCAGAAGACTGCACTGCTGCAGTCAACCACACTGAGTTCATGGAGTAACAGCGAGCCCATTACCGTCTCCAATGCTGGTTAAGTCCATCAATGCCTTCGCAGTGGACCATAAATGTTAGAAACGCAAACGCCGCAGTCCCAAGCATCCGGAACTTTACCCCCCTGGCTAGGAAGGGAACATCAAATCCCGAGACAATAAGTTCAGCTCTCTGTCCACTCTGCCACTACTCATATCTAGGATCAAACTCATTACTGTCGGATATTGCAGTGCATTATATGATAAAGTCAATCAGTAACATCGAAAATTAAGCAGATCGGGTATATCAAGAGAGCCTATTAATGTGATTACTATATAGCATATTAAAAGTATGAAAAGAGTAAGTAGTATCCGATACTACGACACATTAGATGTGTGAACAGAATGGGTAACTTCGGCTATTACCGTATGTTAGATGTGGGATGAGAATTGATTAATGTCGGATATTGCAGCTCTTCGGCTGAGTTAAGTAAGAGTATCAATATACACAATGTATTTTGGTAGTTGAAGTAAGACTATGAGCATGCTTATTCACATTATTTCGTAGATATTAATTTTGGGAAAGCAAAGTCGTTACCACTCTTTACATCTCGTTCACGAATGGCACTTGTTTGCTAGATGTCTCTATGTCCGGGATTGTACGCGTGGCGTAAGCCATAACCTTCTTAAAGTATTTAGTATACTCATATATGCCTATCTGAAATATAGTCATGTAATTGGCAGAGGCGTATCTAAGGGGGGCGGGGGCAAATGAGGACATCTGTCCCAGGCGCAGCGTTTTGGGGGCGCTAAACTGAGGATGGATTAGAACATAAGGCTAACGAAGTATCAAATACGTTAGTCTTCATTAATCAAAATAGCTTTGCTTTCCACCCTATAAAACGCCACTGATGCACTACTTGATTGTCTTTGGCCGAGAGAGGCCGAGTTTTTGAGAGGCGCATTATTCTTCCGCGCCTCTGTCGATCGCATCTCTAGTATCAGATATGAAAAAAATTACATCCTCATTCGGCTGCCACAAATTGGGCTTTCGCAAGATCTTGACATTTTTTGTTTACTATTCATAAAGGGCAATTGCGTAAACATGTTTTCTTTTACACTTTTTAACAATGTTTTCTGCTATTTTGTATTGTAGGTGCCTAAATATCAGGAGCGCAAACAAATATACAGTACCGTCCATAACTAAGGGACAAATTTTCAAAAGTTCATAACTTTGCTTCTATTCATCACACATGCCTCATCTATTGATGATTAATAATCCTTGAGGTATTTATTAATATGTGATAATTTGAATTAGGTGTAAAAGATAATAAGTAATCTAGAGTGAAAAACTTTTATTTTGAAATTTGGAGCGTCCAAAACAAAGGGACAAATACATTTAAGTCGACATTCAGCAAATATTTAGACAGAACTATTCAGTGAAAATGTTATACATAATCAATATTTATAGTCTGACCAACCTACGAAGGCGGCTTGGTCGGAGCATTAAGGCCGGCTGCCCACTAACAACTTTCGTTGCCGCTAGCAGCCTAGACGCAATTTAGCTTATCCGACTGCGCAGTCGTGGCCGTGACTTCAGCATGACGTCTACAGTATGAACATCGTGCTGTAGTTCTTAAAATATTAATCATTGTGAACCCAAACCGCTCATAATTAAGAGCGATCATTGAAAGTTCAACATTGCCACTCGCTAGGGTGTAAAACTTGCAGTAGCGACTGAAATATTTGAAATAGTTTGAAACAGTTAAATTTTGTGGAAGCTGAAGCCGTGCCGTAGCTACGTACACGGATTAGTTGAGTTGCCTCTAAGCTGCTAGTGGCAATGAAAGTTGCTAGTAGGCAGTCGGCCTAAGGCCGGCTTCCCACTAACAACTTTCGTTGCCGCTAGCAGCGCTAGAAGCAGCTCAACTGATCCGACTGCGTAGACGAGGCCGTGACTTCAACATGACGTCTATGAATAATGTGCTGTAATTCTTAGAATATCAATCTCTGTGTTCGTAAACCGCTCATAGTTAGGAGCGGTCGTTGAAAGTTCAACATTGCCGTTCACTACAGTGTAAAAGTTGCAGTAGCGACTGAAATATTTGAAAGTTTTTGATACAATTAAAACTTTACGCAAGCTGAAGCCGTGATATATTTTTTATATTTTACTTTTCCAATAAATATAGAGGTATCTTGGACTGTTTTGGATGTCACAGTTGTAATTAAGCGTTGAATAATGACATTAAATTTCTTGAATATGATACAATATAGCATGTTTCGGAAATTGGCATAGCAGCATTTGCTGCTATACCAAATATACCGAACTTCCTATTGGTCATTTGGGCAGGGCTCCCACTTCTTGGGTTTGTCTCAGATCTTGGGAAATTTGGGGCAGGATCTTGGGTTAAACTAAAAACATCAGTGGGAGCACAGCATTTGGGTTACCTTCTTTTAGGATAGAAATGAGTCAAGGAAACTTTTTCAGCTTCAAGCTCACGCGTTTTACGCAGTCAAGCAAAGGAGCTCATATACAACGTAAATTTTTTGGAAGAAAAACTAATCAGGGCCCCTTATTTGATCTTTCAAAAGCATCTGCTGAGCTGCAAAGGCAACGAAAGTCGGCATCAGAACAGTTCCTTGAATTTGTTCGCAAGCAAAGGGAACTGCAGAGCCAATTTTCTTATCTCCTGCAAGAAATAGACCTGCCACAGTCACCAATTTGGATAATTTTGATCT
>LQNS02007215.1:29691193-29705991 GCA_001587735.2 Parhyale hawaiensis | reverse complement strand
ATTTCTAACATAACTGTATACCTCATTAAAGTTCACTAAGCTGCATTCTCATTTATCCATGCAGATTGGTATTTAATACTACAGAACGTTTCACAATAATTCGCGCTTCATTAGTTTCCGCCAGTACAATCCTCTTAATTCGGCAGTGCTTAGCTTTAGACGCAGGTACTGGGTGGGAATATAGGAAAGAAATGCCAGTAGAATTGGCAAAGCCGTAGAGGAATTTGACCAAGCCCAAGCCGCCTTTGTAGGTTGGTCAAACTATGAATAGTAAATAGACCCTTGCTTTCTACCACAGCAACACATCGTCGACTACATGAACAAATAAGGTCTTGACAATTTTCGACACTAATTTTAAACCATGCCTCTTGAAGTTTCATCCATAAATCCTCATTGTTGGTGGGATTTCTGTACTCTTAGGGTCTTCCACAGATTTTATATTGGATTCAAGTCAGGACTTTGCGGTGGCCAATCCATAACTTCGACGTCTTACTGGTCAAGGTAACTCATCACAGTTTTTGCCATGTGGCAGGGTGCATTATCCGAGATGAAGATAGCCATATCCACACCTGAATTTTGACTAGTAGTTACAACAACATCTTTCAGAATGTTTTGATATACCTGAGCGTTCACGCGGGTTTGCAAGCGAACGAGAGGCGTTGTCCACTGACTTGAAAACATACCAAACACCATCACACTCCTGCCCCAAAATTTCACAGGCTTTGTTGTACACTTTGCGCTTAATCATTCGCCTGCATGACTCCTAACAAAGTTCTTACCATCAGTTCCGAACAGATTGAATTTGCTCTCATCCCTGAAAAACACTTGGGACAAATTTTCTTATGGCCAGATGTCATGCTTGTTTGCATAGGTACTCCAATATCTTCGTCTTGTTCTTGAAACTTACATGTGGTTTCTTCAGTGGACTTCGTGCAAATAAGCCTACTTCTTGTAGTCGCCTGGAGACAGTCTGCCGTGACACATTTACACATGCTGTGTCATTTATTACCCTGCCTATATAAGCTGAAGACTTGAAACGGTCCCTTAATGCCATTCGCTGCATGAGCCTGCCCTCTCTAGCAGAAGTTTTACAGGGTCTCTCGGTTTCTGCCTAGTGGGTCCACACCGTGGACCAGACACTCTGCAGCTCCTTTCAGACCAGTCGCCTCGGACTTTACCTTGCCACTGGAAACTCTGGGACGGGGCGAAGATAACGGGCTGAGACATGTGCACTCTAATCTCACTCTAAGCATCTACGCACATGCTTCACTCCTCTGCTTCTCTTCTTCTTTTCTCCTACAATGCCTTCTCCTTTCCTTCTTTCTATTTTCGGCACAATCTTACTATTGCCAAGCACCAAGTCCCACGGCGATGGGGTTGGGGCGGTGGGCGCAGGTGCTGCAATCGCTGCTTCCTCAGTTCTTCTGCAGGTTTGGCTAGTTTTGGAATATCGTGTATTGCATATAAACCCAGAAACTAACCATGGATTTTTCCAAAATTCTTTCTTTTGTTGAATGTGCTTTAATAGAATAATGTTCTACATACAAGAACCTCATCGCGAACAGACGTTTGACGCAAGCTGTAGCTGTGTCACTGTCGCTGAAAAGCTAAACCTTAAAAGCGCGAGTGTTAGCTTAACGTGGAGTTGCAAACGACAAATTTTACCAAAAAATCTAAAGCATAAAGAAATTTGACCATCTATATCTGTCACGCCTGTCAATGTGCACTAAATTAACACACTGGGTCATTATTAACGCACTATGGAAACTATAGTGCCCGTCTGGCCACGCACTGCCCGCTGTATGGCATGCACCAGCACCCGGAGGGAATAGCTGCTCCACTCGTCGCTGTTCGCTCCCAATCGCCCGCACAGACAGGTACAAGACACCTCGTTTTTTTGTTCCCAATACTACCACGCTCTGTAACCACGGACTATAAAAATTCATGTTGAAGGATAAGTGGGCTATCACCGTATGCTAAATTATTCTTATTCTACGTTATATAAAAGACAAAATTGTTATCCCTATAGTGCATTGATAGCATAAGTACTATTTTTAAGTAGTCATAGATGTTCAGTGCAACTACCCCGGATGCTAGCAGTGAACTAACAATAGACATTTCAATTTATCTGATAACGTACGGTACAAGAATTACAGTTAAGTTGTTAACTTATTTATTGTCCTCCTCCCAAGCACCCAAACCTCACGGAACAAAATGGAGATTTCAATCTCTCAGTTATTACCTCCGCCAGGAGGTTATGTTCTCGTCGGGTTTGTCTGTCTTTTTGTCTATTTATCTGTCTGTCACCAAGATAATTCAAAAAGTTATGGACGGATTTTAACGAAATTTACAGGAATTCTTGGGTATGTTGTGAGGAACAGATGATTAACTTTTGATGAAGATCAGTCCATCCGTTTGTTGGT
The DNA here is from genome assembly GCA_001587735.2 of Parhyale hawaiensis. Taxonomy (NCBI): domain Eukaryota; kingdom Metazoa; phylum Arthropoda; class Malacostraca; order Amphipoda; family Hyalidae; genus Parhyale; species Parhyale hawaiensis. The sequence continues at coordinate 29,703,568 of LQNS02007215.1, read as the reverse complement.
TTGTTTGCTTGTCCGCCTCAGTTTTTCTCGATGCTATAACTCAAAAAGTTATGGACGGGCTTTTATGAAATTTACATGACTTGTTAAGAATATCATAAAGAGTAAATGACCAGATTTTTGTGATGACCTGTTTGTTCGTTCGTATGGCTGTTGCTGTGTTTGATTTTAAGTTTGATAGCGCAATAAATCAAAAAGTTTCGAGTATAAATGAAACTTGCAGGAATTGTTAGTAATGTTGAATGATATAAATGATTAAATTTTGGTGCAGGTCGTCTGATTTGTTTCTATGTTTGAGTTGTGTTTGTCATAATGTTTGTTAGCAGCATAACTCAATCAGTTATGAAAGGAACGTAAAAAAATCACAGAAACTGTTAATACTGCTAAAAGGAACAAATGATTGGATTTTGGAGTTGATACAAAAGAACTGAGCCTGAAACAACTGAAAGTTCTGGGTTGAAATATATGCCAATGATGTAAGAGTATATTAAGTTTAGGTTTGAACTGGATTGGACAAATTATTACTACTGTGTACTTTTTAAAGGAAGTAATACCACATCTACAGTAAGTGGAAAAGCTGATTCTAATAACGGGCCTAATGCCGATGTCACACGCTAGTCAAAAGAACGAGTATCGTCTTCTTTTCATCCGAATGTTCTGATGTGCCCATTTAAATAGCACACTTGCAAAGAATTTTGAGTTATAAATTCCTCGAGACATAATGATACGTCCGAAAGTTAAGTAGCGGCACTTACAGAGTAAACTGAACTGACGGTAAACATTTTCACACCATTTTTTGGCAATCTCAAAGCTGTGTTTACAAGAGTTCAACATAACGTTCGGACGAAAAAATAATGACACTCTTTCTTTTGACTTGCGCGTGGCATCGGCATGAGAGCATCTTCTGTTCCTTCTACCTCCGTCCTACAAAACTGAACACAAGTTCAGCATGAACCGAACCTCTTACTTGCGTAAATGAACCTTGATCTTCTTACTACGAAAACCCTTCCCATGCTAGAGGTTTTAGTTAACCTTGTGCACCCGGCTGTCAAAACATAAGGGCAAAAAATACATGGTGAGCGACGAAATAATTCGTACTCCCTCTACTTTTTAATATAATCTTCAACAACTTGAATGGTATTGTTTGTTCAAACCTCAGTGTTTTACTCGGTAAAAGCTTCTTCTCAGGGAATATCAGACGCAATTTTCAGAGCCATTGGACATGTCATATAAATTTAACAAGCAATTAGTTAAAAATACAAGTATTCAAACCTTTTTAAACAGTTGGGAAAACTGCGTTAAATTTAGAGGAATTGACCACATTACCTGTTTTATTTATTATTTGGAGCGTATAAATCGGTTCTAGAATATTCTAGACGTAACATCTCTTTCTAGAAACTTCTACTAAGGCTATAGCATGGTACAAGTTGAGTTGTGCCTTGTCTTTCACACGCTGCATGGCGCACAATTGGAAAGACAAAGGAGCTCAAAGTGGACTTGAGGGAAATTGTTATGGCGGCATCGCTCAACGCCTTAATATTCTAAGATCTACGATCTGTAATAAAGAAGTTTACTAAGATTCGTACTATAGATACATTGCATGGGTGTAGCTGGAAGCAAAAACAATCGGTAAGGACTGGGCGAAAACTGTGCCGTGAGATCAATATTAATCCACGAGTGGTGCCAGGTAGCATTACCGAGAGGTTGGATCCTGAGGGACCTAGCGTGAGTGAGCGCACAGCCCAGTGCTGTCTGAACAAGGATGGCTTGCACGGTTACCGATCTCGACGAACGCCACTTCACGAATCATGTCAAGTTGCTCCTCGCTTGAACTTCGCCAAAGCCCACTTGGATAAAGAGAAAAGCTTTTCGGACCGAGTATCAGGAGTGACGAAACAAAAATCGAGCTTTTTTTGACACAATGACGGGAAGAAGATTTGACGTAGGAAAGGTGAAGCATTCTGGCTGAAAAACACTTTACGACAGTTAGATATAGAGGTGGGTCAATGATATTTTGGGGTTGTTTCTCTTCAAACTGAACTGGAAAATTAGTTGCAATTGAAGGGATAGTGAAATCTGATAACAGCATTATTATTCTAATCGAAAACTCCTGGATATTGGGTCAGAGTTTGTTTCCATTTTCTGCTATTCAAGCGACACAGAAGCGCAGTCGGACTGTTGGCTGAAAGACCACATGCAAAAGATTATCGTGCAAACCAGCTTATACAATCGTTGTACCCGCAGTTGCAGGTAGCGCAACATGACTAATTTTGAATATCAACCTTCAATTGAGCTACAAATTGTTGTCAGGATATATTGGGCACAGCAACCAGATGAAAAATACGTGGTTTTATCATTATTGTTATAATTTCCAATGGTATTAACCTGCGCCTGAGTCGTATCTAATGTCTTTAATAGTATTCTGCTTGTGGTACCCATAGATCTTCTAGTGGGAGGAGCAAGTGAGTAAACACATGGCTTTGTCACGTGATCAAAGCTGGCTTTGGAGTTCTTAACGTGGCTGAAGTGGCAGTGGTCAGCACATATAATTAAGGAGGATACAAACAGGCAGTTGTTCAATATTTTTGCAAGAAAATCGTGTCTGAAGATTTATATCCCAGTGCTCACCCTGTTACTTTCATCATCAGATGGTATACAGGATACAAGTTTCCTTTACATACTTTCATTCCTCGGAATTTCGTCGATATTATGGCTATGAAAATCTGAGCTCAGGACTCCTTCCTATATAGGCTGCGTGAGGCAATGCCGCTCTCCGATTGGATATGCCACTCAGTCAGTTGAAGGGGAAAGCTTACTCGAAACGCTCCCGTAGGGTAAATAGTGAGGATGCGCTCCTCCCTATAGGAACCTCCTTGCTATTGGAACCTCCTCGGTGGTACCATCCTTCTACATATACATAAATCCACCTATTCGTCGGTATGCTTTCAGTATAACATAGATAAGGGACAATAAGGCATTATAGATATGTTTTTGGGAGGAAAAAACAGGAGTGAAGTTGAAGCGGTCGCAGCTCGCAGTGACTTTCTGGCAGCTGTGGACATTCCTCATGCCAGAAATTTTAGTTTTCATCGATGCTAGGACTCAAAATTTCATAGCTGAAATGCTATATTTGCTCTAGGAGAGGCTTATCCTGGCTACGCACGATACACAGGGGTACTTCTTTCTGGGAGTTTTTTGTTGTAAAGTGTCTCCAAAATTGGCTTTGCCCTTATCTGAATACTGGCCCCAAGTGTGTTAGTGATGAAGTGAAAATAGCAATTTGCTGCTGTAGTTTTTGACTGTTGGGTGCACTAGTACAATAATATAACATGTTTAAAGCAAGGAGAAGTTAATAATGGTTGTAAAAAGGTTTTGTTTTTTAACCAATCCCATATCTACTTATTTTTGGGCTGATGGGGCAAACAGCTACCTATTTCTACCCGTTACCATTCAGTTTAGCTGCATTCAGGAGCCTCAAATCTGAATTATTTTATAAATTCATAAACTGTCAACTAGGCTGGCTCGTTGTGCTATAGCGGCAATTAAGCTGAGAAGTTCTTATCTCACTGTTTGGTTTGAGTATAAAAGGAGTATTATTGATTTGCTGTTTCATTAACATATCGCTCCTCTAACGATTTTGGACCAGGAAAGATTTTGCAAGTGTTCCTGGAAATGACCTATATGAACTAATGAATTATAAGGGTAGAAGTGAATGAACTTTAAACCTGCACATTCGAATAAAGTCTAAATGTTTCATTGAAATATCAACTGCTACAGAGTTTATGGCATACGCAAATGTAATGTGTTTTCCTTTTCCACAGGTGGTGACTGAATTGAACAATGAGTCGTCATATGATATGGGCTCTACGAAAACAGGTCGATGCTGTCGTCATGCATGGTCATTTCCTTAATTGTATCTAATTTTCTTTTGCTGTCCCGTTAGTACAATTTTAAAATACAAACTGATCATTTATCATTTCAGGAACAGCCAACCGTCTCCCCCCCCCCCCTTATACCCACCTACAGGGAATGTAAACTGAGGAGATACTACGAATGTATTTGGATAAATAGGTTCATACGACTCTCCTCTTAGTGAGGGCTGTCGATCTATCCCTAAACTAGAACCAATGGACGTCTGAACCTCACAGCCCGCGATCCACCTCAGTGGACTGACTAAAGCGTACAAAATAATCTAGCCCATTTACCTATAAGAACCAGCGAGCCCATTTTGGCCACTTGAAGTAATGCCACTCGATCCTGCCTCCTTGATCTCACCATTACTGAGCCGCTCGCCCGCTTCTGACGCCGCTGCCAAGGCTGCCTGCCGGTGGGATTTTTTTTAGAAAGATTCCATTATCTTGGGGGAAAATATGCTTTGCTTGCTCTGGGTGCGGCAAGACAGATACACAGACGCGCTAAAAGCTCTTAATCCCTGTGGATGCACCTAGGGCCGTCACATAGCTCGCCATATGAGCGAATCTAATGTCAGATTTATGAACTAAATGCTTATTAGACTAAACTACAACCCTATCGAAAATTTATAAGCATTCAATGCAATAAAGTCGTAAATATTTATTTAATTAAAATTTCTATTATTTATTGCGTATTAATGTCACGAGGGTATAACGAGCAGCCTGGGAAAAGTCGCCCAAAAATACCCGATTATGATTATGGAACACAAATACGAATCTGTGACAGGCTTCTTGCAACAATATAAGAAAAACATGCCTATTGCTATATTCAGTAGCTATACCCAGATTGCCATTTATTTCTGGATAATATTGAGAGACAAATAGGTTTAGACGAGATGAATTATACATCAAAATTTATTCATGCATATGGCGAAGGCCATGATGAATAGCAGACTGTTACAAATTGAACACACCAACATGAGTATGAAGAATTCATGTTGAACACAACAGAAGAGTCTCTAAGGTAGGCGTGTATTTGAAGTCCAAGTTTTCCCAGCACACGGCGACAAATCCGGACTACATCTTGTATAAGATCCTGAAGGAGCGTTTCTTTCGCCAGGTTATCTCAATTTCGAAGCAGCAACCTGCTAAAATTGAGAAAAATTTAACAAAGGATGCAGTAACTCGCAGAGTAGAATGAGTTCTTTAAATTGAAAAGAGAATTAAATTTTAAAGCACATTTTTAACAACACATTGATCGTTTCATACGTTTTCATGCAACAGATTGAAACAATGCAGTACAGTTTGGAATGGACATAAGGGGTACCTGGAATATGCGTCGAGAATTGCGACTTTGCAAGAAGTCTGGCGACTTTCAGCTGCTCGCTGCATCCTTACCGTTACTTGCTATAAGTTGGTTTGTTTCCAAAAAGTGCTCAGAGTGCATTCGTTTTATAATTGCTGAATCTGTTTTAAGCTTATTCCAGATCTAGTTCACTATTATCCTCGAAATGAACGCCAGCCAAGGACTATTCTATAAGAAATAAAGAGGACATCCTCAATTTAGGCCACCCTTAATTGTTTTATAGTCCTGGACTTGACTAAACACAATTCCAAATTAGAGCACTCTGAAAGCACATAGCGTCACCAAGCAAGGCTACGTTCACAAAAAATTAAAGTCCTCCTAAAACTAAGATTTCCTTGTATCATTATCAAAATTTGATCGTTTGTGCCTCTTCACAATTATAACATCTTCGTTGACTTTACCTTTACCTTTACCTTGAAGATCCGTCTGTAACTTCCAGAGTTATGTTCTGGCAAGCATTTTGGCATGCAATCATCAAACACACAAACAGCCCAACTGATCATCACCAAAGTTTGGTCATTAGGACTTTTTAACATTTTCAACAATTTCTACAAATTTCATGAAGGGTCGTTCATAAACGTTTGAGGTATGTATGTTACTGACAAGTATAAAAACAAGAATGGAGACAAACTAACCAACGGACACGCTAACAACCCATAATTTGGTTATTTGCTCATAGAGGAACAACCCTATCAACTCCCTCGAATTTCATAAAGATCGGTCCTTAACTTTTTGAGCAATGTTACCGAGACATAAGAGGCAGCAAACAAAAAAAAAAAAAAAACGGTAAACAGATCTACACCAAAATTTAGTCTAATCTAATCCCTCTAATTTCATAAAGATATGTAAGTAACTCTTTGCGCTATCTTGATTACAGATAAACATATAGAATCTCGACAAAAACATAATCCTCTTGGCGGAGCTAAATACCAGTCACAGCGTTGCCAGGAGGCTCTGAGTTCAAAAATCAGATGAGGCTGCACCATATATGCTTGAAGTCTGAAAATATTTATTTTCTTCTCAGCACTTACTTCTGTCGGTCAGGTTTTTCAGTCTTATCGTTATTATATGGCATTGAATTGCCTCGGCGACTAGAATCCCTACACGTTTACCTCTTCCAAGCTTCAGGGATTACCCGGATTCTTGTGCTTGTGTAGCCGGTCTTTGTTAGCTGGTTGGCCATACCATACGTAGGATCCGGGGGCTGAGTACTATGCCCTTAACCCTTAACTGCGAACCATGCAATATACGGCACGTACCAAATACCTGGTATTCCTTTACGGGAATCCTTATATTAAAATCTGCGTGAAAGGGTACATTCTTTATTCGCTTAATAACCGATTCTCTCATGATTTAATCTACCTTTCTCACATAGGAATAGCAGTATTTGATATGTTGCGCACAGACCACGCTGTGAGAGAAACAGTTGAAAAGGAGGCCCAAGTCGCTCGGAACACTTCGAAAGTTGAGTACACGTTTATAGACTGTACCAGGGAGAGACAACGTTATCATTACTCCCTTTAAGTGTACAATTCTGAGAAAAAGTGTAGTTCTACGGCTTAGATTTTGTGTACCAATTGTCCCGGTGCAGTTTGGGGCCTGCCTTCACGTGACCACGTACAGTATATGTTCGGTTAGGAATGGTTACGCAACGATAAATTAGCTAACGCTACGTTCGTCAAATAGCTTAAGTTAGCTAAGAACAGGCTAGGATATATTCATTTCAACCAGAATATGTATCTAACAAATACGGACTTATCATTTGTAGCGTGCATAGACCACGAACAAATCTCTTTAAAACGTTTTTTTCGTCGTCACCTTAATAACCATCATCTCTATAACCCGGCATAGCTCTAGAAAATCTTACCTTGTGGTTAGCACGCGAAAGACGCCATTTTTGTTGTGAAAAATCGGCTGATTGCGCTGAGAGGATTTCACTCCTATTGGTTAATCAGGTTATAAATATTATAGATATAGGTTGTTCCACTTAAATTCAGGCTATAAAGTTATGGGATAAGACTGTGACTGCGAACAGATACAAAATAAAAGCAGAAATATAGATAAATGATGCCATAGTAATTAACTAAGAGCACGTTGCTCTTTTACTGAACGAGAGCGGCTTGGACGTGAGGACAGGAACAAATATGTTGACGCACAGATCGTGCTCGTTCACCTGATGGAACTTGTTGCGATCTGCTCCGATGCGCCCTGCGTCTGTGTTGTGGAGCGGACCCCATCCGGAGTGTGAAGTCGTCGATGCGGAGTCATCGCTGGCGGAGTCGTCGCTGCGGAGTCGTAGCCGGCGGCCTTCGTCGGGATGGGCTAAACAAGCTCTTTTTTTTTATTCTTCTTCTTCCGGGCTCCTCTTGCTGGCGTGGAGGTGCGCCTCTTAACTTGGCCAGCATCTCTTCCCCCTGCTTGTCTCTTTGCTTCTTCTTTGCGACGACGTGCACCCCAGTCCGGGTCCTGGGCTCTGTGCCGTATGCTCATCCGTTGTCCCTAATCGCTCGTTGGCTTTCCCCTGTGCAAGCTGCATGCGCTGGGTTCACAAGCGCTGTTCGGGCCTCGCCAGGCCCTCCAGCTACTCGTCGGACTGGATATGCCTTGCGTGATCCTCCGGTCTGCCGGTCATTGTGTCCGACACCGAGACAGTCTCCACCGCCGCGCCTAGCCTGGACGCGCAGAGTACAGTTCGTTTCCTCCAGTACAACTGCAATGGCTTACGCCAAGCTAGAAATGAAATGGAAGACTTCCTGGCCAAGGAAAAGATCCTGGTCGCGGCCATCCCAGCTCGCCTTCCTTCCATAATTACAATCTAGTTATTGTAGATCACTCCCTTCCCCCCCCCCCCGCGGTGGGCGCGAGGGAGGTTTGGCACTGCTGGTCCTCCACTCTGTCTCTTACGAGGATGTCGACACTACTCGTTTGTTCCCCTGTAATGACCGCGGAACATCAGGGCATTAGACTCCTGCACAAATCCCCTCATTGTCATTAACAGCTACATCCCTTTCACTACATCATGCCCTCCAAATTATAGGATTGAGTTCTCCTGTGTTTCTGCTGTTGAGGATGATCACCCCATCGGAGTGATGGGCGTTCATACAGCACCTCGAAGTGTGGTTGAGCGACGGTGAGTGGGAGGACCTCTTTGAGGCACTCTCCTCCTCTTCCTTATGTCTTCTATATGAAGGTACCCTTACGCGGCTGCCCACAGTGGGACGTCCGACTTCTCAATTATCTCGGCTCATCTGGTTCCCTCGGCCACTTGATCAACTCGCATCTTGCTAAACTCAGACCACTTACCTTTCACAACCTCTCTCGACCACCTTTCACCTCCTCCTCCAACATATACCCCGGAAAACGTTCATCAATTATAGCAAGGGGAACTGGGAGAGGTTCACTGAGCTCCCCACCTTCTGCGCTAAGGGTGAGGAATCCTTCAGGGATACTCTACTCTTGGCATCGGAACGCTGTATCTCGGCGAGATACCGTCGATCCTATATCCCTGTTCTCTCGGTCGAGGCCGAGGTGCTGATGCAAAAGAACGGGATGAGCTTCGGACTTGAAATCCCAATCACCCCAACCATCCGAATCTCGAAGCCCGCACCACGAATGTCCTGTCGGCCTGTGCTAGGAAGGCTTGGATCGACGTAGTCAACGTTGTTATCATAGATCTCATCCCTCCCGTAGCTTGTCGGGTAAACGTAAATCAGCCGCCCCTAACTAGCCCATCACTTTCAATGGCACTCTGGTGTCATTGGCCCCCAAAGTAGCCAACGGCTTTTGCAAATAATTCATGTGCGTAGGCCCAGCAACACGTCCGCCTTTGGACCGGCTTCTTAAAAGAAGAAATTCTCAAGCTGCCTCTGGACCATGGCCAGAAGTTTTTCACTCTTCAGCAGGTAGGAGCCTCCATCCGACCGTCAAGTAACTCCTCATCAGTGGGCCCTGACGGACTGACAGCCCTATACATCAAACATCTGGGTCCCCACAGTCTCCTGTTCCTGACCACTCTTTTCAATCTTTAATCTCTCGCTGGCGCATGCTAACCTGCCGAGCGTCTGGAAGGCAGCCAACGTTATCTCCATCCCAAACCTGGCAAGCCACTCTCCGAAGGTAAATCTTACCGGCCGTTATCCCTGCTGTGTCCGGCTGTGAAAATCCTGGAGCGCTTGCTCCTTTCACTACTTGCGGAGTTCTTGGAGGTGTCAGACTCCCAACATGGGTTCCGCTCTATGCGGTCGACCACCTAAGCTTTTCTCCCCTTAGTCCAACACATTGTTCAAAGGTTTAACCAATTGAGCCCCTTACTTGGTCAATAGCTTTAATAGTGTATTTCTTCAAGTCCTTTGATACTGTCTCCCACCACCACCTGCTCTCCAAGATCACTCGCCCAGGTCTACCTAATAACCTTATTAGGTGGATCTCTGCCTACCTACGAGGGCGTCGCGCCTCCTGCCTATGGGCAGGCAATAGGTCGCCGTTCCACCCCATGCTAGCGGGATTTCCCCAGGGTTCGGTGATCTCGCCGCTCATTTTTAATTACCACGCCAGCGACTTTCCCCAAATTGGTGACGTCACTTATCCCCCCACGCAGACGACTTTGCCGTCCTATCCTGGGCTACTTTCGTTCCGGAGGCAACAAGGAGCCTATCGGACAATGCTTCGACAATCGAGGCCTGGGTCAGGAGAAGACCCATTCCTCACTGTTTAGAATAGACCTTCATTAATCCAGGACGGACCCAGCAATCAAGATAGGTGAGTCGGACCTGACCCTGGAGTGCAACCCAACTTGGGCGTGGTGTTTGACACACACCCTACTTTTGTTGTTCACGCTAATTATGTTCGCGACAGGTGCTGCTCCCACTTGTGGATGCTCGCCGCACTGGTTGGCGTAAAATGGGGACAACGTAAAGAGACCTTGTTACTGTACTCTCATTAGAAGCGCCATGCTTTATGCAGCCCCGGTTTGGTTTCCTAATGTTTCAAGAACTGCCGTGAGTAAGCTGCATGCGGTACAGAATGCAGCCCTGGGCATAGTCACTGGATCCTACCAAATGGCTTCGGCGCATCACCTCCATCGGGAGACCTCAATCCTACCAGTTGGCGACAGTCTGGAGTTACTGTCAAAACAGTATCTCCTCAGTGCATCGCGGGTACATCAGCCTGCTCACGGTACTATATATCACGGCCCCTTCCGGCCCTCACCGTATTCGATACACTCTTCAATAAAAGTTTGAAGCAGACATTGCTCCCCTTCTTACAGATGGGATTCTCCCTCCCGAACAATACCGCACTGCCCTGAGTTCACTACACACCTCTGCTGTTGCAACTGCTGCAGCTGCATATCCCCCCAGCAGGGTTTTTGGGCTATCGATGCCCTCCTTTCTTTGCGGAGGAGTCTCTGCTTCCCAAATCTTTCCGATCTATCTTCTCCCAGCTAAGCTCTGGCCACTGTTCGGTCTTAGCAGATTATAAGTTCCGAGTGGGACGGACCGATGATCCCTCCTGTTAACTTTGCGGACTGGGCGAACTTCTTGTTCATTTCCTTTTTTCATGCTCCAGTCACCCTACTGGTCTTTCGGTGAGTAGTCCCTGGTTGGACTCGCTTCGGGCTGCACGTTTCCTCGCTTCTCTTCCTCTCTTCGACTTTCTGCCCTTCCCTCTGCCCAGGCCCCCTCTTGAGCCTCCTCTCCAGGTTGGCCATGGTGGACCCTGACGATGGCAACGAGCAACAGCAACTCGTTGCTATGAATGACGTGTGAACTCGTATTCAACGCAAGTTCACTCGTCAGTCAAATGAACGAGCTTTTTCAGCTCCGTGGCAGAATGTGAAGAGTTTTTAGCAACTGTAATATCTGATGGCGTTTACTGACCAAACCGGCTGTATTTCCTTTTACGGCAGACACCCACTTGTGCTTATGAGGGCTCAACAATAACATTCGGGTAATTAACTTATGAAACGCGTTCACTCGTTCAGTTTCATGAAGTGCCTGAGCAATGTGGCCAAGATATACGATTCACTAGCTGCATTCGAGACAATAGAACTCGACTTGTTCTGAACTTCCATTGTAGACATTTACTTCGTGGCTTTGGGGATCGAGCGTTGGGTGTGAGTAGCAAACCTATTATGCTTGAGACGCCTCACGGCCGCTCCTGCGCTGTATGCCGTCACTATATTACGACGTACCATACGCAGCAGGACACTACCGGGTCCATGTCGTTAGTGGGTTCCTGCAGTCATGAATTTTCGTGGTATTCTGAATAATAAATTAGAACCGCTGTAGATATGCCCTACTTCTCTAATATTTTTCAATGCGCTTGATAGGCTACGATAGAATTTTCTGCTAATGACTTGGGGAGCATTCAATTGGACAGCGCAATTTAGCCTTTGAAGCTAGACTTGTACGCATCTTCAGATAGGGGGTCTGATTTCGACGTGTTTATTCAAATTCCAGATGTTGACTCTTAATCAGTTGCCTGTACAGCTTCTATAGTATTAATCTTACTTCATAAAATGGAAATTTTAGTCAGCTCTACACAATCGGGTTGCACTTAGCACCTGCAACAAGACTCTAAGTGATGAAGCTATAGCTGCTGCTCGTATTTCCGGACAAGTAAAATATAGTGGACGTGGCTTAAATTAACTTTGAAGAACCAATCTAAAGGGCTATGTAAATGTTTATTTAGTGTCGAGCAGCCTGTAAATGATGTTTGTTCCTAAGCTTATATGAGAGTAACTATTTTTTATTATGGGCAAATTTCCATTCTCCTTATAAATATTTAATCGTTCGCTTCTAAAAGTAAAGTGTCTTTACTGCGTCATGGACCATACGATACCTTGACTGCCCACTGAAGTTTGCAATGATGCTGATAGTAAATAGATTAAACTCCAATAAAAGCTTTTCCACGTAACAGAACGACTTCAAACAAAAGTAAACGGTTCTCGGTGATGCAAGAAATGTGCTTATCAGCAAGAAACACAAATTCGTAGCTATATATATATATATATATATATATATATATATATATATATATATATATATATATATATATATATATATATATATATATATATATATATATATATATATATATATA
>LQNS02007215.1:29636744-29656315 GCA_001587735.2 Parhyale hawaiensis | reverse complement strand
AAATTATTGGGGGGGGGGAGCGTCCCCCCCCCCCCGGTCGCGACATCCCTGTTCTTCAGTCCAAAGAACGTGTTTTGCTGTATAATTAATTCGAGCATTTTTTATTTTTCCTGCTAATTAAAGGCTTGATAGCTGGATCTCGGATGCAAGTCTGCTTCAGTTAGGCGGCGTGAAACTGTCTACCTAGACACCTTGATTCCATGCGTTTCACTAGCTTCAAGGAAAATCTCTACTACGGTTTTATACTTATTCTTCTTTGACAATCTAAGCAATACACTATTCTCTTTTCTCGAGGTTTTGCGTGGTCTACCCTTATTGAATTGTTATCATCATGACGCAATTTCACGATTAATTCACGAATAGAAGACGGTGTAGGGACTCCCGAAGGCATGTTGATAAAGAGGATGTTACATCGATAATGACTGCGTCTTTAACACAAGTCTACATAACTCTTTCTGTGGCAACATTGCTTTTTCTAAAATAAAATGGAAAAAATGAAGTGTCCGAGCTTTTTTTGTCTAGTCTAAATTCTTATTATAATAATAATAAATTTGCTTGTAACTTTTGTACTATTTATTCCTAACAGCTGAAATTGTAACACAATTTAGCTGTGACATGTTGCTCAACTTGTGTAAAATTACTCTTCAATGCCTTCAATAATATTGAAGTATTTAAAGATTTGCCTTGTTAGGAATTTTACGATATCACCCCTATCATGCGCCATTTATTTAAATTATATATATAATTATTATGGAGAAATATTATGACGACACGAATTAATATTGATCTAATTATTAATGACACGAAGTTAAATAATTTTTGACACGTGATTTAATTGAATAATAGATTCAGGGATTAATTGACACACAATGCATGAAATGGCGCATAGCAGGTGCTAACACACGTGAGGTGAGCCACGCCTCAACACATCCTACAGGTGTTCAAAATAACTGGAGAATGCAAGGGTAAAGAAACACACGATATAAACAAACATGGATGTATTGGTAACCATTAATCACATGTGGGCGCGCCTCGAGAAAGGGACATGTTATTCGAAGCTTTACGACTGTATCATTGAAAGGCGCGAATGACCTCATCACTACTGACTTCTGGGAATGGCGGCCGACCAGGGACATCATCAGGGAACGAACACGGCGCACCGCGTATCACTTGGAGGGCGAAGAGATTTGGTGTGTCAGGGAATTTTGACGAACATCGATAGGTGCTAACATCGTCGGAAACAGCGGCCGACGGTATCACGAATGACCTCATCACTACTGACTTCTGGGAATGGCGGCCGACTAGGGACATCATCAGGGAACGAACACCGGGAAGTGTAAACGTCACAATCAGTAACAGCACGCGCGGGATCAAACATTGGTGCTGACAAGTTTTTACACTGGTTCTTGTGCAACTCTACCAATTCACAGCACACAAATGAAGGTTCGCCGTTAGGAGTCAAATTTGTACAGAAAAAGTTGGCGAACACGTACCCTAAGGGCGAGGCCGCCCGGGCACAAATGCTGCCCTAACATCTTCGTCAGAGTCTTTATACCAAAACAACACCAGGGTAGCTTCTCGAATCTTCGGGAATGTTCCAGTACCCCACTCGTCCCCACTCGTGGGCCTCAGCCAAATACCTTGGACCATTTCTGCGCGGCCTCCCCGCGCCTATTTGTTATACGCTCATTGGTGTTCCAGTTACCAAACACCAATTATAGATCTATGACAATACGGTATTTATTTACTACCCTAAAAATACTGGTATTCTATCTGTAATATGTACACCAATTGGTATCTCGCATTTATACACAGCTAGTGCCTTACTTAAATTATGAGAACAAGTACATGCTTAAGCGTATTTAACAATAATAGTTGTACATGTTGCTGGCAGTTTTCGCAAAACTCCGCAATAGAACAATCTAGATTCGCGCCATTCTTGGATCGCATAATACAGAGCTAAATAAGCTAAATGCTTATTGATATATGCTACCTCCAAACAGCTTAAACAAATATACCTCCCACTACATCGTATTACTTCAGTGTCTCACTCAATAGTACAATGATGTCAGACAATTCTTTACGCATTTTATGCTGTCCGGCACTTCCTTAAGCCACGTCTTACAGAAACTTTTCGAGAAGCGCAAGATGAACAAAGACAACAGCAGCAACGGTACGTGGCGGTCAGGCCCTGTTTGTTCCTTAGTATGCTTAGTCATGCTGCATCACCTACTACATGAAATTTGGGGCAATACTTCGTCACTATGAATTTCCACAGTAGCTAAGGCTCTACATTGTATTTCATTCAGCATGTACGTATTACTTTATGTTATTACTGAAATTAGGATAATTTATTTGTGATAATTTTTAAATTATTAGAATTTTGAGATTTAGCTAAATTCAATATGCCCACTGATATATATATATATATATATGCATATTAATATGGGACATATATACTATATATATATATATATATATATATATATATATATATATATATATATATATATATATATATATATATATATATATATATATATATATATATTATATATTCAGCTTGTGCACATTGTTTCCTAACATCTGATGAGTTTTTAAGCGTCTGAACCATTATGGCCCCTACTGTATTTTGCCGTTCACGTTGTCCCATTGAACTGAATTTGTTTACATACTGAACTGTATGCAGAATCATCACTAAAGGGCAACAGGGATCGCGACAAAAAATTTGCACCTACTTTCCTCTCTTTGGTTGCAGTCAATCATCCGTTCAGGAGGTCTAAAATCGGGAGCGCGCCCGGTCGCCCAGGCATCATACTCGCCATTCGCTATGTACGTTTGTGAACAGGCATCGCGACACCTGCAGGTGGCGTTCAAGTTCGTGAGCTGTGCCTGCTAGCTGTATCGCAGATCAGGTTGTGTAAGGTTAGGTTAGGTAGTGCTTCTGGTGGTTGTTGCACGGCAAGAAAGCTTACTTGAGCGGACGCACAGTGATGTGAGCACACAGAATTGCGAGTTTGGTGCCAGTGCCGCCAAGTCTTCCAAGGTTCCGGATGCTGTCATTTCGTTTTGACGGTATTATTCCCCGGTCTTGTTGTGCCTATTATTTATAGGCCCTACTAATAACTTTTGATCGTGTCAGTCAGGTGCAAAAAATTTAAGAACTCTGAAATTTAACCCGGGAATCCCGTTTAACCCCGGTCCTCTCGGTTTGTCGCTGCTCATCAGCTTTGTCGGAGTACAAATTATCGGACACGTCGTTATGCATAACGTTAGCAGTCATGCCGAAAAACTTCAGGGGTCCCTCTGAATTCTCGTGTGGTGTAGCTGCCAGTCCTCCATAAGTAGTGGCGTGTCTCAAGATACTTCCTGCAGTCCCTGAAACTCGTACGTACGGTACAACAACTATTATTGCGCAGGGAGTTGGTTTGCCAGGAAGGGAACTGAAAGCCTCCAGAGGTTCCTCAGGTGGCATAGCTGTCAGTCGATCTTGCATAATATGAAATTATTTATACGCAAGAGATGAATTTCGCAATTTAAGACGATTTTTCTGGTTAAATTAAATAAAATACTCATAGGCTGCTCAGCCGTAGATTCTTCGATGATGACGTTACTTTTTGACAGAGTTGTGTCTAGCGGCGCTAGAACGAGAGCGTGTTAGTAGCGCCGCTAGTTTTTTAGTAGCGCACGAACTGGCGCCGCTAGGTTTAAGAATCACTAGCGGCGCTAGTAGCTAGTTTTTGCGTTATACATGGTGTTGCAAAATTCTTTGTGCAAACTTCGGCTACTTGTAGAAAATATCAGTATAAACACTTTTTCCTAAAAAATTCAAAAAATAACTTTTTTTCGATACTAGGCTTAGAAAATTTATGGGAATTCAAGATCAGACTGCAGTATGGCGTGTATTGAACCGAAATAATTGTCATCCGTATCACCTCCAGAGAGTCCAGGGTCTACTTCCCACAGATTATGCTCCTCGTGAAGGATTTACGCAGTGGTTCTTGAATCAGCAGTTAGGAGATCCCCATTTTCCCCATTTTGTAGAAAATGTATTGTTCACGGATGAAGCTACCTTCACCCGTTATGGGCTTGTTAATGTTCATAATTTTCACGTATGGCAGCAGAACAACCCTCATGTCATACATCAACATCACCACCAGCATCGCGACACTGTCAATGTTTGGCAGGTATCGTTCACAATCAAAGCATTGACCCATACATTTGCCAGAGCGTCTAACTGGGAATGTTTACAGTCATTCTTGAAGAAGTCCTTCCGAAATTATTGAGCGATGTACCATTGGGTATTCGTAGAAGACTTTGGTTTCAACACGATGGCGCTCCGGTACATTATGCCCTGAATGTGAAACGTTTTCTCGACCTTCAATTCAAAATCGATAGATTGGTCATAATGGTGCTGTGTCCTGGCCACCAAGATCACCTGATCTGTCTCCGATAGATTTTTTTTTTCTGGGAGCATATGAAAAGTTTTTTTGTGACATACCAGTCCAGTCGGAAGAAGACCTCGTCGCCTGAATTGCACTTGCTGCTAGAGATATCGCAGAGATCCATGGAATCTTTGACGAAGGTGTCGTCCTTTTATCATTGTTCATGGGAGACATTTTGAACACTTACTGTCACGATATCCTTGCTAATAAAAACTATCTATTGCTATTGAGTATAGGAACTACCTTCGTATGTATTACTGAGCAGAGCGCATGTAGTAACCAGTGTAAGTAACTAATAATCAGCGTTCATTATTTACATGATTATCTGACGAACTAAGCATTTCTTGAAATTATGATGAAAAGGTGTTGATAATTATATTTTCTACTAGTAGCTGAAGTTTGTACCAAGAATTTTGCAACATCCTGTGGCCTGTATACTATAGTATATAGTACATTACTTCCATGTATCTTCTCATTATATTGCAAATCAGTTAACCACTTCTTGGATTTCTTCCATTTGCAATGCAATTAAATTTAAATTTAATATATATCTTGCTCGCCATGTTTTCCCTAGCAATAAAATAAATGTTTCCAGATTTTCGACTAGTAGTAGATAGACATACAGTATATGCCGAAAACTAGCACCAAAAGTAGCAGTATAGCTAGCGCCGCTAATATTTCTCAGCGCTAGCGCCGCTAGTTTCTTTCACTAGCGCCCACAACTCTCGTTTTTTATGCTAATTCCTCGTGAGTTAACGGTACCGTTAATGAATGGCAGTACTACGTGTAGATGCACCTGTTCCACTGTCTACCACGTAACACATCAGTTCGGTTACCTCGCGGCCACATTCCGGATAGAATACAGGAAATCTACTATACAGGAGATCTACTACGTCTTTCGAGTACAAAAAGTGCTCTCTCAGCAATGTTCTTTATTAGGGGACTCAAATGATAATAAATTTATGACAGGATTTTGTATGAATAGGCCTAAAAAGTCTCTTTCAGTATGCGACATAAACATTAAATAGGTAATTCGGAGGGAAACAAAACTTTATTTTGACATGAAAGGTGAATGATCTACTTTAAACTATGACGTACTTGGATACTTTGAAATTTATCAAAAAGATACTGTCACTGCTGCCAAATAACCGTTTTCTGTGTCTAACAAGTGCGTTCTGGGATTTTTCTGTAAGTTTAGTAGAGGTCCTTCTTTAGAAAGCGGATACCAGAAAGACTATATCGTAGAAATATATTTTTATCAAAGTCACAGATTTAGTCAAGAATTTTCGACTTATGAAGTAGTGCGGGATTTGTACATCAGTGTCTACCGCGATATAAGTACTCGTAGAGCCGAATGAGGTTTGCCTTCCATGATATTTTTTCATCATCAGCCTGCTTTCAGGATACAGATAGTTCCCAAATGGAAATCTACCGAAATACCAAATCAAATGACCCGTTTTCATCGACCAAATACCGATACCGGCGGTACAAAAAAAAAAAAAAACAAATACCGAATCCCAGCTCTGCTGAATATAGATTAAGGTGACTTTGCGTGAGCTTCCTGTGTAGCTTTTCGTCATTATTGTTTATTTCAAATGCTCAGAATGCACTTCAGGCAATCTCAAAACCGCTGGATAATGAGGGCATGAAGTGGCTCTTAGAACCTCTGCCGCAGGGGCTTCGGCCCTTCGGGCCTCACAATTTGCGCAGTTGTAAATTTTTCTTAGAACAAACCCTGCGCCGAGGCAGTTATGTTTTTGTCTGTCTCTTCGTCAGTCTGTCACCAATATAAATGAAAAAGTTACGGACGGATCTTTACAACATCCACAGCGAGATGAACTTGTAGTGGAGGTCTGTCCAACCGTTCATTTGTTTGTCTGCCTCTTACATCTGTGACAGCCTCAGGGATGGTGGTTTAATAACTGAGAGGGTGATGGTATAGTCTCCAAACAGGCCAGATGTTATACCTATTGGGAGCAACGTACAGTTGAAACCACCAGTACAGTCATCTATCAAACCCTTTTTCTGATGTCTCGCTCAAAAGACAGCTGGGAGCAGAAGTCGTTCCTACATTTTGGTGTGTACAACTTGTCCAAGTGTGACACTGATATCAGCCTGCTCAAGGTCATTTGCATTGCCTATCCCACACACCCCTTGGCACCTGATTTCGGGGTTTGTTCGACGCTGTCGAGAACGTCGCTGCAGAAAACCCAATCCTCCATGCTACTGGTTAGCCGAAAAAAAGAAAGAAAAACAAAAGGCTATTAGACGTTAATTTTGTCAATTTATATTTACTCAATAATCAAATTTTTTTCGTCCTTTCAGATATGAGAAAGAAATAACAAACGCACTGTTATAACAAAAAATGTTAAGCCATTTCGATCAGCGTATTTTCGTGCATAACATTCAAAACGTGGTTGCTCGAAATGAATGTGTTTCATTGCCTGGATTTTCCTTGACTTTTACCATGTCATCACAGGGGTCAAAAGAAGCAAAAAATGCCCAGTTTCATTGCTATTGCAATTTGTGGTGGGTATATCCATAAATTGACAGGGCTAGTTACGCGCGAGCCTTCCATGAACTTCAGCCTCACTTTCTGATGGGAGAATTAAGAAGTTCAACATATTCGGGCTGCGTCTAGTATACTTACAACACCATTATTATTATTATTAAATCATACCAGACTGGCGACGTAGGAACAGAGAAACTCCATGAGGTTAACAATCCCCCACGCAACCAGCCCAGCGGGTGAAGAAAACAAAAGAATAAAAAAGAAAGAAGATCAGAGATCACAGAATAGCTCTGTGTACAGATCGTTTAAAGCTGCCAATACCCCCACCAGCAAAGACAGAGCCATCAAGACCATTCCAAACATCCACACACGATCGAAAAAACGAATGGAAATCCTGGCCCATATGGCATCGTAACGATTCCAAGGCAAGCTCATGAAGAGTACCAGTACTTCGAGTATACCGTACCTCACCCGAACAAATGGATCCGGAAGAAACTCAGACAGTGGATGACTGGGGCAGTTATAGATTTTATAAAAAAACAGACCCCACCAACTCTGCGATGATGCGCCAGATCACAAGGCACAACACCACCCAGCATGAACGCACATCGACGAACCACTTTGTCAAGCAAACACAGATGGCAATCGGCAGCAGAACCCCAGACTACAGAGCAGTACTCCAGAAGAGGGAGGACAAAGCAATTAAAGCAACGACGTGTCAATTCTACGGAGTCAAACACCCTTCAAGCACGCCTCATCTGACCAATTTTCTGCGATGCACGTGAGGCAACCGAACGAATGTGGGGCTCAAACGTCAACTTTGGATCAAAATTGACGCCCAAGATTACCAAGTCATCAACCACAGGAAGCGATACACCATCCAGCATGACTGCAGGAAAAGGAGGTCCCACTGTACGCGACCTGGACACAAGTATGGTCTAAGTCTTGCCCGCATTTATCCTCATCCCCCACCTAGAACACCAGGAATCAATCATTTCCAAATCATGCTGAATAGATTCTGATACCTCTAATCTATCACTAGGCTTATCGCAAACAGCCAGCGAAGAAACATCATTAGCGTAACCAACATGTAAATTACTAACAAGATGGAACAGATCCGGCGTATATACAACGAACAACAAAGGGCTCAGAACACTACCCTGTGGGACACCAGAAACCAAATCCAAAATCTCACTCTTCTTCCCATCAACAACTATACATTGACGTCTGTCAGATAAAAATTGACCAATTACCGTGAGAACTGAACCACCAATAACCATTAATCTCAGCTTTTGGAGCAGCCCAAGGTGATTCACGCGATCAAAAGCAGCACTAAGTTCGAGCTGTACCAACCTTGCCTCATGACCCCCATCAAGAGCCAGCTGCAACACATGAGAAATGTGAAGCAGAGCATCACAGGTTCCCAAGCCCTTACGAAAACCATACTGTGTTGGGGAAAGAACACCCTGCTTTTCAAGAAAACAACCCAATCTCGACGCAACCAACCTCTCATAAACTTTCGACAAAACAGGTGTGATCGAGGTGGGTCTATAATCAGAGGTACGGGATGAAACCGAGCCCTTCGGAACAAGCGTCACATGGGTAACACGCCAGCACTCCGGAAAAGAGCCCAACCGCAACATTCGACAGAATACGGAAGCAAGCGGGGCTGCGAGCACACCAGCCACCTTCCGAAGAAAGAAAGGAAACATGCCCGATGGATCAGTGCCCCCATAGGGGTCCAGGTCAAGAAGAAGGTGGTGCACTTCAGAGGATCTGAAAGTAAAACCGGAGAACCTCGGCTCGGGATCACATGCTAAAGGAATGCGCACCCGGTCCCGGCTCTGCTTCCCATCAGAGTAGCGAAACAAAAGGTCCGCCTTGGCAGCGGAGTCCGCAATAATATCACCACCAGTACCAATTAAAGGAGGCACAGCAGAGCGCACACCAAGCACAGCGCTCTTCAAGGTGGCCCACCACTTATGTGCGCTAACAGACGAGGCTAACAACTCCCTGGACCTCAAATTGTGCTCCCTCTGAGCTTCTTCATAAGCAGCACCAGCCCGACGCCGCTGTTCCCTGAAAAGCTGAAAGTCGACAGCAGACCGGCTAGTGATTAAGCCTGAGTTTCTGACAGCATTTCCTGGCAAATCATATCCAGTTAGCTTGTCTTATATCGACTTTGACGACTCAATCGGAAGTGCCCTACATGCGCAGTTGAAAAGTACCCGCTTGAGCTTCGTAGCAGATGCGGGAAACAACTCTCAGGTTGACCAGATCTTGCAGGCGCGGGGAAAGAGAGCTAGCACTGTTCTCTGGTCTTGTATCTTGCAGAGTACCATTGCTTTAAGTAATTTTTTAAGTATTGCTTGATGTTTTATCCACAGTTGTGACATACCTTGGTGGCTTCCTGTTACATCGTCTTGCACGTCCAAGAAATTGATTTTGGTGATTCTGCTCAATTTGTAAGTGCAGTGAAGAACTGATGCTTCTTAAGGGGGCCGAACCGGTAGCGAGAAAACTTTTTTATTTGTGAAGCAATCTTCCCCAAACTTTAACATGAGGAGTAAAACGTCGAAAAACGCACTTTTTGCTCATATAATTTTTTTCTTGCGTCGCATAGAAAACGAGTTATTCATTGGAAACAAAATCGTGAGAAAATTTTGAATATCTACAGTATGTCCTACCACAATTTTGATACTACAGAGCCGTGTTTTTTTTTTCTTTGTATTGTATTCGCAATTCACATCTCTTTCAAAAGACTGAACAACATTTTCGAATTTCGATTTAGTTTTTGAGATATTTTGGTTGCCGGTTTTTCGAATTTTTCCTAAAAAACAAAAATACTGCATCTGAAAAACCAAATTGAAATTCAAAAATGTTGTTCGGTCGGTCAAAAAATACGGGAATTACGAATACAATGCATAAAAAACCGCAGCTCTGTAGCATCAAAATTGTTTGAGGAGATTGATTTTGAATTCAGGAGTGTTATTCGAGCCTGCGATTCCGTTTTCTTTCAATAAGTTATTTTCTATGGCGAAAATGGGAAAAAGTACGTGAGTCTAACCAACACTCTTTTGCGATTTTACACATCTTTTCCAAGTTTCAGCGAAATTGGTATAAAATGAAGAATCAAAATATGAATCCTTTGGCGAGAACTTCTTGTGGCGAGATTCAAGAATACGACTGAAAAACTTTTTTATATTTGTGTACCAATTTGGATGAAACTTGGTACAGATTATGCACAATCGAAAGAAATGTAGGTTATACTCCTTTACTTCTTTCTCATTTTCGGCATAGAAAACGAGTTATTGAAAGAAAACGGAAAAACAGTTTTTTTTTCGTATAAAACGTTTCCTATGATGAAGATAGGAAAAGTTCATAAGATAAACCCCATTTGTTTTCGATTGTACATCTTTTTCCCAAATTTCATGAAGATCGAGCGGCGAATAATAAAAAAATTTTTGAAGTCAAAAATTTAGTGTTGCAAAAAAACTTCACATCCCCCCCCCCACTCCCTATTTCACCCACTCCACTTAGGGTTACATTAGCTGCCTAAAATTGTGCCTACGCTTCCGTCTGATGCATAGCTGGTGTTTAGTGAAAAAACGAATTTTTATCATATGAAGATTTTTGACCGTTTAGGTCCTTAGAAGGCTGTGCGGAGATGCTGTAGTTCATTATTAGTGATAACCATTTAGAATCAGTCACGTACCCCCTCGTAGCAGCACTAGATTATAAGTTTTAGACTCTAATGGTTTTGCAGGACTGTGTTTTCCACGTGGCCTCAACAGAAAATAGCAAAGGTCACTCGAGGCGCTGATCCAATCCCCACGACATCCAGTTGTCTATAGAAGCTGCCATATACGGTATATATTAATGAAAATAATAATAATAAAACTTTCATTAAGAGCAAAATAGTTTTGAAGAGCGCACTTGCTGTGGAAGTAAGCCTGAAGCAGTGGGTCTCTCGTGATGTGTCCAGAGAAAGGAGGTGGGTGAATGGAATCATGATAGTATGCTACATCGCAAAGTATATCAAAAGTAGTTTCGACGGGAACGCTGGTGAAGAGCGACTCTACACATAACGATGTGATGATTGAGTTGGGGTGGTTGGTGCGAAATATCAGGGGAAAGTCGTCTCTTGACTTGGTGAGATATTCAGTTTCGATTCAAGTATGGAGTGATGAGCCGGTTGAGTTTCTTACAACCGGGGGTGTCGCTGATTCGTGGGTGTCGCTATTTGTGAGACGATAGGTCTCAGAGCAATACCATTGAGTTTTTACACTTTCATAGATGTACCCATGTGAGTATTCTTTGAAATCGGTTCCAGTATTTTATTCTGTAGTCCACTGTTGGCCACTTCGATGAGTTGATTGGTATCAATTTTGAGCTGGCTTGTGGGATCTCTCGAAATGTTATAATTGCTGGTGTCAATGAGGATGATGCCTAATATCCTCTCTTACTCTTATTTCCTCTTATATTGATAAAACATTTCTGTATCCATGAAATTTTGTGATTCAGCGTTTAAGTTGCGATGGCACCGTGGAACACTCAAGGCTATACGTGGATCCTAAGCTCAAGACCTCACAACCTTCTAAGAGAAATAAGAGAAAAAAATTTAAGTAAAAAAGCTAATGGGAAAAGATAGTAAAGAGCACTTCCTTAAGCCGTGACAGTGATAACTGAGATAGACCGGAGAGAATAGACCTCGCAGAGTATAAAGTAAGGCAGGACACCATTAAGTACACAGTACTGTTGTGCTGCATGGCCCGTATCACAAGTGCCTGTGTCATTGCTGTCCTTCGAAATATTCCCAACGTTACTTCTAATTCATCGTTTGTATCTTCCAAGGTAAGAGTGGAATGTGGAGACACCAAACTGGGTGAAAGATCTAAGGTATAGATTTTTGCAGTGTTTTGATTTTTAATCAAATATTGGATATGAATCAACGGAGAAATATTCTCAAACGCGTCGTACATTATGTGTTTGCGTATCTGCTAATGATTAGACTGTATTACTTTTGGTGTTTTGACTAAGGTGAAAATATTTCCATGCTTTGCCGCAAAACCAATCGCCTTGATTCAGAATATTGCCTCGTGCATTATTCCTTCGCAGAAAGATATGACAGACCAAAAGTTTGATCTTTTTCGAAGCGGTTTTATTAAGCCTGAGTTTTAATTGGGCTATGTTTGACTTAAAATTATGTCGGTCTGGTTGAGTTGTATCAGGAACTGCGTGAGTTTTTTAGCCCAGTAGAAAAAATTGCAGTGACACATTAATGGGAATGAGAGCTAGTCATAGTCAACTGTATGCAAATCGCCTGGTAACGTTGCCGATATCTGCACTTAGCTGAGCTCATTGCTGGCCAGGGTATTATAGCACATGTCACGCTTGCCAGAAGTCAATTTTTAAAAATAATTGAAATTTAAAGGCATAATGCCGAAGTGCTACTCAATATAAGTGAGGCTTCGACCAAGTCAGTATAGTGACACATTTGCAAGAAGATTGATGCAGTAAACGCAGAGTTATGTGATTTAATTGACCTAATTTAATTGACCTAATTTGACCTAATTTCTAAGGTAACACGCTTTATTCTAGATGTCTAAAACATTCAGTTTATAGGTGAAGAAAACGAGCTATATCACTTGTCCTAATTTGTCCTTAATTTTTATATATACCATGTGTTCTCCTGACCCAGCAGTCTCTGCATATACATATATCCTCCGGACCCAGCGTCCCTGCATATATATCAATACATTACTGCGGTATTTCCACCTGAAAAAGCCTCGGCAAGCCTTGAAAATTTCACGGTCTACCACGTTTTCCACATTTTGGGTTCCTGGTGTCCGTTAAGGATTAAGCCTAGGAAAAATTCGTGATAACGTTAGAATGGAAATTTAATTCCCTTTTCAAAGGCACAAAAACCATTTTCCTACGTCTGATAGTGTTCAAGTAATAAGCGAAAAACTGACAAAAACATGGGAAAATGGGACATTTTTGGCTAAGTTCCAACTTTGAGAAACTCCCCCCCCCCCGCCGAGAATTGAGACCACACCCAAAGTGTGAAACCTGGAAAGAAAGGTCTTGAAATGAGCTTTCCAACGGTGCATATTAATCTCATTCTGTTCTACCATTAACCTCTGCTTCACCCCCATCCCCTCCTTTGCCTTACTCCCACCTCCTTTCTACCGAGACATGATGCAATCGGCAAAATTTTGCGTCACGAATTGCATGACATGGTGCAACATCCATTTTCAATCCCCATAATCCATTGTGCTCCTGACTGCATTAACACAATTAAAATGACCTTGCCCAGTGGCCGAAAGATTACTGACGCCCCCGCCGTATCATAGATACCCAGCTTGAATCGAATCTCTAATTTCCTTCCGTCTATGAGTGATGAAAAGGGTGACACACACCACAGGTAGGTAGGTAGGTAGGTAGGAACAAGCGTTAATAATATTGCTTATCCCTCACGGGGACAAGCTTAGGCTAGTTAGTGTGTTAGTACGACCATGATGCTTTCAGTTTTAGGGAATGAAAATTAGGGCGTCTTGGATGCCATAACGGCAGGGACGAACAGGGTCCAAGTTTTTTTTAAGCTCCTCCTGCTCCCAGATCATAGGTAGAAAATTTGCAGTGAGTTTCTGACCTGAAATATATTTTCACTCTTCATTAATATATATGGGTCTGATATGGGTCTGAGATATCAGCGAAGGCTAACGCTCTTATTCGTTAGATTTTCTACAGGTTTCAGCTAGTAAACTTCAATGGATTTTATCTTTTGAAACTCACAGTGTGAGCTCAAACAAGTAACAAACTAATAAGCACCGATAGGTCTGGATCCGTGAAGGTTGACGGAGAGACTACAGTAAGGCCTGATGACGTGGGCACGTTTGTGTGGGTTGTGAATTTCTATCTGTAGAAACAGTGCGATGCTGGGAAGATTTCGTTCTGCTGTAGGTCAGAAACTATTTTCTTACAATTTGGATTCCCTCTTTCAGAATCAAAGCTGCCACATTTGCCGCAACTTGGTGCCCTTTGTGAACTTATCAGACTCGAAGATAGTCTGTAAGGTGGCATGGCTAAGTATGAAGCTATTCCGGTGGAGGAGCTCATTGACATGATGAAGACAAGCACCTTAAGTCACTTTCCTGACCCGAGTATCGGGAAGAGCGACCCGTACGATCAGGTGAGACAATTTTATTTCTTCTTACAAACATTAGACCCTATAATTTATCTCTTCTCATGTAAAGTTACGTTCAGTGACACCCTAATACTTGCAGGTCCCTAGGGATGCATCCAGTTTGGAGGTCCCGTACGTTTGAATGACGTTATGAAGCACTATAGTTCCGAGGTGCGCTACTGCACCGGTTATGACAGGAGGCAAAGAGCGTAACGGGAGGACTCAGGAGAAATTGCCATCAAAAGCGGCGTATCGATGACGTCATATCGACGAAGCTATAGCTGAGCTTCCCATAAGTATTCTAACTGATTTCACCAGAAAAATAATCGTAAATTGTGAATTTTATCCATTAAGAGCATAAGTAAATTAAGAGAAAACGTACCAATTCAGCAACAAACAAAAATCTTGAAAAAATTGCAGTGGAGGCTGCAAGAAAATTTCACAGTACCACCGGTAACTTCCATAGTACTACCGGTGAAATTTGGGCCGGTATAGCGACCTTGATTTAACTTCTTCTTTGAATTGCAGCCCTATTTACACTTCTTATTCAGATAACAGTGCTCTTCCAAAAACATATTTAAACGTATCGCCGTATTTTTTTTTGCGACTTAATTCATTCAATCCCTGCTTCTGACTGACCAGCTACTTGAGCTGCACCCACACCCAAGACGCCGTAAAGTATTGTCGTCAAACACAGAAAGTCTGAGCAGTAACTATTACTGTGGTTTCTCTCGCGTACAGAATGTAACGCTGCTTATATTTGTAGGTAGGGATTGAAAACCCACTTTCAAATACTATGACTCGTCGGTGTGACGCCATACGGCTACTGTACGTGCAGTCACGGCTATGTTTTATTTGCGGCCCATGGAGTCCTCCCGTTACACTCTTTGCTTTTCGGGTTATGAAACCTTTCGTTCATGGAACTGACTGCGTCAATCGTCAACGAGGCAGCAATAGACTCATACGCTGCACTTTAGCACGCTGAGAAAAGGTTAAGCAAGAATCACCCATCAGGACTTTCAGCGATATGCGTCGGAAACGAGCGGTATACGAGCATAGTGCATTAGTATGGAACTTTATTAGGGCAGTTTATCAAAATACATCAGTAGAGTACATTATCCATGTATCATATATTATATTCGCATGGAGCGTTGGTGAAGCACATGTACAAATATATAGTTGGACGAAAAAAAACTCAGTTATGGACCGTGATGAGAGGTACAGTTCTAGTTATTGTATTGAGGCTGGGTTTGGTTTTATGGATGGAGAGAAATTCTAAAGTTGTCATTTCTATTAGGTTTGAATGATGGAGAAGTCAAGACTTCTTCGTCATCGACTTTTCAAACACTAGAACTGACAACTATAGAATCTCTCTACATCCATAAAACCAAACCCAGCCTCAATACAATGACTACAGCTGTACCTCTCATCACAGTCCATAGCTGATTTTTTCATAAATATATACAATATACATACATCAGCAAGGTACATCAGAGAGGTATATAGGCGTGTGGTATGAGATCGAGCGTATTGGCAAGATACTTGAATAAAACCGAGCTTTGAAGAATATTGTAAGTCCATGTATATAAATATATGAAAAGTCGATGACGAAGAAGTCTTGACTTCTCCATCATTCAAACCCAATAGAAATGGCAACTTAAGAATCTCTCTACATCCATAAAACCAAACCCAGCCTCAATAGTTTTATAAACGTGGACGTAGCCTAAATATTTATTTTCTCTGGGCCACCGCAACATCAACGAAAGACAATCATAGTTAGGTGTTGTTAGCCGCAGCTGAATGGTTGTAATGTAGACCGTTTAGGTTGGATGGACTGTAAAATACTGTACAATGCAAGAGGCTGTTTTTCGAATGATACAGCTTGCTATGAATTGATTTATGCACCACAGAAGTGCAAATGTGATTCCAGTAATAAATGGTGCATTTGCCAGGGCCGGTGTTTTGGCAATTTTCTGATGTATCGACGAGGTGATCTTCGACGGCTTACGATGGAAGCTCCTGCAAACGCTTTTTACTTATAGGAAAACTCTTGACCAAATGAAAATCGAACCGAATATACTGAAGACCTAAAAATATATTCACGCAAAATTTTGTGTCTGTGTGTATATATATATATATATTAAAAATGAACGTTTCGGCTGTTCGGCCGTCATCAGCAATCTGAAATCGATCGAAATGCATAAAAATCTACATGGCTGTCAGCATACAGTCGTTAACTATGAATTCAATTGATCAAATACACTAATAATAAAATACATGAATGAAAAGAGCATTAGAGCACTCTAAAAGCAGTCCATTATCAACTAAAACATTCTCAGAGCGCATACCTCCGCCTAGCAAGGCAACAGTAACGAAAAATTCAAATTGTTTCTGAAACTATGATTTTCTTAGTATCAACACCGAAATGCTATCATTTGTGCCGTTTGATAGTATTAACTGCTTCTGTAATTTTCTTGAAGTTCTTTTATGACTTTTGTGTTCGGCGGCTAACAATCATTCTCACAAACATAAATCAAACACACAAATGGACCAACCGATCATCACCAAAATTTAATCATTTTATCATCTATTTCATAAAGATCCATCAATATCTTTTTGAGTTATTGTGCGAACAAGCATACAGTAAAATCAAATGCAGTGACAAACAAACGAATGAACAAACTGATCATCACAAAAATTTGGTTATTTACTCTTCTTAATATACCTAACAACTCATGTAAGTTTCATGAAAATCCTTCCATAACTTTTTGAATTATGGTACGTAGAAAAATTAGGCATACAAACACTCAAACAAATAAACAAATAGATGGATTTTCACCAAAAGTCAATCATCTGTTTATGTTAACATGCCTAACAATCTCTGTAAATTTCGCAATGATCCGTTCATAACTTTTTGAGTTAACTTGGTGACAGTCAAATATACAAGCCGGTGAAGAGACAGACAGACAAACACAATAAAAACACAACCTCCTTGGTGGAGGTTATTACTATCTGGGGTACGTGAGACGACTGCAGGTCCTTGGAGTTTCGGTTTTAGGAATAGGAATACAAAAATGCGTAATCCTAAAGAGGATTTGCCTGAACCTAATATCTTAAAAATTTCATTGTTTAAAATACATTTGCACTGCTCTGAATGGGATTTATAGATGATGTAAAGGGATGGGCGAGTAACGAGCCAGTTCTGAAGCTCCATTATACCAACATGCTCGAAAGTTTTTGCTCTTATAACAGTACCCAACAAGGTACACCCACTTACCTAGATCCACACTGTGGACAACACTAATTACATAAACACAATGGACAAGGGCATGCTGACACCAAGCTTATCCCTGAATTTAAAAATTTAACCGATTTTAAAACTATTCATTAAAATTATATCCAAATCGACACCCAGTGACCAAAAGCAGAATGCTTTACTCGATAGGATAATAAAATAGCTTTTGTATTATAAAAGCTATAACCTGGATGAAACTAGGATAAACTTTCTCGACGTATCTAAAAAATAATATTGATATATACGCTACGCCACATGGTCACAAGACTTTTTTTCATAACGAATTGCTTAATTTACATACCTGGGAGAAAATTCTACAATACTACATCTACGAGCTACAAAAATATATGCTTAATTTTATCAATAGTTGATCAATCGCATTCAAAGTCTTTATTCTGACAAATGTCACGCAGTCCTGATGCAATGACGAGTAACGGCATACAGCGACTAACGTGTGAATCTGACCTTAGGAAGACACTACTTGTTGCACTGTATATAAAATGGGAAATAATGGGACGAAGGGAAAACATTATCGACGAACTCCTGAATACCAGCTGCTGATCCGGGCACACAGATAAAATCGTGAGTGCTATAGCCCAACTCGGTATAGGCATATGGCTATCACTATCAGGTTTGTCCGCCTCATGGGTAGTTCCTTGGCTCAAAGGAATTTGTGTACTGTTACCGAGACGTAGTCGGGTAGGCATTTAGAACACTGTACATTCCTTCCCGTACAAACTTTTACTTACTTCCTTTGTTCTAATTATACTGCTGAGAAATTACGATACATATTGTTGCCTTACGTTGAATTCCTTCCCCGTTTATACATATGAGTTGACGATGTTATGATGCTCAAAATTTTCTGTAGCCCAAGTTTAGCAGCCATCTTCAGACATAATATCGCATGTTTTCAGTAACAGATTCAAGTTGGTGGCACTGATTGCCAGACGGCGCTGATGTTGAGTCAGATAGGAATATGGAAAAGTGTAACAGGACAATCCAGCTAGTATGCAAATAACTTCATGGATGTCATGGATCAGGATTCAAAGTTTGAGAAATTTTCGCTGCACGATGATAATTATCTAGGAGGAGTATTTATTTATAGGTTTTTGATGACTGTTTAGTAAGTTATTGGTAGTAATATACATATAATTTTGGAGCTATAAAGAGGTAAAATAAAATAAACTGCATGCCATACAAAGAGGCATTTTCTGTGTTTCTTTGCTCTTAAAGTCAAAGAATAAAGTTACGATACCCACAAGTGCTACACTAATTGACTTTTCAAATGTTATAGGTCCCAAAGTTTGATGAACTATTATGTGTTTCATTTTAATGAGCGTGGGAAGGAGGTGTGCGCTCTCAAAACAAGAAACTTGCATGTAATATCGTAGAATTTTAAGGTATAGCTACTTCTTTAATAGGAGTTAAGACGGAGTAGTTTAGAATGACTGAAATTAGTTTTATTCCCGTATACGTTTTTTCATTTGTAAATTCTATAAATTCTAATAGCGACTATAATAGTGTTTTGGGGTAACTGCTCAGTTTTAAAATCGTTAAAAATTTTTTGATAATAGTGTAAACAATATTTGACAGCATATTCCCGCTATTAGGTTAGGTGTTACTGGTCAGAGTTCAGCTGCACATATTTTGAATGAGTACGAATTATGATCAATGATGTTTATAACCTATACATATGGCTTGGGTTGACTACAAGAAAGCCTTCGACATGGTCCCTCACTCCTGGATCCTGGAATGCCTTGACATCTACGGCATCGCCAGCAACATCCGCAATCTGATCGCGGAAGTTGCTGCGTAGACCGACTCTATCTCAACAGAAGAGAGGGGGGCCGGGGCCTCATCAGCGTCGAGGACTGCGTCGAAGCGGAGAAACGCGCTCTCTCCCAACACTTCAGAGAGAGCGACGACCTGTGGGCACGCTGCTTGGTCGAGACGAAGTTGCTGAAAGAGACCGAAACGGCTGAGCAATTCAAACAGCGATGATGCCTCGAGCGAACTAACAAGTGGAAGAGCATGAAGATGTCCGGCCAGTACCTCGAGGCTGTTCAGGACAAAATTGTCCCCGACTCATGGAACTGGCTCCTGAGGGGTGAGCTGAAACGGGAAACAGAA
>LQNS02007215.1:29582225-29608555 GCA_001587735.2 Parhyale hawaiensis | reverse complement strand
AATCGCTTATGAAGGTGAGCATTCGCTCTAAGCGAATCCTAAATGAGATGCAGCCACCATGTAGGTGTTTTAATATCTATTTGAGATATACAACTAATGTCGAAGTAAGTTGTACATCCTAGACTCGAAGTTCAGTGCTTTTACTAATTTCGGCAATCCTGCATTTTGCAAAGTGAAAGCCTTTAATATTGTTAAAAATACATACTTGCAAAAGTTCTTTCAAACCTAGACGGCACACCCCCTCAGGGAGCAAAGGATGGGCCGTGCGCTATAAGGTCAAGTTAGTTAGGTTCCCCCATCCTGTGTTATTGAGAGCAGTTCCCGATGATGTTTATGTTGGCTACGTGAGCCACTGGCTAGGCCTTCGGGACAGCTGTCTTTCGTTCCCACTTTACTTCTTGCTAATTTTATACTCGTACTTATCTTGCTTTCTACTGTTCTTTCTCTTCTTTCCCGACTGGTAGGTTCCATGCACGTTGATCTTGTGTGGGAATACCTTGGTGCATAGGTTCCCCATTCCTAACGACATACTATAAGTATGCCCCTTGTTCTTTCTTCTATAGCATCACTTTCGTGCAGAAACATGGGCGTTAACCTCAAACTCTTACGTGTGTAAATTGACGGTCTATGGGTTATATTGTTACCGTGGCCACTCTACAACTGAGTCCTATAGTGTGCCGACTGCCGATTGGCGGCTGCTTTCAATTTTGGGAAACGTTTCTCCTAATATATTTTATTTCATGACTTGATAATGACATATGATTGTTGAACCTAGGTAAATTTTAGAATTTAGATGCATGGAAATAATAGACAAATGAATTAATGCGAATTTTTGCGGATGCGATGAATTGCAGATACTGTAGTTATTACAGGAAACTAAGTGGCTCCAGTGGTTTCTCCATAATTAATTTATAAATTCCTCTATTTTTATGCAGTTTTATCATTCAGGTTCAAAATTCTTATTTTGATAAAAAATGCATATACATATATATACTCTTGATTCAGTAGTACTTATATCGAGTACCCGGAAGCAATAATTTTAAAATTCAGGTATAAAACAATATAAACCAATTGAGGGCACTATGTTGGGGACTAGCTGTATTACGAGACACGAGCGTTTAAGTATTGCACGATATAAGGTAAAAATCTGGCTGCTAACAGGTAAAGTAACAGGTAAAGTAACAGGTAAAGCCCTCAATTGCGTCTACCAAGAACCATGTACCCAGGAACCCGCGCACGAAACGTGTTTTGATTTGCTTAAACCGAGAAGCGCGGATTTGGGTAGATATTTCTGTCTGCCATCTTATAGGTTTCAAGTATTCTATTGAGAGTTGAACAGATTTTCGATGGAGAAAATGCTAGTAGAGTTCCACTGTAGTTTCATATGGAAAGTCTCTGCCCGGTATCATAGTGAAATGCATTTTTGATTGCTTAGTGTGCATAAATAATGAATATGTGAACCATGATGACGCTAAATTACGTCATGCTCTGTAATTTTGACCATTAGACAAATATAAATAACGAATAAAACTCATGCAATTTGTGGTTGTAAGAAAAATTATTTGTACCTAATTGGTTTCAATAGAAAATAGTCATTTGCATTGCCTTTCGTCAGATTTTGGGTCACAAATTATTCAGTACCGTGAGTAAATTTTAACAAGCTTTCTAATAAAATCTTTTATTAGCTTTTACGTTTGTCAATATTTTTCTCCTTTATTACACACAGTGTTTATAATGCACTGGGTCTGCCGATCTGGATTACGCATTAGGCAAGGTAAGCACGTGGTTATGGCATCCAGAGAAAGAGAGAGAGAGGGGGGGGTGGCGGCACTACCTATAGTATGCATCATGCGTCATCGCGTGTTTTCAACATTAATGCTCACAAATGAATTGTTCAGCTGAAAGCTATTTTCTCAGTTGTAGGCTCATAAAAATCCCGCCAGGACAATTCTGCGAAGCAACAAGGCAGGCAGGAGGCCAAGTCTTATTACGGTGACCATAGGAATCGGCCGATGCCTTACGTTACGTAAGATCAGTTTTGTGAATTTTATGACACTTCACAATCGAAGAAATAGGAGAAAATACATCAGATGTAGGTGAAAGAGCACAAAAATGAACAGATTTTCTACGTGTTTTATATCCTAATACACGTTTCATTAGATTTGTTTAGATATGTTTCAACTTTATAGATAAAATTGTCTGTGATTTGTTATGCCTATATTTTCATTATGCTAACAGTGGCACTGGAAAGAAGCTTTGCACTATACCAATATCTCTATAGAATTCTAACGCAAAATTTTAGGTTACTGACCGTAATAAACAATAGGTTAGCAGCTGATGTATCAGTATTTCCTAATTCAATTTTTAAACTGATTTATAAAATGTCAGTTGAAGCAATTGTGTTTTCGTCATTGAAAATAAGATGCAATCAAATCAGGCAAAAAAAATATATATATATAAGAAAGTCCGCACAATGGTAAATCTTACTCTGATGAGTTTCTAAGTTACGCTATGTACAAACACTGAGGAGTTGTGATTATATAATAGCAAAACTCTTCTGTAATTTTACAGCACACAATCTGTTGGACACTTCCTTGTTTAGTTTTTTACAGAACTCTGGTGATGGGGCGTACCACTTTTAGATTTGTCCACGATTTATCAAGATGATGAATATTTTCGTTGCGTAACTGGTTCTTGATTTAATACCTTTAATACCATACATTCTCCTTTGGATTAAAGTTATTTGTTGTCTTTTCAGTCAGACCAATCCGAACATGCAACGTGATGGCTCTGGAGAAATCTCTGGCCATTACGTTAATTGGAGCATGGTCTTGCATTGAAATCGAATTCACTGGTAAAATATCATCATCAGCAAACATGTCTCCGTATCTGGACAAAATACACCCCTCTGGGGACAAAGGATGGGCCATAGGGTTAGTTTAGTTTAGGTTCGCCTATCGTCGTTTTGGGGCGCAGCGCCCACAGGGGAGTCCTGTAGGATACCTTAGCCATTAGCTAGGCCTTCGGGACGTCTGTCTTTCGTGCCCACATTTCTTCTTTCTCATCTCATACTCCTTCTGATCTTTCCTGCAACGGTTCATCCTCTTCTAACCCGACTTGCTGTTCCCATGCGCGTTGATCGTATGTTGGAATACCCTGGTGAATGGGTTCCGCGTTTCTATCGCCATCCTATATTGCTCGTTTTAGTGATTGCCACCACCACAAAGCCTGCGTCGAGTTCTGTTAGTGATAATAACGCCATAACAGAGTCTGTGAAAGTGGCCACTTGAGAAATTTCATTATTCAAGTGACAGTGAAGAAAATACGATAAGATATTGAAAATGTTTTCTCCTTTCCTAAAAATGTCAGTTTTTGTGCTATGACATTATTGTCTCCAACGAGCGAATTATGTCCCTTCTTTTTTTTCCTCTGTGATATTGCATTTTAGATTAGATAAGAGGCAGTAGACGAACCAATAGGCCCATTCCCAAAGAGATACCAGAACTTACGCCCCGGCCCTCTATGAGCTATTGCCATGATGTTAGTAGGATATAGAGGACTGGGGAAACGAGAAGAGAAAAAAAGGAAGTCCAGAAGAAAGAAAGGGGAGAAGAATCGCAGCCAAAGAGATGGTCATGAATGCACGCAAGCATGATCGACAGCCACTGATATGCAGAGCTTAAAGATGTAGATGTAGCGGAAGTGAGAAGAAAACGGATTAAGATAGCCTGGCCGTAAAGAGCTTACGACTCGTGGAGGAGGGGTTCTTAGCTGTGGAGGATGTCTCTCCCAATGTATGTCAAGACAATTTTTAAACGAGTTGACTGACTCCGCACCAACAACGTCGGAAGGGAGTCTATTCCAAATGCTGACAATTAGATAGGGAAAGGACTACTGACTTAAGGTTGTTCTTCGAGCTTTGTGCTTGAGTTTTAGATTGTTGATTCGCAAGCGATTATTAAGGTCTCTTCGTAGAGTCCCGTTGTAGGTACGTCGTTGAAGCCATTTAAGTACTTGAATGTTTTTCTTCGTTGCTCCCTCCTCCCTAAGTCGTCTTTGCTCGAGAGAGATCAGACCCAGTTCTTTTAAGGCGACGTTCATACGACTTGTTTCTCAGCTGAGGTATCAATTTCGTTGCCTTGCGTTGGGCTCTTTCCATGTTATCGATATCTTTACAGAGATGTAGCGACCAGAATTGAACAGCAAATTCTAAGTTTGGCCGCACTAATACCTTGTAGAAGGGAACGATGATGTCCTTATACTTATATTCAAAGTTTCTGGTGGTGAATCCCGTACTCGGCTTGCCATTTTTACACTCATGTCAACTTGCTGACTGTGTTGAAGTATGTTTGTAATAGTGATTCCTAAGTCACGTTGTTGGGTGACAGAAGCCAGTTCCTTCCCGTTCATTTTCAATGGGGTGGAAGGGTTCACCAGCCCTACGTGTATTACTGAACATTTGTCGACATTAAAGCTTGTCTGCCACGTTGCGCTCCATTCCATGAAGCGGTCAAGGTCTTGTTGGAGCTCGGCTCTTTTCGTGGCAGGATGACATAGTTTAGTATCATCCGCAAATTTACTGATTTTACTACGGATGTTAAGATTGAGATCATTGATGTAAATTGAGAACAGAAGTGGGCCAAGCACGCTACCTTGTGGAACCCCTGGTGTTACCTGTGTCCAGTCGCTCGTCTCTCCTCCAAGATTCACTCGCTGCTGCCGACCCGTAAGCCATGCCTTGATCCATTGTAAATAGTCACCCTGGATGCCATTGGCTTCCAATTTTTTCGTTAGCCGTTGATGGGAGACTTTATCGAAAGCCTTTTGGAAGTCTAGATACACAAGGTCTACACCCTATCTTCATCTTTAATATCTGTAACTTTTGAGAAAACGTCCAGTAGGTTTGTTAAGCAGCTTCTTCCATTTCGGAAGCCATGTTGAGCGTCGTGGTATGAGCTGAAGCATCCTCAGGTGATCAGTGATGCACTTTTGCTAGAGGCGTTCGATGGTTTTGCTGACGACCGATGTAAAAAAAAAAAAAAAAAAAGACTGATTGGTCGATTGTTGGTGGGGCTTTTCTTATCCCCCTTCTTATGTATCGGTATCACATTAGCTAGTTTGAAATCCTGACTTCTCCCGTTCTTAGAGATTGATTAAATATTTTGAGCCGTGGCTTCACGATGACTGGAGCCATTTCCCGTGGAACACGAGGAGTAAGATTATCCGGGCCAGTAGATTTACACATTTAGGTGGGTGGGTCACGGGTGAGTTCTTGAAGGATCTCGATCCCCGTGAAAACACAGGCGTTTATTGGAGCAACTTGCATCGGTGCTGGTTAGGGAATATTCGTAACATTTTCAATAGTAAATACAGAGATGAAGTAATAAGAACTATTTTCTTATGAATAAAAACTATTTTGATTAGTTACCTGCAATACCAAATTTTTAAATTTCCAGTTTGACTAGATTTTGAGCGCTATTTTGACCATTTTTTTAAGACTAGAAATCCGGGCTCTAATTTTTAGGATCCATCTATAGTTCTATACATTTAAGATTACTCTAAGCACATCATTAATTGCGATGCTAAGGGGTCTTAGTGCATTAGCAGATGAACCTCCCCTCACAATAACGCCATTAATCAAGTGAGAGTATATTAATGCATAGCATAGCATCACTGTTGATCGCCCAGTCAGGTACCAACCAATTGCACGAATGACCCCTCTGGTCTTAGCAACCTTGTTGCAGACATCACGAATATGATTAATGAAGTCCAGCCGTGAATTAATAGATATATACCTAGGTATTTAATCGTCGTTACCCACTCTAGTTTGCTGTCATCAAAGAAAATATCGGGTAAATCAAGAGTGAGTAGGGTGAGAGTTGAATAACATTGTTTCTTCCTGGCCTTGGGAGTTAACTTATTAAAATCTAGCCATTTTAATAAGTGGACAGTGCAAGCATTTAGTCGTTCGGTAACGCGATCGAAAGAAGGATCATTTAAATAAAAAGCTGCATTATCTGCAAACAAGGTTAATCTTGCTCCTTTTAGTAGAGTAATCATGCTATTTAAGAAAAATTAAAAAGCAAAGGACCGAGAACGGAACCCTGAGAGACCCCAATATCAATATTGTTCAGGCTCGATTTGCAACCATCGACAAACACGTATTGTTTTATTCGAAAGATAGTTTCTAATGAGTTCACAAATGTTACCTCTTATTCCATAATGAACTAATTTACGCAGGAGAATGTTATGGTCGACCGTGTCGAATGCCTTTTTACGATCCAAAAATAAACACCATATAAGTTTTATCTCTGAATGCAGGTAATACTCAGGGGGCAACTAATAGAAACATTCAAGTACATGAATGGCTTCAACGACGTACCTATAACGGGACTCTTTGAAAGAGACCCATATGATCGCTTGCGAAACAACGGTGAAAAACTCAAGCATAAAGCTCGAAGAACAACCTTAAATCAGCAGTTCTTTCCCTATTTCGTAGTCAGCATTTGGAATAGACTCCCTTCCGACGTTGTTGGTGTGGAGTTGGTCAACTCGTTTAAAAATCGTCTTGACATACATTGGGAGAGACATCCTCCACAGCTAAGAACTCCTTCTCCAGGAGTCACTAGCACTTAACGGTCAAAGCTTCCCAGGCCATTTTAAGCAGACTTCTTCTCACTTTCGCTCCATCTATATATTCAAGCTCTGCATATCAGCGGCCATCGA
The DNA here is from genome assembly GCA_001587735.2 of Parhyale hawaiensis. Taxonomy (NCBI): domain Eukaryota; kingdom Metazoa; phylum Arthropoda; class Malacostraca; order Amphipoda; family Hyalidae; genus Parhyale; species Parhyale hawaiensis. The sequence continues at coordinate 29,601,829 of LQNS02007215.1, read as the reverse complement.
TCATGCTTGCGGGCATTCATGACCATCACTTTGGCGTAGATTCTTCTCCCCCTTCTTTTCTATTTCTCCTTTCTTGTTTCTCTTTCGTCTTCCATTTTTTCTCGTCTCGTTTCTCCATTCCTCTACATCCTACTAACATAATGGCAATAGCTCATAGAGGGCCGGGGTGTAAGTCCCGGTGTCTCTTTGGGAATGGGCCTTAATTTTGGTTCGTCTACTGCCGCCTATCTAATCGTTCACGAACTGAAATACTGCTAGATTCTTGCCAGTTATGAAGCCATATTGGTTTGGGGTCAAAATGCTATGCGATTCTACAAACCCTGTCAATCTAGAGTAGACAACACTTTCAAAGATCTTATTGAATAAAGACAAAGTGGATATAGGCCTATAGTTAGAGAGAGCATTATGGTCACCTGCTTGAAAGATGGGTACAGCTCTAGCTATGTTTAACACAGAAGGATGATCGCCAAGTCGCACACAATAATTCAAAATTACACATAAATAAGGAATGATATGGGACATCACGCTCAGTAGATGACGCAGCTGAATTTCATCCTTATAGCACTTCTTATTCTCTACGTTTTTGACAACGTTTCAAACTTCCACAGGTGTTATTTGATCAAACGCTACGCTTTCCTCTATACGCGGAAGAGGAATACCAATCAGTGCTATATTCGTAGGCTACTTTTGTACAAGACTGCACGCCACCGAGGTAAAGTATGAATTCAAGAAATTTGTAAGCTGAGTCTCTTGGACAATTTCTCCACCAAGCGACTGCTCCCTAATGGGAGGGCGGCAGCTACAACCTAGTCACTGGTTTATTACTTGCCAAGTCTTCCTTGAGTCGTTGGAACCATTGCGCAACTGCTTGTTTTAGTATACCTTTTTTGTTAATCGTATTACAGAATTGAGAACATGTCCGAAAATCGCGTCTCGAGATGCAACCCCATCGATACAGTCTCATGAGTCGGTGCTTCTTACTAATTAATGCCCTTAGTTCAGCCGTCATTCAGGCAGCAGACCTCCCCTACCATCTCGACTGTTAAACTTCAATAGGAACGCAGAGTAGTACGGAGCATTCAGTTTCTTCACCAAAGACTCCAGTGCAACGCCGGAAGCGATAGACAAATTACTAGGTATGTTCAAGCCCTCAACATTTCTCAAAAATGTAGCAGCATTTCTTTCACTATCGAAATTACGATACGGAATTTTTGGTCTAGTTAATACCTGATCGAGTTTGAAAACAGCAAAAGTCGGAAGATGATCTGTTAATTCATAGTCAATTAACCCCGCCCCCGCAATCCCTCTGAACTCACTGTTTGAACATATATATTTGATCCAAAAGCAATTAAGTTGTTGTTGGATTGCCAGGAAAATGTTTTGTAGGGACGGTAATGATCGGAAAAAATGCACAGCCAGCTACAGTATCAATGAAATTTCTAATAAACAGTTTATTAAACGGATCAAACAAGTTGACATTAAAATCCCCTCACAGTATTGTTCGCGTATTTCTAGGTATATTAGGGAAAAATTAGTTGCTAGGAATCGCTTAAGTCACAAATGCTAGACGGTAGAGGTCTATACACGATAGCAAGAATTCTACCGATCCATTTTTTATAGAGTTAGGACATCACTTATGTTCGTGACGCGACTAAGGTCGGGCTTCTGCGTAGCTCACCAGCAATCGTTAGCATATACAGTAATGCCTCCACCATATCGATTGCGAAATAGGCAATGCTTATTATAGCCACTTAGTTCAAAGCCAAGGTCGCTCTTGCCATCCAACCATGTATCAGTCAACACAATCACATCAAATCGTGCGAGACACTGCGTCCTAAAGATTTCAAATAACAGAAAATTCTTGCATATGCTTCTTATATTTATATAAGCAATAGTCACAGATGGACTAGACACCGCTGTATTTGCAAATTCGTCACGTGTACGAAATTGGCACCGGCAGTTAGGAGCATCTCCCAGCATCTGGTCTCTAAATTTGAATGTAGGTTTAGCCATCTCTATTAGGTTCGTCTCTCAGCCAAGTAGGGATTATTTTTGCCTATAGGAGTCTCTTCCATCAACTGGCTCTTCGGGACCAGGTCCGTTTACATAGCATTAATCTCCTTGACGAGCAGATCCTTGAGATTAGTTGACCTTCGAGCAGCTTTCCTTTTACTGGCTTGAATTAGCGCAGACACCTTGGGTCCCTGAATCATGAGGACCGGTGCGAGCGAAGCCAGTTTAAGGTTGTCAATGCGAGTTTGGACTTCATCTGTGTTTTCACTCATTGTGTTGGTTACCTGCTCCAATTTAAATGGAGTGTCTGCAGCCGGAGACGACAGAGCCGCAACTTCGGCATAAGTCATCGATTTTTTTAGAAAGTTCGTCCACTCTTTTTCGCAGCGCTGTATTTTCCTCGCTAAGAGCATTGACATGCGTAATCAGGTTGATATTATTGTCATAGATCAGTTCAAGGCATTCCTCGACTTGCGAGAAAACTGCATCAACTGTTCCAAGACCGCTCTTAGAAGAATCAGCGTCGTTTTGGGAACTCTGTTTTTTTTTTGTCTGCAATGCCTCTTTTTCGTTGGATCATAATTCCTCAAGAAAACTATCAGACTACCAACCTTACTCAACTGCGTATGAGCTGTTCGACTCTCAGTGATGCTCGATTCTGAATCAGATTCAGAATTTTCAGGAGAATCTGCAGTGCCAGACTGGCAACCATCTTGAAGATCACCACGATTCATTATAGCGCACTATTACACTCGCAGTTGAATCGCTGTTGGAGGAGATCAGCAATGTTAAAAGGCATAATTGATTAAATTTTGGTGATAATCGGTTGATCCGTTTGTGTGTTTGACTTGTTTCTTAAAATATTTGTTAACAGGGCTACTCAAAAAGCTATGAACGGATCTCCAAGACAGTTACAGACACTGTTAATAATATCAAACGGCACAAATGATCAGCTTTTGGTGTTGATATGAAGAAAATCATACTCTCAGAACCCATTTGAATTTTTTATAACCGCTGCCTTGCTTGGCGGAGGTATGCTGTTTCAGAGTGCTCTTGTTTGCCTTTGAAATTATGTTAAACAGCCATTTCTCTACCGAGGAAGTCAGTCGGTGCTACCAGAAACATCGGCAATACTCAGCCAATGGTTGTCTTTCAGTAAAATTGGACTCCTCTTTTACAGCCTCTTTTAAAGCTCTTTTTTTATTTCCAGATAAAGATTTCAATGTTAGTAAAATTAACGATGAACTGGAGAGCCAAACATCCAAATAGTTGATGATCAGGCACCCTAGAGGAACTAAGAGACGTATTCTTTTCACGAGTGAGGAAATTTCCATTGTAGAAAAGAGCTTCAACCATCATAGGTATGTGCCAGAGCTGGGACTACCGAATGAAATTCAGTATATCGGTAGTACCGGCGGTATTTTCATCTACCGAAATACCGATACCGAATCTTTGCTGAATCTTCTACCGATACCGAATGGACGTACCGAATGACTTTTTTCGATACATATGAATTTTTCGCGCCCACAAAAGAAGCTTCTTTGCTCTCTATGATCCACCGTCCTTCCTGGAAGACATTAGGAAAATCACAAAGATTTTCGTTCAGTTGAGCTGTTTCACGCTGCATTTCACTCCATTGAAGAGAAGAGACGCTGAGCTGTGAGAATTGGGCGTAGTGTGCCATAATGTTTCGCTCACTGAATTGTCACGTCCTTCCGAGCTTAGTGAAACGTAAACTGCCTGTGGATGATGTAGTTAAAGGATTGAAATAGGTGTTCTATGGGCTCTAGAATGTATTAAAAGGCTTTTAAAGGTGTTTTTCTATATACGTATAGATAAGGGGGTTTTTGAAGCCTACATGCCCGGTAGGCATGTTTCCTCTGTCTCATAAGCAGCTTGCTGGCGTTCTTGCCCCTAAGCTAGCAGTGATCTTCCGGCGCCTGATACGGTTAGGAAATTTTCCCCGTAGTTAACGTACTGGAAATATTACTGCCATTCCCAAAGGTCCAATGTCGCCCCACGTCTCCAACTACCGGCCCATTACGCTGACACCCATGTTGTCGAAGGTATTCGAGAAATTGTTCGCTTGTAAGCTTGGTCATTTTGCTGAGGTTATAGGATTGCTGCCTACTGGTCAGTTTGCGTATAGAACTGGTTTGGGTTGTTATGACGCCTTGTTGTCGGTGTCACACTATTTACAGTCTGCGCTAGATTGTCAGTCTGAGGCACGCTTTGTGCAGTTTGACTTCCGCACGGCGTTTGACAGGGTCAACCACATGGGTCTATTATACAAGCCTGAGTCGTTTGGTGTGGGTGGTAGGGTTCTTTCAATCACTCGTGATTTGGTTTTAGCGAACGCAGGGTGTATCTGTTGACGGCGTTTTAGGTTCCTCAGTCATGGTGGAGTCTGGCAACCCTCAGGATAGCGTGCGTAGCCCGCTGTTGTTTGTTCTGTTTACTAGTGACATGTTCTCTTCGCTGGAAAACACGATCCGACGATTCCACTGTTATAGCAGTGATACCTGCTCCCCGTATGCGTAATGCTGTCACCCAATACCAATATCTGAATAGGGATTTGTCACTCATTAGTGCATAGTGCTCGGCCTGATGTATGAAGCTGAATGCCACTAAAACCAAGTCGATGATTGTCAGTCTGTCTCGAACACCTGTACCGCAGTAACCACATCTGGAGACAGATGACACTTAACTTCTTGGTGTTGTCTTTGATTAGAAGCTTACTTTTGAGCTGCATTTTAGGCGACTAGTGCCACGTTCTTCCAGTAAGATTGGGCTCCTGTGTAAGGTGAATTTGGTGTTTGGTGAGAGTGAGGTTGTCCACAGATGCTTTTATGTTTTTTACTGCCTGTGTTTGAGTATTGCTCACCGAACTGGGCTTCAGCTGCTGACAGTCACGTACATCTGTTGGACCTACTTGTTACTTCGGTCAGCAGGCTGTGCGCAGATAATGATCTGGGGAAACTGTCCCATAGGAGGAGGTGGCTGAACTCTGTATATTTTATAAGGTGTACAAAAATGAGAGGCATTGGTCGTATTCTTCTGTCCCGGCCCTCAAAGTCTCTAGGAGAATTACACGTGCTGCGGTCGGTGAGCACTATTTCACGTCGGAGAATATTTGGTGCCGAACGAATCAGTTCGGTCGATGCTTCGTACCCGGGTCTGTTAGGGTTTGAAACTCATTGCTGGCATCGGCTTTCGGTTGTGTTGTCCTGCAGGCGTTTAAGTCAGCTGTAAACGGCTTTTTGTTGGATTTCCTTTAGAAGCATTTCGGGCTTCCCGGTGTTGCAAAGTACATCATTACCTCCGCCAAGGAGGTTATGTTTTCGTCGTGTTTGTCTGTCTGTCTCTTTGTCCGTTTGTCTATCTCTCTATCTGCCACCAATATAACTCAAAAAATCATGAACCGATTTGGATGAAATTTACAGGGATTATTAGGTATGTTAGAAGCAACAGATGACTAACTTTTGGTGAAGATATATGTCCATCCGTTTGCTTGTTTGTTTGTCTGCCTTATTTTTCTCAATGCCATAACTCAAAAAGCTACAGATCGATTTTGATTAAATTAACATGAGTTGTCAGGTATATAACAAAGAGCAAATTACCAAATTTTGGTAATAATGCGTTTGTTTGTTTGTTCGTTCGTTTGTCACTGTTTTTAATTTTATGCTTGTTAGCATAATAGCTCAAAAAATAATAAATGGATCTTTATGAAATTTATAGAAGTTGTTAGTAATGTTAAAAGACTGAATGATTAAATTTTGGTGCAGATCGGTATGTTTGTTTGCATGTTTGACTCATGTTTGTCATAACGTTCGTTAGCAGTATAACTCAAAAAGTTATCAACGGACCTTCAAGAAAATTACACAAGCTGTTATTACTATCGAAAGGCACAAATGAAGAAATTTTTGAGTCTATATAAAGGATATTATGGTTTCAGAGCCAATTTGCATTTTTTGTTACCGTTGCCTTGCTAGGCGGAGGTATGCGCTCTCAGAGTGCTCTAGTTTTGGTTATGATTCCTGTCTGTGAGGGCCCGGGCACGAAGTTTTATTGATAATACCGAACGAAATACCGAAAAAATACTGAATCATTCGCTTTTTAAAATACCGAAATACCGAACCGAATGACGCGTTTCTTAACTACCGAATACCGATAGGGCGGTACAGAAAAAAATACCGAATGCCAGCTCTGGTATGTCCTCACTGTGCCAAAAAAGCTCCTAATGTCTTTTTCAGAGTTCAAAGAGGCCACCATCGCGCCAAACTAATGGTTTTGTGGGGCATGTTTTATCATAGGGTCACGGAGTTCATTATTGCGTAAAAGGGATTAAAATCGCAGCTCGTGTGTACATACATTGATGACGTTCTTGAAGACGGTAAGTGCTTAATCGGTTCTTTGTTCAGTAGAAAAAAATGGAGCTCTCAGCAGGATTCGGCTCCAGCACACAAAGCAAAGTGACTCAGCTGAGGCCAGGAAGCAAAGAGTCTAACGGGAGGACTCAGTGGGACTAAAATAAAACCGTGACCGCATGGAGCCAATTTACGTCAACTCGACGAGTCGAGGTATTTGTAGGTCGAACTTCAGGCGTCTGTAGGTTGGGCAATCTCAACCAAAAATATACGCAGTGTTATATTCTTGAAGCGAGAGAAAACGTAGGAACAAACTTGCTCAACTTTCAGTGCTTGGCGACAACCATTTTACCGTGTTTCTACTGAAAAACCTTCGCATATTAGGCGATCAACAAGCGCAAAAATTCCTGTAGCGCTCGTAATCACGAATACAGAAAATAGGCCTCACCAGCTGTCACAAAACCGAGAATTCTCTCACATTACTAGAATACTCATGCGTATGGGTGCAGCTCAAGTTGCTGGCCAGTCAGGAGCGCAAAATTGCATGAATCAAATAGAAAAATGTGAAGTGCAAGTAACGCTTCACTTAAAAAAAAAGATAAATTAGGGCATCATACCGGCCCAGATCTTGGCTTTGGTGCTGTCAAAGTTTCCACCAGCCTCGAAATTTTTTGTAGATGATTGTTTGTTACTGAATATGTACATGTTCTCTTCATTTATTTTTGTGCTTAAAGGATAAAATTTTCAATTTACGACGATTGTTCTAGCGAAATTACTTAAATACCCATCCAGAGGCTGCTCAGACATAGAGTTCATCTGTGTGACGTCATTGTTTACGTCACTTTTTGGCGCTAGTTTCACGTGAGTCCTCCCGTTACGTTCGTTGCTTCCTGGCTATCGCCTTCTCAGAATATTCCTAACTTCATCTAGGCTGGTGTATGACGGTCGATCTGGTAGTCTAGAATTGAACTCTTTGGATTATAAACCGTTGTCAGTATCGTACAACATGGCTTGCACTGTAACACACAGAAGTCACAACTCGCTTAAGCGCTCCTTTGTTTGGGCAGTGGCTAAATTTCCGACTGTTGTGCGTAAAATAGACAGTTGAATTGCCAGATAGATTAAAGTTTTGTGTGAACAAAAAAGCAGGCCATTTCAAAGAAACTGTGCTCATAATTATCTTTTATTAGGAAGAAATAAGTTCTAAAGGTTTCAGTTGAGAGCAATTATTTTTTATCCCTTTAATTGCTTTCCGAACCCATAACATTATTTATGACGAGACTAGGCAAATGTATACGTGGAGCTGAAAGTAATGAAACCCTTATTGCTTTTATGTGAATGTCTGAGCAAGAAGCAAATAAGTTGCTCCAGTTGTTACTCTGTTCTTGCTATCTGCGCGTTATGGGTACACACTCGAAATGCCTATTGAATGTTTTCAGCCTCTGTGACCTTCAAGCTCTCGCATTAGTGTTTTTTACCTGGCGAAGTTAGCAGATCGGCACGGAGATCCCCGTACCTTGTTCCCGGCGGCGCTTCAGGTCTCAAACGAGTTCTTCTCTCAGTGGTTGTTTGGTTTGCTTACCAGTGAGAAGCTGTCCTTCAACAGACGAGTGTTCGATGACAGTCTCTTCACTTCTGTCTCGGTCTACGGAATCTAATATTGTTGACGTTCTGAACGTACATGAAAGTCAACCCTGAACTTTTGTGTTTTAATTGCTGAGGAGCACTTCCTGTTGAAGATGTTAACAGGACGCGTAACACAGAACGATGCGCCTGCTTTTAAGTAGAAGCCTATCCCTAAAATCACGCTTATAATATTTGCCAGTGTGAGCCAGTTACGGTTTCGAGTGCAGTGAAGAATCAGGAAAACGCCAGGAACGAGTGGACTTTTTTATTTTCCTTGAGTTGTACCTTTTTTGTGATCGGGGAGGAATGTTGCATTGAAACCCCCAGACTTCGATCCTATCTCTACTGTTCTGTAACTTTAACACAATTACCGTAGTCGTGCTATTTTCTCATAGTAGGCAAGTACTTCTTGGGTTATAGCACTCTTCCTATGATTTCGCCAGTTGAATGCTTCTATCTGAGGATAAATAATTTACTTTGCAATTACTGCGACCTTTGATAATTAATAACGTTACATACACACCAAATGGAACCGTGGGCCATAGCATTAATTTGCGTGGCGGCTGTAGTGGTTGTCCTGGCAATCCTTCCCTTTCTCTTCGGTGTAATTTACCGCGCCTGCACCAGAAGATGTCCGGAGGGCGTTCGTCTGGACGGCAAGACTGTCATCGTGACAGGGGCAAGCGCAGGTAAGTTGTTCGTGTCAACTTGTAAAGGGTCCGAGTTAATCAAAGTTTGTTTTACTATTACAGGTATTATTTACTAATGTCTGATATTGATATAAAAAGTAGACAATGTATCTAATGCATCGCTAGTGTAAGCTGCTGATAGTTGGGAAGCGGTAAGAACACAAAATGAATAAAGGGTAACCTCTGCTGACTTGATTAACACCTGTTTGTGAATATATTTCTTTGTCCACCCAATAAGTAGGCGAAGGATCTAAGCAATATTTATAATTTTTTGTAGGGAGTTTGATGGGTTGACCTAGATGTGACTCATGCAAAAAAACTGGGCTTAGCTGGCCATAAAAAATGGCAGCGTTGAATTTTCATCCGCCGAGGCGAATTTGCATCCACTGTGACAGATCGTCTTACGCCGCCAAGCGTTCAAATTTCTTTCCTATGTTGCTATTGAAGCTCTACTTCTACTGTCTGGGATTTGGGCTGGGCTCTAACCGTGTTCATCAAAAAGGACTTCTTGCGCCACGAGGCGTACCAGTTGATATGAACTTGCGCCGTAAGTCTATATGTTGTGAGTTATGCCCCCTATAAACTTATAAACCATCCTGTGGTAAATGTGTTGCTTTTTTTTCTGTCTAACGTGCGTATATCAATTGCTGGGCAAGTACTATGGTGTCATTCAGGAGAAAAAAGTCTTTCTTAGTGCTCATATTTAAAGAATTTGACATTCATTCGGAATATTAATATCTACTGTGATAGGAATTAAGGGCTGGTGCTAGGCAAGAATAGGATAAGTATGTATTAACAGAGCGAGCCTGCATAATAGCTAAAGGCAATGTTGGTGCATCGTAGTTATCACCTCCCCTGCTGCACCTTTGCTCTGCAGAAAAAAAAATGGAAATTTTATATTAGTAATCTAGTAGACCAATGACATTATCCACGAAGTCTATCGTTAATGATATTGCAGGTACTTCTAAGGAGTGTTATGATGAATATTAAATTTGTTGCACTGTTTAGCATAGGTTAACAATATATTTATAGGAATTGTGATTTTTAAAAATATATATGAACAAAATTGTGGTAAGAATTACATTGATGCAATATCAAGGAAAGTTTTGAATTGTCTAATGTATTTTAAATATAGCAATATAACTTCATTACGATAGCACAATGTTCTCATAAAAGAAACTCTTTATATCCAAGGTTAACATTCAGTTTTACGCGTCTTTTTTTATTATTCAATTAACAGCCGTTATCCCTGTAGTTGCCCTCAGGGGCATAATGTGGCGGGCCCTTTCCATGCCACAATATGTTTGGGCATCACGCACCCAAGGGTCTCGAGTGCCTTCTCCGCAGGGGATGTAGCATCTGGCCGCAGTTCCTGCTGACGAGGTTAGTTTTGTAAAGTTAGGTAGGTTCTCTATTTNTCTCGTGTGGAAGGCCGTGAAAGAGGCCGACCACTCGAGTGTCTCCTACTATGCTTTGCGCCTTGTTTCCTGCCCGTAGTAGCGCACGTAGACCACGCGACAAATTATGTGGTATTTAAATACTACACACTCATCTCTGTTGCAACGCCTGAGTTGCGGCTACGGAGGTTAAACAAAGTTTATAACTAACTAACTAACCCTGTAGTTAGCAGCCGTCATACCTGTAGTTAGCGGCCGTCATCCCTGCAGTTAGCAGCCGTCATCCCTGTAGTTAGCAGCCGTCTTCCCTACTGTTCATAACCAAAATGCAAAACTCCTCAGAGCTGGGCAGTTACGGCCCTGTGATTTAACAGCAAAATTATAAAAACAACTCAGATTTGCATCCTTATATCTTTTCTTTTATGACTTCGCCGCCTGGCCGCACAAGCAATAATTATTGTGCGTGGGAGCACTGAAGTCCCATCTCTTGAATTAGCTCCGCTGAACCACTCGATGAAGCCGCACAGTACAGCATGTAATGATGTATCAATTATGTACTACGCGTGGTAGAGAAAATACCAAAACACTTACGCAAGGTCCTGGTTCAAGGAGGGACGATGAGGTAGCAGTATTGAAGTATTTCATTTCAATTAAGATAAATAGTCGCAGTGATAGGGGTGGTTGGCAACACTCCCTCACTTACTATCTGGGCTCCCCCACCCCCAGGCAGCACTGGCAACAAACTCGGCAATCTGTGTGCGCTCATCAATGTGCGTGCGTTCAAGTAAGCTTTCTTGCCGCGCAATAACCACCAGAAGCACTACCAAACCTAACCTAACCTTACCTAATGTAACCTAACCTTACCTAACCTAACTTAACCTAACCTAACCTTACCTAACCTAACTTAACCTAACCTAATCTGCAATACAGCGAGCAGGCACAGCACACGAACTTGAACGCCGCCCGCACGTACACCGCCGTCCGTACACAAACGTATACAGTATAGCCAATGGCGAGTTTGTTGCCGGTGCCCCCAGGCAGACGTATTAGTTCCAGGCAGAGAGTAAATGTTATGCTTGTTGGGGAATATGCTGGGCCAGCGTTTCTGTTCCTCATAGTCCATTACGAGGAAACTGACCTGACATGCAATCGGGAAGGTCAGGGTCTCGATTGCCGTGATAGTCTTCGGTCATTGACGCCATGGCTTGGACGATGTGTGCTTGACTGTAACCGTGCACTCTTCTCGGCTCTGGATAGGATTTATCTGCCGCAGAGTTTATTGCCAATAACTCTTCCGTTTGAAGCCTACAACCATGACTACTATAAGTTGTGTGTTTGCGCAAAGACGCGATAACCTGCAAAAATCGTTAAGGTGTAGATTTGTTGATGAAATATCGTAATAGCGTATAGGTACCGTATACACACACAAAAATGGTGCATTAAATTCAGACTTTGTAATATTCTTATTTGAGAATATTGGCTGGTGATCCGCTCATTGTTTAGTGAGAATTTAGGGCCAGCTTTATAAGGGTGAGTTAATCACCTATACAAAGTCTTTCCGAGGACGCGACTAGATTCTTGCTAGTGGTTGCGCCGTCATGCAATGACAGTGAAATATAAATATTTCTGCGAAACCCCCGTTTCCTGCCCTTTTCTTTGTGATTCTACCCTGATTTTAGAAATTGGAATAGAAGTAGTCAGAACCTGGGGCCGATCCGAGGATCCCTTGTTGGACTTCTTCTCGCCTCACATTCCGGTATGCTTCACGCAGAGTAAATCCATTGCTAACTCGGGATTCAAGAACTCGATGCTGAATTGCTGCCCCTTAGCTCAGAGAAACAAAAACATACGTAGTAGGAAGGAACTACAATCAAGTAACTATGCTAAGACATAGCGGTACTTCAGCCTTTTTCGGTAGGTAACTACTTAAGAGTACAGAAATCTGCAAGGCTACGGCCTCTTTTTTGTGCAGCAGATGAATTCTGTCTTATCTAATTCTTCAGACGAGGACGAAGAGACCGGTAAACCAAGCGACAAATCAACAAACTGTGTGGCGTACTACATAATAAATATAGATTGTTTGCTGCTTGCTTGATAGGATGTCTTCGTTCCGATCTGATGTGGTACATAAGAGAAAATTCGTCTTCTAAAGGGCGTGGGGGCCATCACTTTGCCAAATTTTTAAAATCTAAGCACTGAAAATTAGCTAAGTATAAATAAGACATACCATCGATTCAACATTGTACTTCTTTACAGCTGCGATTTCATTACCTGAGCTCATAAATTAAGTAGAACATGAACGAAAGAAGATGCGGAAAAAATATTCCTGAGTACGGAACCACTTAGAACAATGAAAAAAACAGGAGTTTCGTTGAAGTTCTTATTTCCTGCCCATTTGGCAGGTGGGTCGTAATCAAATTTCTCTATAGTGTTGCCAATTCTATGGGGTATTTCTGAGATTTCTCTACATACAGGTAGTGGGTAGGGCTAAGATACTTATGGGCCGAACAAAATCTCAAACATATGTACCCGTAGAAGTGCAACCCTATAGAAGCATTTGACCACGACCGAACTGTCTTAATAACGGCCAGACTATAGTTTTCATACAATGTTACAGGCATACATTGTGCTCCATTTAGTGAAGTTAATCAGTTCAGCGTACCAGTCCATGAGCTACTGTATACTTAAAGGTGTGCTCGGCTCTATTGAGCGTGTAAGATCTTGATAATCGGGTGAAGAATGTGCAAGATGAACATCGTCAGCGAATTTCAAAACGGAATAGTCGTGTGGCAGAGAGGGCATGACGAATCTAGAGCAAAGTGTGGATCTTGGAGACGGAAATTGAAGTCCTATAGGAATGTCGGAAATCAGAATCGGAGTCGAAATCGAACAGACAGTACCTATAGTTCTATGCTTAGATGGTATACAGTATTTCGAAATTACTCATTTTTCTCACATACAAAGGAAACGTATTTTTTACCATAGAAGGTCAACAGGTGTCGCTAGTTTTTAGATATTGAGATACTGTATGTGGTTGTCGGAAGATTGGATATCCTAGACCACCATTGTTTAAATTCTCTGTCTTCCCCGTTGAACAAGAATTTTCGACCGGATTTCACTTTTAAAAAGTGATTTTACAGTCCCTCGGGGAAGTAAAAATTTATTCATCTTAGAGTTAGCAAGCATTTGCTAGATCAATTCCTATTAACCCAAGCTTGTGTGTCGCCATTTTTTCCAATACATGCTCATATACGGATATTACGCTCATAATAGCATTATTATCGACAGGCATCGGCGAGGCCACAGCCCTGGAGCTGGCCAAGAGAGGAGCCCGAGTCATCATGGCCTGCAGGAACCTCAACAAGGCGCAGGCTGTTGCAGGTTAACATACCCTAACCAATTATTATAACCCCTAATACCTTCTCGCCCCCCAAAACAAAACGTGGTAGACGAGAACGAAGATACTTACCTCTGACAAAGAGGTTACATTTTATTTTGAAATGTAAACCCCGATTCGAAATGTAAAATAAAAGGACAAAATATTACGTTTTAGGCCCTTCATTTGCATTCTCCCGATTTACGCTTTAAATTTGTTTTTAGCATCTCTCTTCCTTCCCCCCCCCTAATAAAATATTCCTTTTTGCCTTCTACATATATTCAGTGATTGACCTCCTGGATAATTGAAATATTCAGTAATGAGAATATAATATTTTTCTACACCCTGCCTGTGTATCTAGAGGTTGAAATGAGTTTCATTATAAAAACAACTTGGTTGGCTTCTTGAGTTCCAACATCATTGTATAAACTAAATATTTACACTGGTTATTGCATGGTAGAAGCTTACTGAAAGTAATCGGATCCTCAGTTTAAGAAAAAATGTTCTTCATAGGAATGATTTCCATATATCATATGCATGGCTGAAGCGAATAACCCCATTGGAAAACTGCATTGGACTATACTGCAAAGTATTTACCGACAGATGAGATCATTTCGGAGAGCGGCAACTCGAACGTTGTGGTGCAGGAACTGGACGTTTCCGACATGGCTTCCGTTCGCAGATTTGCCGAGCGATTCAACAGAGAAGAGGAATTTCTTCACATTCTGGTGAGTAGTAGTCATGTAGAACTGGCAAGCAGTATACCGATAAAAAACAGAAACTTTCTTATATAATTCAAGTAAACCTGAAAAATTGATAATCCTTATATAATATAACGCGTCGTAAATTTATTTATTTCGTGTCCGCTTTGAAGGAAATAGATGGGCAAAAAATAAGCCAGGTTGTAGATTTTGTCAATCGATGACCAGGTTGCAGAATATGGCGACAGGCCGACAGCTGATCCTTATCCCCTTGTCTAAAGACACTTCTTGCTCCAAACACTTCTTGAAATCGGAACACTGTATGTAGCTTCTGGAGTCCTATTTTCTAATTTGTTTCCCTCAGGTTACGACGTATAAATTCGGCAGATGGTCAACGAAGCGCTCTGGAGGGGGGTGATTTTTCACGGGCAATAGACAACTATTTCTTCTAATTTACTGTCTTTCACTTCTTCTACAGCAATATTATTCCCGTTCAAAGGGGGGTCGCTGAAGCAGATCTTGCTATACCATGTATTTCTGTCCATTACCATGTGCTCCTTCAGCTCCATACCACGTATATCATCCCTCGCACTGTCGTTCTCTGAAGGTGCCAATTTTATTTCATTACCCAAAATTTCAGTGAAGCAGATGTTTAAGTTCGCAAGACTGTATCTTGGCTACGGAGCGCTGACATGCATACAAGCTGGCTGGAGTTGCATTCAAGTTTATTGCAGTATTTTACTCAAGATTTTTTCTGCCTCTCACTATAGAAGACGCAAGCCTAGTCAAGAAGGAAGATAGGGAACGCATAAGTAGTACGAGACTACCACAGTCTGAAGATCGAAGACGTTCTACGAATGCATGTGTTATATATGCATTTCGCACATACAACATTCCAATGTGTTAGCCTTGACATTCAAATGCATAGACGCATTCTTTGTATCATGTGAGTTCATGCCTAGCGGAAGTAACCACCGCCGGATCCAGGTCAGAGCCACTAGAGATAAAGAACCTAAAAGGTCGTTTATGAGACCGTACAAAAATGTGTCAGTTTACCAGCACTGCCTTTGAGCGACATGCATAATTCTCAATGACCTTCCGGCCGGGACCTATATCAATAAAAACTATGTCAAGGCATGTAACCAGAGTTTCTGAAATATTTGTTATTCTCATAACGTACAGTGATTTACCAGCCGACTTCCGACTCGAATCCGGTGGAAGCAACCGGTGTTCTAAATGAAGTCGGCAAATCATAGATATTTAAAGGCGCTTGTGCTATCAAGCGTCAGCTTTTTCAGTACTTAGCATTAGAGTACTGCACATAGTCTATAGCATTCTGCTTGTAGCACTTATTCAAATGTAGACCTTGCACTCTCTTGTCTGCATCTATCAAGTAGCATGTTGCTACTTATTATTGGATCATATCTTCTAAGTCTTATATAATAAGATGTAAATAAACAAGAAGATCTTAACGACATTCCTTCACCAACCAGCACTGTAGCCTGATTACATTACTCGGCATCGAAGTCTCTCTCACAACAAAGTACGGTGACGAATTCAAATAAAACCTCACGCACGCCCACAAATTCAATATATTACAGCATGGAAAGAGATGAATTGTCTATGTGATACAGTCAAGAAAGACTTGAAACAGAATGGTTACAGAAGTGAATGAGAGCTGCTGATAAGCGCGGGCGGAAAAGTGAAAAAACTTCAAATCGGAGAAAAGAATCCCTAAGGATGGAAGCACGACAAAGGATAAATGAAGAAAATGAAACAAGTCAGAGAAGAGAAGATTCCGCAATACCCTATATTAATAAAAAATATCGATTACTGCGTTAGATTTTTCCCGCGCGTGTCCACTAGTTTGGAAATAATATAGTTGGGCGCAAGTGCATGATAAGTTCTTTTTTTCTAGCTTTCTTATCCTATACCCACATTAAAAAACATCTCTGTCGGGCGCCCAGCGGCCGTCGCCATGTCAAGAATTATAAAGGAAGCGACGACTAGTCCCCGTATGCACGTAGCTAAAGTGACTTGTACGTATCGGTTACAAAAACTGTGATGATACTTACGACCTAAGTGAAAACATCTTCTATAATCTATATTATCTATAATATCAATAGCGTTGTTCCTACGTTCGTGTGTTACGCTCTTCATCAGTAACAGATAGCAGGAAATTAGATGTATAGTTCGGTTGTATCCATGATACAGAAGATGAAGTCGAGCTCGGTTGCATGAACGTGCTCGTTAAATTTAATGGTGATACGGGCAATACAATTAGACAATACGTCACATACATATTTCCCTCGCGCACAGACAGTGTTTAATATAGCTTTCAAAGCACAGGAGCTGGTAATGGTGACCCACACGTAGAGGAGTGAACGGGGACAAATAGCGCGTTGTCTATGACCAGCTAAATAACACTTGACTTTTGCAAAAGAAAAAATGGTGATAACGGTCCAACGGGTCACGGGCAGTTAGTATACTATAAAACTTGATATTTGTTCATTAATGTAGAGTTTCCAGGGGTCCAACGTGAAAGGCCCGCCAGACCGTGTAATTTTCATGGGTACAGATAGTTATATTTTTATTGCGTTAACTGAAGAGGCCGCTGGCCATGGAGCCTATAGAAGAAATCGGTCAATACCACAGGGCTGAAGTCTCCTAAAAAAAGTCTATAGACCGGCAAACCTGTAAATAAAGAATTACTGCCGTGTAGATGAGGCTGTGCCCAGCGGCTCCGGCAGAGAAACCCCCATCACCATTTCTTATCTTTCACGTTGCCAAAATTTTCCTTGACGTAAATGTCGAATTTTGGTGATTCGCATTGTGGTTGCAGCGTGGTATAATTGCAGTAACTTTACTCTGTCCATTTTATCAAGGCAGTTCGGTCATGGTAAAATTCCTTTATAGCGGTGCCAATTCTATATCTGAGATTTGTCTATATAGAAGGAGTGAGCGAAGCTAAGTTATAGACGGAGCAAAATCTCAGAAATTCGCATAGAACTGGCTACGCTACGCAGGAATCTAGCCACGAACGAACTGCCTTGATAAAATGGACAGAGTATAGTGCTATTATGTACTGAAGTAGCAAGTGCCGAAAGCCAGCTGGACAATTCTTTTGCGCATCCCTTGACGTCTCGCTCTGAGAGTAGCCCGAGTAAAAAAAAAAAAAAACTTCGACTACTGGAGGTGGTTTAACCATTCGGTAGATGCACAGGTACTAGTAGGGACTGTCTCTGATATTCAGATCAACAACGCCACAGTCTGTACTCTATTTCCCATGAACACATGAACAATGTAAAAGTGTTTACTGTAGCTCCGATTTTCAGATCAACAACGCCGGCATTGCCGGTCAGATGAAGAA
This sequence comes from Parhyale hawaiensis, assembly GCA_001587735.2. Classification (NCBI taxonomy): domain Eukaryota; kingdom Metazoa; phylum Arthropoda; class Malacostraca; order Amphipoda; family Hyalidae; genus Parhyale; species Parhyale hawaiensis. Next base: position 29,584,290 of record LQNS02007215.1, on the reverse strand, counting down.
ATCCATGACTCCCGAGGGACACGAAATGACCATCGCAACAAACCATTATGGGCCCTTCCTTCTTACCCATCTGCTAATAGGTAATGTTGCTACCTGTAGCAATGGTAATATCCATGCAGAGTTATTATAACACAGTCGTAATTCGTACTCTATGCAACATAAATACAATTGGTGCCCTTTCACTATGGGATGGTTCCCTATCGATCTAGGAAACATCTGCTTACGTGCGCAGTGTAAAACACTGCATTCGGTCAAGTTTCCTAAAATTTGATTTGCCAAATTTTTATTAGCAGGCATGAGTACCCTCCATGTTGAACCAGTCCTGGTGAGGGTGTAGCACACTTGGAGATGTTCTCGTCGAAGAGATCGTCTACTTATTTTACTGTTGGGATTAAACTACTCAGCCCCAGCATTTCTAAGAGCGCCATGCAGCGAATGAAAATCATACTGGGCTTCAGATAGCTTCAGTTTTGTGCTAACTCGTGGCCATTGGAGCTTTTTAATAGTGGTCTGGTATGATCGCGTTTTAAGAATTTTCCGTGAATTTGGTGAATTTTCCGCCGCATAGCAGAAAATGTTGCTATTCCAAGTTTCCGAAATACTGTATTGTTATATTTTATAATTTTCAAGAAATTTGTTACCATTATTCAATGCTTAATTACAATTGTAACTTCCAAAACAGTCCAAGATAATTCTATATTTATTGGAAAAGTAAAACATAAAATAATCAATTTTCAAATAATATAATGTGTCAACTATCATCAAAATTAAGGTCTAACGTTTCGGAAATACGGTACTTCCCATCATCAGAGTATGAAATTTAAATCTATCAGGTATGAATAAAAAAAACATATATAATTTTTCCTCTACTACAATAATGGAAGGAGGAAGAATGAGAGTGTAGATCGTATCAGAGGGGAGTCTAAGATGTGAATGAACAAAGCCAGAAGGGGCCGGACGTCGGTGCCTGTACAGTCAGCGCATGTGGGGCTAACTGTGGGCTATGTGAAGCGGTACAGCTGAGGTCATAATGTTGAGGCTGGGTTTCGTTCTATGAATGTGGAGTGACTCTAATGTTGTGAGCTCGATTGGGTTTGAACAGTCAATGATGGAGAAGTCGTTTTTGCTGATGGGATGGTTGTTTTGTTCGGCATGTAAGCGGGGAGCTGATTGCGAGGGTATCGCAAGTGGTAAGCCCGTACGACTGGATGCACCTAAATGTTCGTCAATACGGACTTTGAAATGTTGTCCAGTGCTACCAATGTATGAGGCGCTGCAGGCCTGGCACTGGTATCGATAGATAACGCTGGAGAAACGTGGTGCGGGGGGTTTGTCTTTAAATTTGAAGTAGGATCCTATGGTAAATGTGTTTTTGTATGAAAACTTGAAGTTGATGTGTGGGTAGGCTTCAGAGAGGAAAGTTTTCAAAACGGAATTTTCTCACGAGCTATCCTTTTCCTCCTATATAATACTGAAGAAAAAAATTCCAAGGTACCCAACATTTTTCTTGCTGAGAAAGTATCTTGCATACGGCGGGGACGCACTAGGGCGCTTGCCTGCATGACTGTGTCTGGACATGTTCATAATAGCTCTTGCGAAAATCCCATTTTTCCCATCTTGGCCGCCAGCTTCAGAGGCCACTTTGATCTAAGACTCATGTACTGTTGCGGTCTATGGCCCTACATTCCGAGATATCTTCAAACGTCGAAGGAAGATTTTCCTTTCTTCGGTTTTCCGTTTAATTTCATCGGTCATCCATGGGGCAGGTAGTCGCCTCATAGTAACAGTTTTACACTGGGCGCATTCATCTTGGGCTGTCATAAACCCTTCCGTGAATAAATGAACTTTCAAGTGGAAATCATCTTTGTCGTATATTTCCTGTTCGTTAATATGAGATTTTCTAGAAACACTTCTATTGAGTACCTTTTCTTAGACAAAATCTGGCGACTGTTGTCGCTTTTTTTCCGATTTCTTTTGTTAGGCTGTATAGTATGTCTAGTTCTACATTTCCTCTCTTCTCTTATCATATCATATTGTGCACTGTAAATCTAACTGCATTGTCTTT
>LQNS02007215.1:29535148-29550869 GCA_001587735.2 Parhyale hawaiensis | reverse complement strand
ATTCAAATAATAAATACTTGTACTATTTTGGTACAGCATTGAAAAAGTAGCAAGGAATTTCACACCCCTTAAGTGCCCCTCTTACCCCAAAAGTGTCCCTCTGACCCAATCCTGCCCCTGTCGCCTTCAGTTCGTTCCGGCGCCCCTGCTCTCGTTCTGGAGACAGCGAGGAGCCTATCAGACAATGCTTCGACAATCGAGGCCTGGGCCGGGAAATGACCCATTTCACACTATTTAGAATAGAGCATCATTAATCCAGGACGGACCCAGCAATCAAGATAGGTGCGTCGGACCTGACCCTGGAGCGCAAACCGACTTGGGCGTGGTGTTTGACACACACCCTGCTTTTGTTGCTCACGCTAATTGTGTTCGTGACAGATGCTGCTCCCACCTGTGGATTCTCGCCGTGCTGGCCGGAGTAAGATAGGGACAATGTAAAGAGACCCTATTACTGTCTGATCGGGCTCTCATCAGAAGTGTTATGCTTTATGCAGCCCCAGTTTGGTTTCCTAATGTCTCAAGAACTGCCGTGAGTAAGCTGCATGCGGTACAGGATGCAGCCCTGGGCATAGTGCTGGCGGGGCCCTTTACCTGCCAAAAGATTGAAGGTCCTAAGTGCCGTCTCCGTTGGACATGTTGCAGCTTGCCGTAGTTGCGGCTAACGAGATTTTTTTTATAACATTAGGTAAGCTCTCAATACCCCCCCCCCCTCTATTTCGGGAGCTGGGCCGCTAATTGAGGTGGCCGACCTATACCACGAGGCCTCTACCTTCTCCAGTATGTACGGATGACCATGGAAGAGACCGTCTACACGGGCGTAAATTAATCGAACTGTGTAATCAGAGATAGAATGAAAACGTTAATCAAACTCTTAGCGGCTGCGGTGGGAAAACAATAAATAAATAAAATAAATAATCAAACTCTGGCCAATCTTCTTGCATTCTACATTGTTTTCGCATGTCCAGTTTTAGTATTACATTTTCCTCATTTTTATCGTAGAATGAAGACGTTAAACAAAATCTGGCGTCTGGCAATTTTTGCCCCGTGTTAGCTTTAAGCATAAAGATAAAAACACTCATGTTACGGTATTAGCTTTAAGACTAAGAATTAAACACTCATGGTGCTGCGCCCTCCTAATATGTTGAGTACCGCATCCATATGAGAAAATGATTTATTTTCACTCTGCTTCTTTGCTAAAATTCGTAAGGTAACCGTGACAGGCACTCTCTCGAGCATAGCAAACATCTTAGTTAATTTATATCTTCTAACGTGATCTCTGCTTACTATTCTTTTCTAATGCCCCACAGGCTGCTTTACATATATAAATCCTTGTCTATCACAAATAGGGAAATCACGGTTAGATAATTGAATTAAACTGGAAATATGCAGCGTCTCTTTCACTGTAATTTAATCTATCTATTCTATTTTAATTCAATATTGTTCCATTATTATCATTACTAGCTATTTGTTGGAATTGATGTCTGTTTCTCACTCACTCCTGGATATGGTTAGCTGGTCTATATATTCTAAATTTCCCATCGCACCTTTCTTCTATTTTTTTTAAATCCCTGTAAATGTAACTTTTTTTTAATCCGTAACTACTCGCCCCAGCTCACTTTAGGCTGCATACTGTATTTCATAATCTAAAAAAAAAAATTCACATCACTTCTGTGTAACCAACGCCTCTCTCAACGGAAAATAGTGCCAGTATCATCTCCTTATTTAGATGCGGGCCTTGCTCTAGTAGATTCACTGCAAATTTAATGCCAATTGTCGCTGATGTTACTTTTTAGTATTATTCTTATGTTAGTACTAAGCATAAAAACCTCAGGATACTGTGTCCTAACCCTGTTGGACACAGTCTCCAGATGAGAAATAAATATTATTATTATTAATTAATATTATTATTATCGTTATGATTGGTCAGTGGATCCCACCGAATGGCTTCGACATATCACCTCTATCGGGAGACCTCAATCCTACCAGTTGCCGACAGTCTGGGGTTACTTTCAACTCCTCGTATCAGTGCATCGCGGGTACATCAGCCTGCTCACGGCACTATCACGGCCCCTTCCGGCCCTCGCCCTATTCGATACACTCTTCAATAAAAGTTTGAAGCAGACATTGTCCCCCTTTTTACAGATGGGATTCTCCCTCCCGAACAATACCGCACTGCCCTGAGTTCACTACACCTCTGCTGTTTCAACTGCTGCAGCTGCATATTCCCCCGGCAGGGTTCAGGGCTATCGATGCCCTCCTTTCTTTGCGGAGGAGTCTCTGCTCCCCAGATCTTTCCGATCTATCCTCTCCCAGCTAAGCTCTGGCCACTGTTCGGTCTTAGCAGATTACCGTATAAGTTCCGACTGGACGGGCCGATGATCCCTCCTGTCAACTCTGCGGCCTGGGCGAATTTTTTGTTCGTCACCTCTTCTCGTGCTCCAGTCACCCTACTGATCTTTCGGTGAGTAGTCCTTGGTTGGACCCGCTTCGGGCTGCACGTCTCTTCGCTTCTCTTCCTCTCTTCGACTTTTTGGCCTTCCTCTTTGCCCAGGCCCCCTCTTGAGCCTCCTCCCCAGGTTGGCAATGGTGGACCTTGCCGATGGCAACGAGCAACAACAACTCGCTGCGATGAATGACGTTTGAACTCGTCTTCAACGCGAGTAGACTCTTCAGTCAATTGAACGAGCTTTTTCAGCTTCGTGGCAGAATGTAAAGAGTTTTTAGGTACTGTACTATCTGATGGCGTTTGCTGAGCAAACTGGCTATATTTCCTTTTACGGCAGACACCCACTTGTGCTTATGAGGGCTCAACAATAACATTCGGGTAATTAAATTAGGAAACGCGTTCACTCGTTCAATTTCATGAAGTGCCTGAGCAATCTGGCCAAGATATACGATTCACTAGCAGTATTTGAGACAATGTAACTCGACTTGTTCTGAACTTCCATTGTAGACATTTACTTCGTGGCTTTGGGGATCGAGTGTCGGGTGTGAGAAGCAAACCTATTATGCTTGAGACGCCTCAAGGCCGCTCCTGCGCTGTATGCCGTCACTATATTACGTACCATACGCAGCAGGACACTACCGGGTCCATGGCGTTAGTGGGTTCCTGCAATCATGAATTTTCGTTGTATTCTGAATAAATTAGAACCGCTGTAGATATATCCTTCTTCTCTAATATTTTTCACTGCGCTTGATAGGCAACGATATAATTTTCTGCTAATGACTTTGGAGGCATTCAATTCAATTTAGCCTTTGAAGCTAGACTTGAACGCAGATAGGGGATCTGATTTCGAGGTGTTTATTCAAATTCCAGATGTCGACTCTTAATCAGTTACCTATAAAGCTTCTATTGTGTTAATCTTACTTCATGAAATAGACATTTTAGTCAGCTCTACACAATCGGGTTTGCACTTAGTATCTGCAACGACTGCTGCCGGTATTTCCAGACAAGTAAAATATAGTGGACGTGGCTTAACTTAACTTTGAAGAACCAATCTAAAGGGCCATGTAAATGTTTATTTAGTGTTAGCAGCCTGTAAATTGGTGTTTGTTCCTAAACTTATTTGAGAGTAACTATTTTTTATTATGGGTAAATTTCCATTCTCCTTATAAATATTTAATCAGTCGCTTCCAAAAGTATAGTGTCTTTACAGTGCCATGGACCGCACGATACCTTGACTGCCCACTGAAATTTCCAATGATGCTGATAGTAAATAGATTAAACTCCAATAAAATTTTTTCCACGTAACAGGACGACTTCAAACAAAAGTAAACAGTTCTCGGTGATGCAAGACATGTACTTATCAGCAAGAAACACAATTTCGTAGCTATACACCAGCTGTGGACGACGGTAATTGGAAGCTTTGGACGGCAGATCGACCTAAAATTGGCTAAAATAAATTTACCGTTGGCCAGCGCTCACGCATGCGTGTTCCTTTCCAATAAATACATTGCTTGCGTCTCCAAGAACAGTTTATCTTTTGCTTCAAGTCGGTACGTTAAATGGAACAAATTTTATCGAAGATTTATCAATTTGCCAGCAGCCTCATTTGCGAGGAGTGGACAGTCAAGCTATCGTGAGGTCATGACAGTGTATATATTAAAAAGGCTAACATCGGTAAATATAAGCTTTTCACTGGTCTAGTAATATAAAGCCTACAGTCGACTGCATCGGCTGAAGTCTACGACAAATTGGCTTCGAGTCGTTTATTTTTTTAACTTATTGCTTATTTTCCGATGCCAATTTTTTAAATGTTAGTTTTATTATGAGACAGCTGAAATTTTCAGCTTTTTATGCTAACTACGCTAATGGCTCAGTGGGACGGCAGACAAAATAAACTCGTTGATGCCGATATTGCTAAGTGAGAAAACAGACAAGAAGCATCGGTCTGTGCCATTTCAAGGAACTGGTTGAACCTCTATAAATAGAAAATTGGCCCGAGGCAGGCGAGATGAGCTCACCCCAAGAAGCGGTTTGTATAGTGGAATTGGCCCGAGGCAGGCGAGATGAGCCCAGCCCTAGAAGCGGTTTGTATAGTGGAAGCAAGTTCCTATGGCTACCACAGCAGTTGGATTGACATACAAGCATAAGATTTATTGTTTTAGGTTCCTGTTTTTATCACTATAATGATTTGATGTTTATTTAACGGTTCCCTGATAGAACGGGTGATAATATGTTGAACTCGGTCGGAGAAGAAGTATGAAGAGGGAATGCACTTCAGCTCCATATATGTACTTTGAAGAGTGTTGTATGCTGATACGTGCTGTGAAGAACTATTGCGAGATCCAATTGAGTGGAATCTTTAACGTTGCAGATTTAGGGTAGGTAAGAGTACCAGTATATGTTTTGCACCTGAGAGTTTTAGGGAGGAGGAGTGCTTTGGGCTCCTTCGGAGGATGACGACAGGAGGGGGGGGGGGGTTGGAGGTGCCAATGAATGGCAGTGATCTACTTGAAATTTTTATAAATTTAAATAATTTGAGAGCACCTCCTCTCCTGTTCTACTCAAGAACTTCCTGATGAGGTGCAAGGCGGCGACACAATTTGTAGGTAATAAAAAATAAAAGTCTGTTGCTGATGATCGCTTGTTCTTGCAGGCATACACTGAGAAAATTTTGATGCACGTAGGTGTTACATACAGATGCATCAGGAAGCACGTAAGTGTTTCATGGCATAGTTTGGTGTGTCATCGCAGCAGACAGAAAAACATATTTCAGTCAGAAAAACATATTTCCACAAAAACAAAGTGAACAGAAGCTTTGTAGTTTTGTTACACGTGAGAAGCAAGACGCAGTAAAAATACGCATGCAAGTGTCTCATCCTTAGATCCAGGGCACCATACCACAGATTCTCTATTGCACTTGAATAGAGCCCCAGACAGGCTCCCCAGCAAGTTGGTAATGATACATTAAGAGTTTATTAATGGGAGTCCCTATCCCCTAGGGCGGCATCCAGGCCCAGATGCCTAAAAACACGCCAACTGAAGATCAGCAATAAAGGTTTGAAGCTCTAATACCGGTTAGGACTTATTCCAGTTAGCGGCTGTTCTATTACCGTAGAACTTGTTCATGAGCGTGCGGTCACCCCTCCCCCTGGATCCTCCTCTATGCGTAGCCATAGGCAGTCAGGGACAACACATGTGCCTCATATGCAGGAGCCAACTAACTCAGCAAGGACGAGCTCAAAAGATCCTTGTAACATAAATCCTTCAAGAAATGAAGAAAACATCGGTTTCTTGAAAGAAGAGAACTGTTTTAAGCGTTGTTTGTGACGTACACTAGTCTTTATATGTCAAATTAGGGCGCTGGCACACCAGGAGCAGTTGAGCTGGCAGGCAGGCTGGTAGGCAGGCAGTATGCATTACCCACCACGAGTAGTATTGCAGCTGCCAAGGTGCAGCTTGTAATCGTTTAATAAAATCTTATGAGAGAGAGAGAGAAGTGCAGCTTAAAACCATATTTGATCCTGGAAAATGGCGGAGGCGTTACGCCAGCGCCATCAATGGATGGCTTTCACTCCTCCGTCGATGGCTTTCACGCCCTCGTCGATGGCTTTCACGCCCTCGTCGATGGCTTTCATGCCAAAAACTCTATTAGCGCTTTAATTTAGTAGTTTAAAGAAAGAATAAAGTCATATGGATTTATGTATTTATTTTATAAAATAATATTTGAGAAAAGTGCAGCTTAAACCCATGTGTTCCTGGAAAAATGGCGGAAGATGCGCGAACCCGCCGCCATCAGAGGATGGCTTTTCAGCCAAAAACTTTATAAGCACTTTAATCTAACTGTTCAAAGAAAGAATTTGATCAATATACTCCTGGAGATTTTTGTATTTATTTTATGAAATAATATTTGAGAAAAGTACAGCTTAAAACCATATAAGTTCCTGGAAGATGGCGGAGGCGTCACGCAAGCGCCATCATTGGATGGCTTTCACTCCGCCGTTGATGGCTTTCACGCCCTCGTTGATGGCTTTCATGACAAAAAACTCTATTAGCGCTTCAGTGTAGCTGTATAAAGAAAGAATAAAGTCATATGAATTTATGTATTTATTTTATAAAATAATATTTGAGAAAAGTGCAGCTTAAACCAATGTAAGTTCCTCGAAAAATGGCGGAAGATGCGCGAGCCCGCCGCCATCAGAGGATGGCTTTTCAGCCAAAAACTTTATTAGCACTTTAATCTAGCTATTCAAAGAAAGAATTTTATCACTATACTCCTGGAGATTTATGTAATTATTTTATACAATAATATTTGAGAAAAGTGCAGCTTCAATCGAAATTGGTTTACCCAATATGAACGTCGGCGGAATCAAGGGGGGGGGACAGCCACCGAAGATACCGAAAAGGGCGGAGTTTTCTATTGAAAAATAGGGGTATGCTCCCTCCCCCTATATTTACTCCGAGGGTCGCACAGCCCGCCGCCAGCGCCGGCTGCTCTGTACGGCAGCTGCCTGCTAAACTGCCACAGTTCGGTGTACACGCTCCAATGCATTCCGTGCTTCTCAAAAACTGCCAGCCTGCCTGCCAGCTTCTCGCTGAACGGCGTATTGTGTGCCAGCGCCCTTAGAAACGTTACTGCCTTCACCCGTGGCCCAAAATCTTCCGGAGAAACGCAAGAACTGCAACGATGTTCTCTTACAGTGGTGCATGTAAGGTGTCAAACTAGTTAGTTCAGTTGTATTTTTTATACTTCGATCTGTGTTGGTATGATATTCATTGTGGGAATCAGTGTTCGGCTGCGCATACCTACAAGTGTTTCAATTAGTCTTCTTTCTTTTTTGTACTTTTCATCAGCATATCGGGCGTCCTGGGGTTGCTTACTGCTCCACTTTGGATTGTAAGCTACTAGGCTCATGACTCCTTCATTGCATGTTTAACCCTAATATATGGTTATATATAAGACGTACTGGTTAGAAAGCTCTGCTTCTACTCCCAACTTGGAGCTCTCGGGGTCCGCTGTGAACTATGGGATCTCCGTCGGAGTGTGACGTCACGATTATTTTATCAGTAAGGGTGTTTCGCAATCAGCATTTTTTGGTTACCGGTGCTACACCGGTGACCCAGCCAGGCGAAACTCGTGTCGCAATCATAGCTCAACTGACGACTGCGACATGAGTTACGGTGATACAGGTTGCCGAGCACAAACGCTTATTTTGAATAAAACGAGCACGNGGGTTACCGGTGCTACACCGGTGACCCAGCCAGGCGAAACTCGTGTCGCAATCATAGCTCAACTGACGACTGCGACATGAGTTACGGTGATACAGGTTGCCGAGCACAAACGCTTATTTTGAATAAAACGGGCACGAAATTTACTCAAATACGCCGCAAATAAACTCCGTACAAAAGAATAAGTAAATCAGCTCAGTTACTTATAAGTTACATTGACAAAATTTCAGTTAAAATGGAATTTCAATGTCATTGAACTTTCTCCGCTCGTCGCTAGATGGCGCTCTCACAACCCCTTTACGGGTTACGGTAACCTTTTTTCGGGGCGCGGTAGCCCGGTTTCGGCGAGACGGCGACCCACCTCTGGTCTCTGTTCCTACCGATATTATTACTCTCTGAGCTAACCAGTACGTTGCGGCCGCTGGACCTGATAGACTTATGCAGCCCTCATGGCCCAAGTCTTAGTGTGACGGATTAGCATTGTAGGCCGAGCTAATAATCCGAATGTTATGTCACAATTCTGAGTTTGTAAAAATATATGCTGAAATGCTAGCCGACAGATCTGTTGATTAGTATAGATTAGTACAGTTTTTCAAATTAAAATTTAGAAAGCTGTGCATCTTCTGCTCTGTAAACAGTCGCAGCAGCGCATTCGGACATTAAGCTGAGGTAACATATTGTTCTCCTAACAGTCGTGTAAAACTGCCTTTAGGGCTTATGTACACGATCGTCTTTGGAAGTGTTCCTGCAGCCATTTATCCTTCTACGTTGCTGTGTCGTTTAATTAGACAGCAGAAAATTCGGCAGCTTTGGGCATGTTTGATTAAGCACCAAAATTGAGCCTTCCAGCCTTGACTCGTCCGAATCTTCAAGCAGGTGCACTTGCTTCGTCTTGCTGATTCAAATTTCAGCATCTAGCTCTTAATTAGTTACCTCTGGACTTCCATCAACTTCGTCTTACTCCATAAAATGGACTCAAACTAATCGCTTTGCTTCTAGCACCATCAGCGCGATTCAAAGTGGCGAAGCCAAAACTCCCGTCTACATTGCATGATAAGTCGAGAGGACGGCCCAATCGAATGTGCTCTTTCTGGGTCTGACGAAATTGCAAATTGAGGAAACAGCAGAAGCCACGGGGCCTCATTGACTATGCCCCGAAATTAAGCCATGCAGGACTGACTTATCCGGAACTACTTCCTTTTGAATCGAGTGCCAAGGTTAACCCTTGATCGAGTACCCCTGGGACTTCCGAGAAGTCAGTCTTGTTTCGTATAAATGAGTATCCAGCGGTCTCAAGCGTAACCGTACTTGACGCGCTTTTAGACAAAGATCCGTGCAGCTTTTGACGTGCAGTCGCTCCCTGGCTGGTGGCTAGCATGCGCAGCTTGCACGCCGTTTCGATATATATCTAAATCAGAATCACAGATACGGTAGCATAAATGACGTGCGAGTCTCACATCCTTGAATCAGGGTGTTCCTATGCGTGTATAGTGTGACTCCGGGGTAAGAGGACACAATGGAACATCGAACAGTTTGCTGAGAGAACACGTTCAAGAGACTATCCTGTGGAGCCGCCTGTAGAGAAGTCAATTGTAGTGGACGCTTTTATAGCCTCATTACTTTTTTGTCTTGAGAGCAGCCTTACAATACAGAGCTTGTCCACGTTGGGACTTCAAGGTTAGACGTTACTGTCATAATATGCTTCTTCGAATCCGGCGACTAAATTTTTCTTTATTGAATTAGGATCTCAAGTAAACAGTCTAAGGCCAGCTCAATCAAAATATAAAAGATATCTGCCTAGTATGTGCACCAGAATTCTTAATTAGAGCAGTGTTTATAATCATCATACCAACACTGGTGCAAATTCGCAGCAGAGGAACTCGTTTTCTCTGCAGTTTTTGCTGTCTGCGTCCTCTGGAATTGGTCGGTGCGGACTCGAAGCCCTCCTAATTTTTATTTTTACATTTTTATTTTTTCCCATTTTCCATTGGTGATGTTCCAGACTGGACTGCTTGGGATTTCCTGAACAGATTTTCCTTCTTTAGTTCACCGCTGCTGATGCAAACGCAAAAAGTGGTAAAACAACGAAATGAGTCTTTTTGGGTCGGTCGTTTTGAGGTTTTAACTGAAAGTCAGGATTTGAGCCTCTAAGACTACCTCGCAAAACTGTTGTTTTGGAGGTTATAAGACTTGAAAATGCAAAATTGAACACGTTTTTCAGTATTTTAGCACCTTTGACGCAGGTTTCAGGCAGTTCAATGATATTTTTTTTAGTTTTTACTACTGTGACGTCAACGGCTCGCTCGGTGGTAATTTTTATTAGTTTTCAACACCTGAAATCTATTTATTGGTTTATACGGAGCTTCAGTTAATTCACTTTTCATTCTTACTTTACATGGTCTTCTCTTCTCAGAGGAATAAAGACATTATCGACTGGTTGGAGAAATTGAGCCTTCCAGATTTGACCTGTCTGAAACTTTATACGAGAGTTCTGGAATCGCCCTGCTGAATCGGGTAGCACGCATTAACCCTTAACCTATTATCCATGAAACTTTGAAAATTCAATCTTGATTCGGAATATGGGGTTTGCAGCTGTCTCGAGCTGTCTCAGTTGCTGTTAACACTTTCAACACGATTCAAAGTGACGAGGCCGACGTATCGGTCTAATTCGAATTCTTGGATAAGTCAAATCTAGAGGGCTTGGCTTAGATCGATTTTAAAGAGCCAATCATGGAAGCCTCAACATTCTACGGTTCTTACAGCAGTGGCTAATATATAAAAACTGAACAACAAACAATATTCAATATTTATTTCTTGATATGTTTTGCATGTACGTCAATAAAATTTTACCGGCTTTTAAAATCCTCTTTAAGTGAATATAACTATTCATCATTGGAATAAAAATGGATATATTGCCCTGGCCATCAGTAAAGGAAAATTACTGACTTATATCGATAAGCGTACTAACATGTCATTCATGTATTTTTAAGACAACTTAATTCATAACTTTAATGCAAGACAACTGTCAATTGTATATCTGAAACTATTTTCAAACAATATGAAGGCAACAACTAGTAGAGTAAATAAATTCAGTCCTGAAGAAAAAGAGTTTATTCTAAATTATCATAAAGCAAGAAATCGATTCCAGCATTGTTGGTATCATAAGACAGCCAAAAAGTGGCATTTATGGTGTTAACAGTAAGTTAAGGATTTATATGAAAAGTATTGTAAGTGATGAAAATAAGACTAATATTTCTTCATAGGGCGTAATTTCTTTTAAGGCTGATAAGACACTTGAACAAAAACTGAAAACCGGTAAGCGTCCAATGACTTCTAAAAGGGAAATTCGTGTGATTGTTAGAAGTTTTTAAAAGGACCGTTTCGAGACAGCTACACCAATTTCGTATCAATCCTGCGAGCAAACGACAAAGGCGATCTCAAGGAAAACTTTTTCTTTAGTATTAAATGAGGAAAAATTATTGGCTCGGATTCCAGCTTGTAAACCTCTGATTTAAAAGCAAACCAAACAGCTGGTGGTGACTTGGCCACAGAGCATATTGTATGGACAGAGGAGTACGTACAATATGATAGATACCAGCGATGAATTGAATGAATAATGGTAAGGTGTACGTGAGACGAAGAAGGGGTGGGCGTTCATTACCTCAGTGTGTTAAGCAGACAGTGACGTTTGAAGGTGGGCATGTACGTAATGGTGAAGAGGGGTGATTTTCTTGAACAGGAGTGGGTCGCATTATTCGCTTTCATAGAAAAATTAAGGCAGTACAGTAACGTCTTAGCCAACATGCTATTTCTTACTTACGCACTTGTACTGTTAAAATTCCCAATTTTTATGCAAGACAATGCGCCTTGCCACAGAGCTATAAAGTAACCAATTTTTCAAAGAGGAAAAAATAGCTGTAATGGAGGAGCTGAAGCAGCCGTTTTTTTTTACGTTTTGGCAACTGTTTCGATGTCGGCTTCTCGAACGTCGTTGAAGCAATCGTTGTATATACACTCCTGATGGAAAGTTTAAGACCACTTGAAAATGTAAAAAGATAACAATGTTTTGGTGATAAATTAACTACTTCGACTAGGGATCAGCAATTCCTAAAGGTAAAAGGTGAGCAAGACGAAAAATACCTGCACTTGACATATTATGAAGAAATGTACATTTTGTGAAATAGGTAATGAGTTTTTACTGTCTATCAAAATTATAAGACCACAATTAGAATTCATTTGGTAACCTTCAGGTAAGGACGTTGAGGTGAGTTAAGTTTGAAGTTAGTAATGAGTACTGCCTCCATTCTTGTTGATAACCTCAAAAATTCGTGGTGGCATACTAGAAATGAGGGTTTCCATGAGGGTTGGAGGGATGTTATCCCAACTCCTAACGATGACATCACGAAGTTCGCTTTCTGTCACAAACTTTTATCCATTTCCGTAAACATCTCTCGGCATCCATCCCCAAAGATTTTCTTTTGGGCTTAAGTCTGACGAACATGCTGGATGACGTAAAACAGAGGCCCCATTTTCTTGAAAGAAAATCATAGTCTGGCGGGTAGTCTGAACTGCTGCATTATCCTGCTGAAAAAAACATTCATCGCCACACAAACGAGTACCCTCCGTCGACAAAGATAATCTTTGTAACATGCCGACATAACCGGCAGCCGTGTGACGACCCAGCAGCTCCTGAAGCTTCATTGCTCCCCCGTAGGTAAATACACCTTACACCATAACGGAGCCTCAACCGCTGCGACGCTTGGAAAACATTTCAGGAGGCATCTCTTTGTCACGCCAGTACCGTTGGAAGCCAACAAGGCCACCCAGATTGACCTTTTTTCGTCAGAAAACCAAACTGCAGACCACTTTACAATGTCCCATGTTTGTTGCTCTCGAGCAAAATGTAAACGGGCCACTTTATGACGCTGAAACAACCGAGGACCTTCCAGACGCTTTTTGTTCTTCAAGCCCTTTTGTCGTAAGTGTCGCTTGATTGTTACTGAACTGCAATCAGCCTCTGTGAAACAATCCGTTTAATTCTTCTAGTTCTTGTAGGGGAAATATTTCTCGGTTTACCACCTGATTTTGTCGTTCCATAACTTTCAGGGTCCTTTTTACTGCGTTGAATCTCAACTGCGATTGCACGCTGCCACAAACCTTGCATGCTTATGCAGTTCAACCATTCGACCACGTGCTAATTCGGAGAGTTTACTTGCTTTGGGCATCGCGACGCCTTCACACCATCAGTGCAAGCCTGTAACTGATCTGAAACGCCAGAAATTGCCCTAGAACTAAACATTTATTACCCTGGTCTTATAATTTGGATCAATTTAAAACTCATTATTTGACAAAAATCTACATCTCCCAATAAATTGTTACAGCAGGTATTTTTGTCTTTCTCCCCTTTTACATTTAAGACTTACTGATCCCTAGTCGAAAAAGTTTATTTACGTATCACTAAAACGTTGTTATTTTTACATTTTAAAGTGGTCTTAAACTTTTGATCAGCAGTTTATATGTCTGAGTAGTTCAAGGTATAATCCAGTGAAAATAGATTTTACTGGAGATTTACGCCTTCAAGAGGAACCTTGTATAAGCTACCTGGCAGTAGGCTCCATTTCAGCTGAGCCATACCAGCATGACTTCCTTTTCTACCAGCTGCGATTCTTTTTCTCTTCTTTAAAAGGTGTTTCCTCTGCCAACGAATTTATTCCGTTACTTCAGTTTTAAGCATTCTGTTCACATTCTTTAGCTATGCAGCTTGGAGCTCCTCGCTTGAGGGCTTCCGGTTTGTGTAGCCGGATTTTCCCTTTTCTTTTTCGTAGGAACACATGCAGCCTTGTGTCTCGGGAGGCTGCAGCGGGCACTATAATCTAACTACATATTTCATTGCTGTTGCTACTTCAGTGCTGTTAAGCGCCTACGTATATGGGTAGGTTATTGCGCTCAAGTGTTCACTAAGGTTCTTGCTAATTCAGTTCTGAGTGAAATTGAGTGTAGGTTCGTAATTGTTTATCTAGCTCGGCTAATACGCATCTCTATTGATGATAAACTTCCATTTGCTATAAGATATGTCAGAGTTGTAATGTTGTGCAATTATCACCTCCGCCAAGGAGGTTATGTTTTTGTCGTATGTGTTTGTCTGTTTGATTGTTTGTATGTCTGTCTGTTTGTTTGTTTGTTTGTTTGTCTGTCTGTTTATATATTTGTTTGTCCGTCTTCCTGTCTCTTTGTCTATCTCCAAGATAACTGAAAAAGTTATGAACCGATTTGGACAAAATTTACAAGGATTGTTATGTATGTGAAAATATGTCCATCCCTATGTTTGTTTGTCTACCTCATTTTTCTCAATGCCATAACTCAAAAAGTTATCAATGGATTTTTATGAAATCAACAAGAGTTGTTAGTAAATAACAAAGAGTAAATGAGTAGATTTTGGTAATGATTCGTTTGTTCGTTCGTTCGTTCGTTTGACACTGTTTTTAATTTTATGCTTGATAGCACAATAATAACTCTTCAATAACTCTTTATGAAATTTATAGGGGTTGTTAGTAATGTTAAAAGACATATCTGAATAAATTTTGGTGCAGCTCGGTATGTTCGTTTGTATGTTTGACTCATGTTTGTCATAACGTTTGTTAGCAGTATAACTCAAAAAGCTATGAACGGATTTTCAAGAAAATTACACAAGCTGTTATTACTATCAAAAGGCACAAATTATTATACTTTGCAGTTTATACAAAGAAAATTATGGTTTCAGAGCCAATTTTAATTTTTTGCTACCATTGCCTCGCTTTGCGGAGGTATGCGCTTTCAGAGTGCTCTAGTTCTTTATATTTTTGTAGACAAAGGTTAATGAAACAGGGAGAGGTGGTAGCGCAATTTTTTTGTAGAGCGCAAAGCGCATTTCTTTTCCAGAAAGTCCGCAAAGCGCAACAGCACATGATTTTGGATATGCGGAGCGCAAGCACAAATTTCTGGTATAAAAAGCTTAAACAGCAAGCAAGCATTTCTGTATAATGAAAAAAATCTACGTTAAGTTTGTGTATAAACGATTAGATGTTGACATTATTTAAAGCATTTCTGCAACACAAAACTGCATTACTTCGCATGATAAATATAGTCAATAATTTCCAATCTGCAATGTAAACTAGAACTAGGGCGTAAGACCATCGCCCCCGGTGGTGGGACAAATTGCAAACCCGTCATTTTTTATGCCAGCTTACTCTAGTTCATGACCATATAAGTCTAAACGGTGTGAAAGAATCAGCATGAAAGTTGTAGGAAACTTTAGGAATGTTACAAGAAATAAATAAACCAATTTTTTTTTTTTTGCCGCGTGGGCTTGTCTCTTTGTTTGTCTTTTTGTATGTCAAAACGTAACTTAAAAAGGAATCGGCGGTTCTTCATGAAATGTACAGAAGCTGTACAGAACTGTACAGAAACTCCATGAGCACCCATAAATAGCAGCTTAAAGCTGGAAGGCATTGCTGAGTCTACCAGATTTCTAATGTATACCTAATCCGTTTTGAACCACTCTTTCAGCAACTGATTCATTAAATCAGCCAAAGTACGTTTAGGATCTTCTCAGGGCCTAACTTGTCGTTCAAGATGGTTCCCATAAATCTCGATGGGATTCATGTTTTGGAGACTTAGCCGGCCATTCTAGGTGCCTTATACAGCCAGAACTAGAGCGCCCAGCCTTCAAAAATTACGGCAATAATTTTGTGATTGAGTTTTTCGTTGTTCCGGTTCCCAGTATAGGGTTTGCAGTACAATAAGTCTCATTCCTGCAAGTGTGATCCACCCATTAATGAAACGCAACTTGAACAGCTATGAATTTTGCGAGAGCATAATATTAGATTAGATTAGATAGGCGGCAGTATGTAGACGAACCAAAAGGCCCATTCCCAAAGAGACACCGGGACTTACACACCGGCCCTCTATGAGCTATTGCCATTATGTTAGTAGGATGTAGAGGAATGGAGAAACGAGAGGAGAAAAAATAGAAGACGAAAGAGAAAAAAGAAAGGAGAAATAAAAAAGAAG
>LQNS02007215.1:29516359-29533746 GCA_001587735.2 Parhyale hawaiensis | reverse complement strand
CAGTGATGCGCTTTTTCAAAAGGCGTTCGATGATTTTGCTGACGACCGAAGTAAGACTGATTGGTCGATAGTTGCTTGGGCTCTTCTTATCCCCCTTCTTATGTATCTGTATTACATTAGCTAGTTTCCAATCCTGTGGAACTTCTCCTGTTCTTAGAGAGCGATTAAATATTTCGAGTAGAGGCTTCACAATGTATCACCCCTGCAGGATAAAGCGCGGTTATTAGTTTGGAATTGGTAAAACGTTGTCGTTCAGTCAAGAGAGTTCACCGGAAATGCTCAGGGCTTATCGTAACCTGGATACCATCCGATAGTCAAATCTTCTAAATCTGGCTGTAATGTATATTGATTGATTATAGAGAGGCGTCAGTTCAGCGTGAAGTTTCAACTTCTACGAAGAGAGTCAGCTGAAGAAAGCATAAGCGCAATGGATGGTTTATGCACGAAAGGAACGAAAACTCCAACCAAGTGCTGCGAAGAAATTCGGTTAAAAAATATGAGATTTAGCTTATGCCCGACAGAATAAAAAACTCTATCAAAGATACGCATTTCTTCTGCCACGCTCAGAAGAAGAATCATTGTCATTCCAAAAAGTACCAAGTTAGTCTTTAGAACGAAGCGAGATTCATAAAATGCAGTATTTCCACTTTCGACCATATATGTCAGAAGCTATATTTGCCCCGGTTAATCCAAAGGCTGAAATTTTTTATGGTATCTCAATTTGTTTTCCAGTAGAAGGGTTCTCTTCTATCTAAATCCTTAAAAGCGTCACGGATGGGCCAACCAAAAGAGCGAGCAAGCGACTAACAACTGCGTATTAATATATAGTGGATGGTTTTCATGCCAACGCATGACCGATCTAGTTCGTTGTATACGGCAGTTATCATCCTGGAAAATTGGCAAAGTAGCAGTTTGGTCCTCATGCAGATGCTACGTTAATGGCACACCTTGGTCAATTAACACATCAATGTAGCCTTCCTGGTTCAATTTGATGGTTATTTCTAACAAAGGGCGCACTTCCGAGTAACTAAAACAGACCCAGAGCATGACAGAACCACCCAATGCTTAGATTGCCTCTTGCACAAAGACTTCTTTGAAGGCTTCATGTGGTTTTCGGTTAACACGACGGCATTGTTTACAGAGAGACAGAATTGTGATTCCATCTAACCAGATGACACTTCTCCAGTTCACGACAGTACAATATGCGTGTGCTCTGACCCATTTCAGACTAGCGGTTTTGTGTGCTGCTGTTAACAATGGCCGCTTACGAGCTACACGACTCCATATGTTCATTGCATGGAGGTCTCTACGAAGAGTCCGCTCAGAAATAACAGTCGAATGGCCGTCATTGACGTTTTGCAACAATTCCATCTGTGATGCAAAGCGATGTCGGTCAACAAGTCGTGAAATGCGTACGCGGTCCCTCTTAGTTAGTATTTTTGCATCCGCAATTACGCAGAGCATTGCCCTTTGTACCCGACTGTTTCCATTGTTTAATGACTCGCGACAGAGTACGGCATGCAACACCAGCAAACTCCGCTACTTCCTCTACTCGATGTCCCTAAGATCGACCAAAAGCAGTAACTCCTATTTCCGTGACATCTCCCTTCTTCATATCGTTCTAGAGCATATCAGGGACACGTCAATACCTGGGCAGCTGCAAAGAAGACTGGTGCCTCCAGAGTGCTTCCACATAACCTAAACTTCTATGGGGTTCAAAATTCTGCTGTTATACGCGCTCGTAGGGGTCATTCACCCTATTAGTAACAGGTGACTAATTTCTTGCCCGGGTAGCTTATGTTTATATCTTTCATGTCAAGCTTTCGAGAAAATAGATATGCAACATATGAGGCAGGTAGGAGATTTTGCTGTGTTCTGATGGATATCAATTGGCGAAAATTAAACGAGGTTAAAAAAGATGGCTGTAGTGGCAAACCCAATGCTTAAAATAATATTCACTTTTTGCTCTGCCAATGTTGAAATCTAAACAGCGAGGATATTCGTAGCTCATCCTAGCACTCATCAAGTACGACTTCTACATTCTCTGCAGAGCTGGGATTTGGTATATTTTCTTTACCGTCGGTATCGGTATTCGGTAGTTAAAAACGGGTCATTCGGTTCGGTATTTTGGTATTTTTCCCAAAAATATACCGAAAGGTTCGGTATTTTTTCGTCATTTATTTCGGTATTATTATTAAAACTTCGTGCCCGAGCGCACTCTCGTCCTTCGCGACGGTTTTGTGTGCGTGTTTGTGTACGCTTGAAACAGCTCCTTACATCGAAACAATGAAGATATTTGCAGCTTCTCTTATCACGGTCATGGAATATGATTTTTATCGCTTTCTCCGTACATCGAAACATATGTTTGCTCTCAGATGATCAACAAAGCCCACGCGAAGCGATGATTTTTATCACGAGGCTGTACACAAAATTATTTATTCCAGTTAGCTGTTTTTTTTTTACAGAGCAGTTTTCACTTAAACAGAAAAAAAATAGATATAGTGAAGGCTTATCCTAAGGTATCTAGGATGCGCGCGGGGAATCCATGCATTAATACACTAGTACCTACCTACGTACCTACCTTTCGTGTCACGCTCTTCATCACTAACAGATAGAAGGAAATTCAAGATATAATTCGACTGCATCCATTATACGGAAGATGAATCTGAGCTCGGCTGCATGAATGTGTACGCTAATCAAATTTCAAGCTGATACGAGAAATACAATTGGACTACGTTACATATATGTTTCCCTTGCGTGCAGGCATAGTGTTGAATATACTTTTCGAGGCAAAGAAGCTGGTGATGGTGACCGGTGCGGGCAGGAGTGAACGGTGACAAATAGCGCGTGGTTTATGGCCAGCTAAATAACACTTGATTTTAGCGAAAGAAGATGGTAATACATGATGGGTCACGGACGGTGTAGTACTACATAAAACTTGACAATGCAGTATTTGTATTTTATCGTGGAATTTCCGGGGTTAAACCAGAAAGGTCCAGCCAGACGGTGACAGTTTCACGGGTGCAGCTAGTTTAATTTAATTCAGTAATGCTTGGCTCAATGCTGAAGTAAGTTTTCTTTCTGCATTCCACCTAAGGTGGAGTACAATAATTTTGCTGCTTAGATGAATTGACAGGGAGAGAGAGAGCACTCAACTTTATAATAACAACAGTTGGTCTTGTAGCGTTTCTTCTAGAAGCATATAAGTAACGAAAGTATCGTTTCGGCATCAGCAAAAATCCATCATCAGAAGTACAGCAAAAATGAAAACCTACAACCTAAAATTTGAATTTCTTTCATATCCTATCGAGAGGAGCATATGTGTGATCAGGGAGAGTCTAAGAAGCGAATGAAGTTGGCTGCGTGGAGGAGCCAGATGTCAGCTCCTGTACAGTCGACGGGTGTGGGGCTAACCAAGGGTTGTATGAAGCGGTACAGCTGAGGTCATAATGTTGAGACTAGGTCTTGTTCTGTGGATGTAGAGAGATTCTAATGTTGTGAGCTCTATTGGATTAGAAAAATCAATGATTGAGAAGTCATTCTTGCTGCTGGGATGGTTGTTTTGCTCTGCATGTAGGCGGGGAGCAATTTGTGAAGGTTTTGCAAGGGATGAACCGGTTCGGCTGGATACACCTAAATGTTGGCCAATGCGGACTTTGAAATGCTGTCCAGTGCTACAGATGTACGAGGCATTGCATCCTCTGCATTTAAAACGGTACACTTGATAGCAATTGTGTGGGGGGTTTGTCTTTAAATTTAAAGTAAGACCCTATGGTAAACGTGTTTTCGCACGAAAATTTGAAATTTATATGTGGGTAGGCTTCAAAGAGGAACGTTTTAAATTTGTTTACTGCACTAATAGAGGCTTTGTTGTAGTACGCAAGTGAATGAAAGAAGTCCAATTTATGGACAGAGGGTTTGCTAATGCCGGGATCGAACAGTTTGTCTAGGAACAATTTACAGTAGTGGTCCAGGAAATGGTGCGGATAAACAATATTTTAGAAGATATTTCGGAGAAAGTCAGCTTCATTTGAGAAGGTAAGGTAGGAGGAGGACAGATAGCATACCCGAAATAGTAAAGTTTTTATTGCGTTAATTTTAAATTAATCGTAGCAGCAACTGAAAATAATTGTCCCGAGGCCTGAGAATGTGGGTTTTCTGTAAACTCCAGTGGTAAGCGTTGAGTCTTCGTTGGTTATTAAAACAGTTAGAAAAGCTAAAGAATTATCTGACTGGTTTTCAGCGGTGAACTTGATATTTGGATATTAACTGTTTAAATATTACAGGAATACGTCAGAATCTGTTTTATTCTGAAACATGAGGAAGGAGTCATCTACATTACGAATATAGTGGATCGGTTTGAAATCATTTGGGCAATCGTTCAGCCAAAGAGTTTCATGATGACATAGGAATATGTTTGCCAGCGACGGACTAAGTGGGAGTCTCATGGAGACTCCCTCTATTTGCTTGTACAGTCTATTGATACATATGAAAAAGAAATCTTTAATGGCAAGGCTAGGGAAAGTTCTAAAAGTAGGTTTGTCCCGCTTGTGGAATAGGTCCGTGTCGTTAAAAACTTTGTTGCAAATTTTATCTATAGTTTCGTCAACGGGGATGTTGGTGAAAAGAGAGGTGCTATCGAAGCTGGATAAGTAAGCGTCGGGGGGTAATTGGAGGTCTTTGATACGGTCACGAAATTCATAGGAATTACGCGAAGTATACTGATTGGTGATTAAAGGTTCAAGTAATGGAACGAAGAATTTGGCAATAGAATATGACGGGGTTTTATAAGCAGCTAGGATTGGAAGCAAGGGGGCACCGGCTTTATGTACCTTTGGACGCCCGTATATGATTCCAGGGGAAGCACCTGAATTGTGAAGTGAACATTAAATGGAGTAAGTGATGATGCCTTGGTCTAACAATTTTTTTCAAAATCTATGAATTTTGTCAATGAATTTAAGCGTGAGTTTGAAGGGATCGGTATGAGAATCAACAGTGACCTTGGTTGTATCGGCCAGGATGACACCATAATTCTCAACTACCATTGGTCAACTGTAGCCGTACATACTCCTCTGGGGCTAACTATTGGCTTATATCTGCATCACGAAACAGTGCGTGTGAGTTTCCGACTGAAGGGTGCTCTTAAGTTGAAATGATTTTAATCTTTGAGAGACGCGTCCACAGTGGCACGTTCATAGGTTACCTTAAGTTAGGTTCATCACTTGAATTAACTTCACACTTCCCGCTTCTGTCGGCGCTGCTTTCATTGAGCCAAGTCAGCGAGCTTCGATCAATAACTACTCATTGTAATGTACGGACATGGCGCTAAATTTCTATAACATAAATCTGTGTGAAAATAAACTCATTCAGATTTAGAAATGGTAGTCGACGTTCACTATACAGCTGGCACTTGCAATAATGCTAAATATCCAGCAGTGGCTCCGGCTTCCTTTTTTTACGGGTTATGATCAAGTGAAAACTGTGCTGTCACAGCGGGATCGCATCAGTTGAGTTGACTCTATGCTGAGAGCGCCGGGAAAAGTTGCTAATATGAGTCCGGCTTAAGCCTTAGGTAAACCTTTAGGAATATTTTTGTCATGCTGCTTTGTTCCAAAGGATTTTACGGTTCTACTTCTGACGTCTTGTTCTATTCTTCGACTATTGCACTGAGTTACTATGCTCATATGTACTTTGTAACTGTTGATCCAGTTTGTGAAGGCATCCCCTCACATGGGTTTATCATTTCGATCGACATATAGTAATAAAATTTAATTATGTGTCTACAGTCTTCCCTCTATGGAAATAGCAGTATTATATAATAATTCACGTATTTTTATTTGTTTATAATTATATTTTTTCTGACACGCCCTATGGGAATAAGATATGAAGAAATTCAAGTTCATCTAAAAGAGCGACCCGTGCTTTCCTACTTTCGAGGTAGAATGCTGAATTTTCATTTAAGAAGCCCTCTGAGAACTAAAAAGCACAGGTGACAACGGAGGTTTCGGTGAAATACTAAGTTTCTGCTGTCATTTCTAGCGACGTTTCGGCCCACTAGTATATTTATATTATGCTGTCACGCTCTATGGGAACCAAGTAGGAAGAAGTTTATGGGCGTAATGAACCGGTGAAACTTTCCCAGCTTGGCGTGGCCTTTCAACAACGGTTTTTTTTTTTTTGAAGTTCGAACCTCTACTCCCGAGGTTCGAGCCTGCGTCCTTGAGAGTCAAAGTCAGACGCTCTTGTCTGCAGCTACCCTAAGTTTAACGCGGGATTCGGAGCCTTAGTACTGGCTCTTCCTAAGTAATATGATTTGATATCTACTATTTTGTACCAAAAAATATTGTAGAGCAAACACTGCTCTTTTGTAGGGACACTACAAAACATTCGGATGTTCTAAAGTATGAATCGAGGACAAAAGAATTACGTGTGAACCAGTATTGTGTTTCTGAATTGGCAGTCATCCCACAAACTTTGAAAGCTATGAGCACAGCTCAAAATATTTTTACCTCCGCCAAGGAGGTTATGTTTTCGTCGTGTTTGTCTTTCTCTTTGTCTGGCTGTTTGTCTGTCTGTTACCAAGATAACTCAAAAAGTTATGAACCGATTTGGACGAAAATTGCAGGACTTGTTGGAGGAGGAACAGATGATTAATTTTTGGTGAAGATCCGTCCATCTGTTTGTTTGTTTGTTTGTCTGCCTGATTTTCTAAATGCTATAACTCAAAAAGTTATGGACGGATTTTCAAAAAATTCGTATGTGTTGTTAGGTATATAACGAAGAGTAAATGACCAAATTTTGGTAATGATCCATTTGTTCGTTTGCCACTGTGTTTAATTTTATGATTGTTAGCACAATAACTAAAAAAAAGTAATGAATGGATGTTTCTGAAATTTATAGGGGTTGTTAGTAATGTTAGAGGACATAAATGATCAAATTTTGGTGCAGATTGGTTCGTTCGTGTGTACGTTTGACTCATGTTTGTCACAACGGTTCTTAGCAGTATAACTCAAAAAGTTATGAACGGATCTTCAAGAAATTTGCACAAGCTGTTATTATTACCAAAAGGCACAAATGATCAAATTTTGGAATTTATGCAAAGAAAATTGTGGATTCAGAGCCAATTTGAATTTTTTTTTTTCTACCGCTGTCTCGCTAGGCAGAGGTATGCGCTCTTAGAATGCTCTAGTATTTTGATGTATTCAATTCAAATTCTTGAAGATCATTTATGAGAATTGAACAAGAGACAAATTTAATGACAAAATAGCACGTGATGAATTCCCCACTAAATGTATGGCATGCAGATTGGAGGGTGCCGTGCGCTTTTATTTGTCATGAATTTATTGGTGGCGGCTCATGGAGAAGAGGTAGACGTTTGGGAATCAAGGCTGTTATGCAATATTATGTGATGACGAATACATGCTTATGATTTCCAAAAGGGTAGGAGCAGTGAAGAACTGCAGCACACCGTATTCTCCTCAAAATCATAGACGAGGTTCAATACAATAAATGTTTTTAGTTTTAAAAATACTAAAAACCTTTTTAGTGCACTGCACCTCATCTATAATATCGGAGAAAATGCTTCGTGCTGCGTATGTCTTCCTTCGCTGACCCCACAAGCCCCAGAACCTCTTGTAGAAGTAAGGAACGGAGCCTAGAACAAAAATAGCGCACATGAAAACTTCGGCAGGTTAAACGATGGGTATGTTGCCCTCGTCTAGAAGTTACATCGGACCGATTTTCGCACCTTTTAGGCCGTATATCTCGGAAACCCGAACTAATTTCGGGTAAGTCGCATTAAAACCCTTCATAACTTCGGGTAGGTTAGGTGAGGGCAGGTCTAGTTTTTCTAACCACCTATTTTTTTCAATTTCGGGTACGTAATTTTTTGTAGAGGGTGCAAGTGATGGATAGGTAATTTGTTTGAGAAAAGAGAACTGGTAGATCAAGCTCTCCTCGTCCCACGCATGTTCTAATGTGTATTATTGTCTGGGCTTCGTGTCTCTGATAGCTGAAAAAAACTAAACTGGCGATAGAAAAACTTGCACAGCAAAGCTACGGTGAGTGCTTCCTCTAGCAAAAACTGGAGCTTCTCAGGGACAGCTAACCCTCACTGCTAGGCGAAATACTCACGCAGGTGTGCGTGCGTGTGTGTCTGCTCTGGTCATGAATTTTTATTTGGACTGATGTCTGGCGACGGTGAGTACATTCTAAAACATTTAGTTTTTGCCTTATTCAACCATTCACTTAACTGCTTTGCGGTTGTGTTTTTGTGTCATTATCGTGTTGAAATCATCTTCTTCCATATCATTCAGGTGTACCGAGCATCCCTTTTCAAATGTTCCTTGAGGATATTCTTGTAATCTTCTTTTCTCACAGTTCTCTCATACGATGAGGCGCACTTACACCAGATGCAAAGAAGTATGTTTCAGTGCTACATCCGCGGTGGTTAAACGCATTCCTCAGGTTAGCGTACTTGGCCAGTCGGTTCGCTGGAGAACACGATAACCACCTGTGCTGATGAATCCACTTTGCTAGTAGTGCTACCAACCCCCAGGATGCGTAATGTTGTCGATTAGTCTCTAAATAAAGACTTGTTGCTCATTAGTGCATGGTGCTTTGCCTGAAGTATGAAGCTGAATGCGGAAGAGACTAAGTTTGTGATTGTCAGTCGGCCTCGAACACTTATACCTCAGCATCCAGCGGTGAAAATAAATGACACTGTGCTTCAATTGTTTAGCTTTCTGGAGAATATCGGTTCATCTTTGATAAGAGGCTTACGCTTGAAGCGCATATTGCATGTCTCGTGTCGCGTATTCGAGTAAGATTACTCTTTTGAGCTAAGTAAATGCTTTGTTCGGTGACAGGGAAGTAGTCCGGAGATGCCAGTCTGGGCTGGGGCCTCACCCAGTCACTTGCGTCTACTGGACTAATTTCTGAGCTCAGCCAGTAGGTTGTGTGCAGAGGATGATCTGGTGCATCTGTCCCATGGGCAGGGGGTGGCCTGCGTGTATATGTTTTACAATATATACAACAACGAGAAACATTGGTTGTATTCCTCTGTCCACGCACTTAAGGGGAACACCCCAGATTTTTTGCTACTTTTTTATTTACAGTCCGACTATAACGAAATTTGCACACAGAATGTAAAATAAAAAAAAAATTTTTGTTCGTGAACAGTATTGGAAAGAGAAATTCAATAGCTACAAAACTATCACATTAGCTACTTTTTCATTTTTCTCCTTTTTTTTATTCTTGGCTAAATGTAGAGTTTTTATATCTTATATTTTACCTCATTTTTTAATTCTTCTCTCTATATTTTCAAAATCAGGCCGAAAACCAAAAAAGTAATTTGATAATAGCTATGGAATTCCTGTTTCAAAAACTGTCTTTGTTTTCCTCGTAGCATATTTATTGAATGAGATGATGTTGAATGTTGAAAAATGAAATTTTTAGGAGAACTAAAAAAACGTATTTACATGCATCTGTTGTTGTTTGTGTTTGTCCTATCACACTGAAATGCTACAAAACAATCGGAAATTATGAACATGAAAAAATTATGTCGCCATACATAGCTATATGAGACGTCACACATAAATGTGACGTTATGCAAGAAGCGTGCGAGGAGTGTGCTGTTCAGATGAAGTGAAACAGAGAGCCCTTATCTCTTACAACAATATGAGTTGGCCGTTGTAGCATATCCTTCAGCAGCATGTGAGTAACGAAAGTATGATCAGTGACTAGGACACTGACAGCGCGGACACAGTAGCAACATAATAAACACAAGACACTTAGTGAGAAATTCTATATCAAGTCTGCACTTCCGTAACCGTAACACAAGACATCTTGGAGCTTCCACCTTGCTACACGGTAGGAATTGTGTTTCTCGGTGAATTAGCTTCACATTTCTCCAAACATACTTACTTCATATCACTCAGGCCAAACAACTCCATGCGCTTTATCTCATCACAAAAAATGGTTCTAATATGCATTGTCTTTATTCACATGGTCCCGAACGAACTTTAGTCTATCTGTTAAACGGTCATACAGTAGGTAAGCAGATAGATGGCTTCCTAAGGCCGGGGACCCACTGAAAGCAACAAGCGACGCAATGCGATGTTTCCGGGAGTCGTGTTGCAACAATGCACGGGTGTCGAGAGGCATCGCAGTTGCGGCGGTGCTGGCAGCAGACTGCTGTACCCTCCATTACATTTTGTCGTGCAACAAATTTGTCGCGTTGCACGTCGCTCGGCGAGCCGGCGTGGCGGTGGCCTTTTTTTAGGGTGTCATCCATATGTGACGTGCTCCGTGCAGACTACTAGCACACTAGGTACTTAAACTCCTGCAATATACTTTTGCAAGTCTTTCCTTACAGCCCCAGAGTTAACTTTTGCCGCGCTTATAATAATCATCCGGACCATTCGATAGGAAATTTTTCGAAAGTGACCTCGTCTTGCGAGATTTGTTGGAGAACAAAACTCAGTAGAGTTTCTTAGTATCGGCTGAATGTGTCAGATTTATCGCATTTCATTTATTATGTATTGTTTTAGATTATTTCCAGTTTGTAGCATGACTTGGTTATTTTAACAGTTGGCATAGTCTCAAGGTACGTGACCCCATGAGCGATATAATCGCTTTAAGCTGGCTGTTCTCTTTTTAATTGTGAATGCTTTTAACCAATTGTATTATAATATCTGTACCTAGGTGGAGAAAAATAAAGGTGAAAGGTGTTAGCAATGAAATTTTTGTATTAAAAGATCTTTCATTACCCTTTACTACGACGCTATAGTCCAGTGCTGTGTCAATGGTGACGGCAAACGAATGTTCCAGATTATATTATAATGTGTTGAAGGCATAAAGGTAGGTATTGCAAAACAACATAGAGATGTCTAGAAGAAAAGTGCTTCGTTTGATTATGATTTAAGATTATTTGTGCAGTAATTGAGCATGTCTCTTAATGAAAATGCATTAGCACATAAGGGCTTTTTCATTAGATGCTATGTTTTCAATATTGTTTTGTTAATGCTTTACATGTTTCGTAAACGGATCTGAAATTCCGATCACCATGTTTTAATTGTACTATGGAAGTGCGCACAAGGTTCATGACTTTAACATGGCTAGTTTTTGAGGTAGTGTGTATATATACTTGTGCTGCATAAAGAAAACAGTTGCCCACATCAGTATGACATCAACTTCACTTGTTAAGATTATATTTGTTATTTTATCATAGAGAGAATGGGGAGGGAGAGCTTGTATTAACGCAGTGGCCAGGTGCACTTTAAGAGGAGTTAAGTGACTGGAAAGACAGAGGCTACAATCACTATCACCGATAATAAGAGCAAAGATGATTTGGCTTCAAAACGCAGACACTAGTCAGGCTCTGGTATCTCCAATTGGAAGGTGTATTGTCGCTATTGACTTTTCGGGGCCTTTGCGTAAACTAATGTTCTCCCAACTCTCTCGATGCTGGAACAGCGAATAGAATCTTGACTTGCCAATTTCATGTTATTCTTATGGCGTGTAGCAATTTCTTAATACGACTGTAAATGAATCCGCTTTTAGCCATATTCTAGCTGTTTAACTCTCAATAACCCTACGTAAGTGACAAGGTGAATATTTTCCAAGTGTTACAAAGAAAAATATGCAATCAAAGCTTATTTACATATGCTTTTACTGAAAGTTTATTATGTAAATAATTAAAGTTCATTAAAGAAAATTAATGAAGTTTTATAGCATCCGATTGATTAAAGTTGTATTAAAAACAGCTTAAGTTCAATCTGAAGTTGACTAAGTATTGAACAAGAGATATTTTTTATTTAGAATGACTGAAGATTAACTACCATAGGGTAGGTAAAAAAAATGAAATTATCTTAGAAATAACTGACCAGAAGCAATTACCCCCCCCCCCCCGAATCACAGCCCACTTGAATTAAGAATAAAAATACAAGGCAAATTACCTTCAGAACACACCTTCAGCCGCGCCAAGTCCCAGTTTTAAGCCAATTCAGTTCATACAGTAGTTTTTGCCTTCTTTTTTCTACCCTACGTTCATCCTTCAGAGCATCCGAAGATACCGTCGTGTCCTTGCAGACAGAACTGCATGTCCCCTCCGACGTTAGTTCAAATGATACCTGCCAAATCAGTTTGTTTAGCAAGTATCACTTGTAATGTTCTTGATGTGTCTCGAAATTTGGAGCAAATTAAATCTCAGAAAGGTAGGCACTGTTTTGCAGCTTAAACAGATACAGCAATTGCATACGAATGCTGTTAGGTATGAGTGTAACACAACTGCATACGAATGCTGTTAGATATGAGTGTAGCACAACTGCATGCGAATGCTGTTAGGTATGAGTGTAGCACAATTGCATTTGAATGAGTGTAATTAGGTATGAGTGTAGCACAATAGCATACGAATGAGTGTAATTAGGTATGAGTGTAGCACAATTGCATACGAATGAGTGTAATTAGGTATGAGTGTAGCACAATAACATACGAATGAGTGTAATCAGGTATGAGTGTAGCACAATAGCATACGAATGCTGTTAGGTATGTATTAGTGTAGCACAATAGCATACGAATGCTGTTAGGTATGAGTGTGGCACAATTGCATACGAATGAGTGTAATTAGGTATGAGTGTAGCACAACTGCATACGAATGCTGTTAGGTATGAGTGTAGCACAATAGCATACGAATGCTGTTAGGTATGAGTGTAGCACAATTGCATACGAATGAGTGTAATTAGGTATGAGTGTAGCACAACTGCATACGAATGCTGTTTGGTATGAGTGTAGCACAATTGCATACGAATGAGTGTAATTAGGTATGAGTGCAGCACAACTGCATACGAATGCTGTTACGTATGAGCGTAGCATAATTGCATACGAATGCTGTTAGGTAAGAGTGTAGCACAATTAAATAACTAATGTGTGAACCTGATTTAAGAATAATAGATATAATATGCAATAATAACGCTAGAATAATACATATTATCATAGATCATATTCCCGTATATTATAGTACTATACGAGGCGCTGAGTAACAGAACCCCGTTAGGCCCGCAGATAAAAACCGTTAAAAATAATGCTAAATTTTAACGGCTTTCAAACACGCTATAGAATCTGACCGTCAAGACATCTATGTTAGTTTTAGTTTTTTTTTGTGCATTGTTTATTAGCATACTTTTGTGAAAGAAAACCCAGACATTCTAAAAGACAAGAGTATTAGCAGCGTTGTTTCCATAAGCATAAGTATTACAATATTGACCAGCGCGGCAGCAGACTAAATATTGCTTTCACATTGAGTTATTCCAAGCCTACGTACTTAATGATCGACATGAATGCCTGATATTAAAAACAATAGTAGTTATACTTGCCTGTACTTTCACGAGTGCCCATAATAAAAAACTATAGATAAAAACGGGACAACAATGATGTCATATAACTATACTTTATTCACGATACAATAGTCATTTTTTACCCATGTTTCGGTCTGAATTGGACCATAAGTACTCTTGTAATAATATTTATATATTTGTTCCCGATAGATGATGCTTCGAGGAATCCAGTGGGATAAGCATAACTCGATTTTGGTTACGGTGGCAAATACTGGGTTGACTCAGCGCCTCAATTACACTGTGTATCGTATATCTATAATATGGAGGTATGTATATCACACATAGACTAACACCCGACTGCAAGTGTAAATAGACCTCCCTCCCGTTACCAGAATGCACTCTCACGCAACGCACTCTGAGAGCTGCACGTCCTTTTTTCCGCTCATAATTGTTTCGTAAATAATTTAACACTTGGGTTTAGACTCTAAAATTCCTTATTTTAGTCCACAACATGCCAAACGTTAGCGAAATCGGTCGACAGTTTTTACAATACAAGTAGCATAGGTGAAATATTAACGCTTTTAAACGAATACAGTAAGAAAATTTTAGACAACTTGAAATATTAGATAAACAAATCTGTAAACAATAAATAATTCCCTTATTATTAATGAAGCATGCTTTATATGTATGTATACATTCTAATATGATATAAGTATGTATGTATATATATTCATAAATAACAGTCAGGAATCGCACTTTATGGAGAGAAAATACAATTAAAACCTTTATGTAACAGCCTGCAGAATTCCGTGCTTTATCGAATAGAAATTTAAGCAATAACTACCAGTAAAGAATGTCTCTGCATGGATCATGGATTTTATCTTCTGCCCACATCAACGCTGTGTTCCTTTTAAGTTCGGACCTAATAATGCGTCAATGTGGTAGAAGACCACCGAAGCAGAGGATAAAGAAATTTTTTAAAGCAAATCTACACCATTTAAGATGAGCGATGTAATCTATGGTTTCGTCGAAGTAACTATATTTTGCAGTCATATTTATAATAGTAGTAGTGTATAATGTAGCGAGATGCACATTTTGTGGTCGACTGCAGCCGTTCCTGGCTGTCGCCTACTTCTGGTTTCCCAGGACCCGCCCACTTCCGGTTCGCGCCCCCCTGACCCCCGCTACACCGGAATTGCATTGGCCGTTCCAAACCGGAAGCGCACGCGCGAGGGTGGGGTAGGGCTGCAGTCAACCACAAAGTGTGCATCTCGCTACATTATACACTACTAATAGTGGAGGCCACAAATTTTAAACAGAATGTTAGTTCCATTTAGCTACAGTAAGTCAGATAAGTGTTCATAAACTTTAGGAAGACTTGATATTGTAGTCGTTTTATCACCGACGTTTCTTAGGACTAAATATTATAGTGTTACAACTTATTAAGTAAATCGGCATCCGGGAAACCGAGCAAAGTTGTTAAGTAGCTTTTGGCGTTCTACAATAAGCATCAGTTGTTAAGTAGCTTTTGGCGTTCTACAATAAGCATCAGTTTTCGCTAAAATAATGGCTGAACAACGTAACAGGTTAACTCACGCACAGGTAGCGTGTTAAGCCGCGCCCACTGCTTTTCAGCTGTGACGTCAGGTGGAGACATACTGCAGATAGCAAACAGGTATAATTAAGTCACACCTGTTACTAGCTTCATAAATACAGTTAGCGTGGGCTTCCACGACGAAAAAGAAGGGTAATAATTTCTGCACGATCACAGCTGTTTACTGTGTGATACAAAAATACGTTCCCTAGAAGTAAGGGAATAAAATGTTTAAGAAATAGGTTGAAAGACGAAAAAATCAATAACATCAACATAACTACGGTTTCATAAGTATTGATATGGCTTATTTTGTAATCATCATGTATGACTTTACCGTTTTTACATTCTATTGCACTCTGCCATGAAAAATTACCGCGGAAGAACATGGCTTACAGGGAAGAAAAACTACAGCTGCATACGTATTATGGGTGGAGTATTAAGCGCTGTAAAGACAATTGTAAGTCTAAACTAATCAACTTCACTCGTGAAATTTATATTTTAAAGAGCTTATCTCATCAAAATATTACAAATTGTCAACCGGAGGAGTGTTTTTTTTTACTAGTTCTAGCTTTATATATCAGTCGTTCCAAGGCGGTCTGTCAAGTAATTAAACAGTTTCCCCATTGACATGCCGTAACACCGATGTTCTTCGCTCCACCTGACGTCACACGAGGAGATGCGCAGAACCGTCTCAAAATAGTCAAGCGATGAGTTAACATGTTACGTTACTCAACCATGGCTAAAATAGTGTCAAGTAGAGCATGGTCATGCTGGCCTATTTTGCGTGAGCGTAAGATCGGAGTTTGCATGCGAGTCTTTCACTTACGAATGTCAATGCATATACCGTATATGCGGCTGACGCTAGCAAGCAGGTTAAGTAGACCTCATCGGACAATAGCGTGGCTGACGTCGCACGATATCGAGAGAACTGTCTTCGAGCAGGTGGGCAGAACATATTTCAGATTTCATATTGCTCTAACGTGACAGTTGGAAATTTCTTATGCATTTATTTAATTAGTTCTAAAAACTCGATAATATTGATCGTAGAGTAGTGTTCACCTAGTCTTTTTTTTTTGCGTGAAATACGAGCCAGGGGCCTGATATACGATGTTTGTTCCATAGTGGCAAGACTGACCACTTTTTATCTCAAGTTATTATTAACAGTCCCGCTGTGTCGCTGACTCGTCTCGATAAGTATATGTTGTTATTTAATTGAAAGACAGATGTAGTCAATTTAGCATAGTAGCGATGAAACTTTGTTTACATGTACGACGGAAACGCTTCGTGGCGTAAGACCATCACCCGCGGTAGGGGCAAATTCAACGCCGTCATTTTTTTTATTGCCAACTAACCCCAGTTTTTTGTGTTTTTCACATCTCAGTCAACTCACCTGCTTGCCTGAATAAGAGTGTGATGATGGTTCAACTCCTTCTGCCTCTTTTTGGGTGGATTAACAGCAAAATTCAATGCCGCCATTTTTGGTGGCCTGCTAACTCTAGTGTTTGGCATTTTTCGCATCTAGGTCACTGCACTCTACTCCCCGCTAAAAAAAATATGAACATTGCTGAACTCCTTCTACCTTTTTTTGGGTGGACAGACAAACAAATATGTATACATGAATCGTCAATGAAATCATTATCGCCGCTCTTTGCTTCACTCGCAGGTGCTGAAGATAGACAAGACCGAACCGTTGGCACAAGCCGCATGCTTGAACGGTACGAGTACTGACAGAGAAACACTCACGTGTGAACCTTCTTTAAGGGTCGTGATATTTATCATGCCGGAAGGTAGACACGTGCTGTTGCACTCCCGTTGTGTTTCTGCTAATTTGCAAGTTATGCAAGATTTCAACATTTTCTGCCCATAATCTGTCACGGCGAGAGGCAGACGCAGCCGCATTTCTATTGCGCGTGCTACTGTTGTAACGTCACCAATACTCCATGATTTTCAATATTTTTTGCCCGTGTTTTATTATTCAAGGACGCCGGCGCCATCGTTTGATGTTACGAAGAAAAAATTCTTCCACTTTCTTCTTATTTGCCACCCGTGTTCGATAATCCTAGAGAGACACAGTGCCTGGCAGACTCCGCCGTGAGTCGTTGTTAATTTGAATGTGGGCAGCTGTCATTGTCTGCCTATATGAAGGCAGGCACGGTCTGCCCGCACCTCAGTCCTATCTATATCAAGGCAGGCACGGTTTGCCCGCACCTCAGTCGAAGCGACGCAAGCGTTAAGGCAGCTCAGTTTTTCTACAAGCAGTCCTTCGTTGAAGGCTCGCTGGTCTGCTTCGCTGTTGTGTTAGTGCTGCTAGTCTCTGACATCGACTGTTGATCTTTAAGTAACCGCGCTGGGTTTATTTCTTTGAAACTTCAGTATTTGCTTACAATTAGTATGCGCCAATCTCTTTCTGAGTAGTGTTGTAGTCACATTCTGAAAGGTATTTATTTGTTGAAGGCGAA
>LQNS02007215.1:29487552-29499266 GCA_001587735.2 Parhyale hawaiensis | reverse complement strand
TTTTGCTGACGACCGATGTAAGACTGATTGGTCGATAGTTGCTGGGGCTTTTCTTATCCCCCTTCTTATGTATCGGTATCACGTTAGCTAGTTTCCAATCCTGCGGAACTTCTCCTCTTCTTAGAGATTAAACGTGAAACGTGTTGATGTAATTAACCTCAGCTAAAAGTAGAAATTCTCTTTAAAAATTCTAATTTAGTGTTTGACAGGCGAAAGAAAAAAAGCTTGTACAGTTGTACAATAATGTTGTATTTTCTATTGCATCCATTGTGCATAAAAAACAATAATAAAATTTTCCATGCTGCCATCCCTTAAGAATTAGATAGCATCTACAAATAAATAGCTGAAGCAATTGCGGTCAAAATTCCTACAGAGAAGTGCCATACAATGCAACGACATTAATAGAACATGAAAACGACAGGTAATAGTTGAACTGGGCGCAAAAATTAAGCCTTGGAAAATTGACTTGTCGCTAAACTTCAGGCAGAAGCTCTGGTTTTGCGTTCAATCGTCCGAATGCCTTGTAGCATCGCTGTCAGCACAAATTTGTGTACACCATAAAAGTTACTAAAATGTTTACCGTCAAATCAACTTCCTCGTCAAGCGTCACTAGGCAAGCTATGCATATCTCTTCAAACTTGGAGTGTACCAAAACTCAGAAAGTAGTGCACGTTTCTACTATTTCTAGAGCACAGTAACACATCCGGACGAGTGGTTGAATCAACGCGTTGGTATGAATGACGTGTGAACTCGACCTTAGAATTAAGCAACCCAATTGCGTTGAGCCATCTGAATATTACATTTTATAGAGAAAGACTGGGTTTCCGGAAGGCTCATAAGTAACCAATTCAAAGTAAACGTCTGCAACGTAGTTCAAAGGGGCGAAATGTCGCTTCTGCTTGAAGTTTCGAGAAAGCCAAGCTTGGAAGACTTATTGGTGGCGCCCGATCGAACATGCCAATAGTCTTTTGAATGTAGGCCAGCATGGCAGATACTCTCCGAATCTGAAAAAACTAAAACCCAAAAATAAATTTTAGCATTCGTTATTCACGCTGAAAAATATAGGTATTTGGTGCTATACGTATTTTTATCTATTATTCTAGGAATATCTCCGAAAGATTAGAGCTGCAGAAATTGTAAATACGTATAGGGCGCGGTCAATAAACGAAACTAAGCCTTTTTGAGTCTTAACTTCTCCAAGTCTTGCCCTGACTTCGACTTGTTGATTCGAGTTTCAGGGAATGGACTCTCAATCAGTTACCCGTCTTACTGCCATGAACTTGGTCTTACATCGTAAAATAGACATTTAAGTCGGTTCAATATGATTGGGTTGCTTTTAGCACCTGTAACACCATTCAAACAGATGAGTTCAAGGTTCCGGTCTGCCTTTTCGGAGAAATCACGTCAAAAAGGGTTGACTTAGATCGACATGAACGGCCCAACTGTTCGTGCCCATTATCTAAGATTTCTGTGATCAGTCTGGTTTTTTTCCAACTACTTCAGGGTTTTTCTAGAAATATTCGCAGGTAACCTTGAATGCTCCAAAACTTCTTCTCTGCATTGCCGCCAATTTTCGCGACGGAGCTGAGACACGTTGGCCTTCGTCAGACCCTATGACAAAAAGTCCTGCCTGACGTCCAGATATAGGATGGACTTAGAGCATCTCCACGAACTGAAGAAAGCTGGCCACAAACGCGTGCGCATTGTCTGGAGCGACATTATTTAGGCCCCGGGTGCGGTCGATTGGCTAGCAAAATAAATCCTTCGAAGCTTGACTTGCCCGATTCTTCACACAGGTGCATCGCCTTCGACTAGTTGATTCAAGTTTCAGCCATTGACTCTCAATTAGTAACATGTGAGACTTTCATGAACTTAGCCTTACTCCGTTAATTGGATATTTCAGTCGTCTCAATATAATGGGGCTGCTTTTAGCATCTGCAACACGAATCAAAAGAGACGAAGCTAAGCTTTCTTTCTGCATTTACGGACTAGTCAAGTCAAGTGGGATTAGCTTAAATCGATTTTAACTACCCAAGCGAGCGTGCCAAGGTAGCGTTGGGTGCGTACAGCCGCCGCCTCCTTTTGAACATCCGTCAACACGATCGATAACCTTAAGCTTGCATGTCAGTGAAATTGTTTGAATATCTTGTTTTTTCTTTGTAAACAGAACACCGTATGTTCTATAACAGTAGCTTATAGGTTAGTCGTCGCGCTAGTTAGCTTAGCAAGCGTCACGTTTCGGATATTCTTCAAACTTATAGAGTGAATTACATTTCAAAGAACTGCGTACTTTTCTACACCTTAAACTGTGCATTACTTAAAGCATTCTGACGGTTGGCGGAAAGAACACGTTCGAAAAACTAACGTATGACCAGGTATTGAAGACACTAAAGGTAATAATTCTGCAAGTTTCAGATTTAACTTTACAGCAAGAGCAAAAAACAACGGTAAGAAATCCGAACATGCGATCTTTTGAGTTTTGTGGCTACGCCCCCAGGGATGAAAGTACGGTCCAAAGTTCCATTCTCTTGTTATTATGCAGTTACTCCCCGCCGGCTCCTGACCGTCTAAATCCATGGTCGCTTCAAGCGATTGCGTCACTGTTCTCGATCACCCCGAATAACCATCCACTCGTCTTCTGCTCCAAGAGCCCTCACGTCCTTCCTTAAATTATTGACCCGATCTCATGCGGGGCTTCCGAGCGCAAATAGCATACAAATCAGTCTTGTTTCCATTTCAAATTTCTTCGAGTGTATATATAATAGAGGCAATAACATTGCAGCTGACACTGGTCTGAAGTTTTTTTTTTCTCTGGCAGCGGATATAAGAATTGCTTCTCACTCGCCCTATGGACGCCTATTTTATACCCACAATCGAAATGCGGCTGTTGCAGCTGTTCATTAGACATTTAAATACACTTAACGTTCTCCTAAGAATAACAGTATCTGAAGCGTCTAGAGGTAATCCCGTTGGACACTCGGCAGCAATAGCGCTGATAGAACAAAACGATCTTGAGCTGCGGAAGCAGAAAGTAAAACCTAAGATACAGTTGGAAGAATTCCAACTGCGAACTGCTAGCATGAGCTGAGTAATCGGTAAAGAAAAATCAAACCAAACTCCACCGCCTTTTACAGGTTACATGCAGCTTATTTAATCCGGGTTGACCATGCACACTCAGGTAGCATGATAGGAGGCTTCTATGCCAGAACCACACTAGGCACTTGCATGCTCAACGTAAGTTAGGAGTGGACCTTGCCGAATTTTACTCTACATCGAGACGATCGACGTGCGGGCTGCTATCGTCCGAACAAAGTTGAACATCAGATACCTGATGTGGCCCCGGCAATACTTGAAGCTTCACTTTTATTTATTGGCGATATATTTGGGAAAAAAATTATAAATTATGTGACAAGAGAGTAAAAATTAATTGGTAGCATAGATACCCATGAAGTATACTCAAGTCGTTGCCGCGCTTTTAACACCAAACATCAAGGTCCAAAACAAGTGTAGCTGTAGGAGAAGTCTCCGTCTTCCGATGTTCCCAAGGAACCATAATCTCAACAGTTACACATGGAAGCCGTTGGAGCGGCCTAGCTGTGTGGGCTCTTTCGGCGAACTTGGTTACACTGAAACTCAGGAAATCATACTCGTTCGAAACCTCAGATAAGAGCTCGATCATCTGACATCTCAAATAAATTATGGCCGAATTTAAAGCTGGTAACGAATTGTAACTGTGGGTGGAGTCTCCTTTCGTTCGATGCGAGAAAAATCTATTCAGCAGCATCTATGCCCATGAAATCTTTTCACAGTCGTCGTTGCAGGATCAGCTGTACTCATCTGTTGCACCTCCCGTCGGATGCCCCATTTCATCCAACTATTAAGAGGGAAAAGCGCCGCCTATTTCCCACTCGCTGGAGCAGCACAATTTTCTCGTACTGGCAACTTCAATGAAATCAGTATCAATTTTCAAATTGATGATCAACAGCTATCGTCAACTACCCTCACCCGAGCTGTGCCCATATATACCATTAGACCGGCTAGAGGAACTACTTTTGCTACTCAATTCGATTATTTCAAATTCGACAGCAGTGCAGCAATAAAATAAAAGTTTTTCAGGCGTGGTAGCAAATGGACAGATCAACACATCAAACATACATACATCCATAGCGGTGTTTCCTATAGTGTTTGATGGTTGTATGGGCCTGTGCACTTAGTGTGCAGCATTCACACGCAAATTAGAGCGGCCACTAATACTTTTAGGGGAGTCGAAAAATTTACATACCATACACGCAGGCGCCTACGTCCCAATTGCAGATACTGCTTAGCATTGTTTGGAAAACTACATAATACCCATCAGTGCTTCATCAGTTTATTATAAGGTTATCTTTTAGCTTCTGTAAAACCTC
Source organism: Parhyale hawaiensis (assembly GCA_001587735.2). NCBI lineage: Eukaryota > Metazoa > Arthropoda > Malacostraca > Amphipoda > Hyalidae > Parhyale > Parhyale hawaiensis. The sequence continues at coordinate 29,494,860 of LQNS02007215.1, read as the reverse complement.
TCTGGCTGTATGTAGCTCACTGACCGATCACCATACGTCCGCTTCGAACGAAACACCAGGCTTTCGGAATCAGAGCATTTCAGGGGAAGTCGTGGCACAGTAAGAGTTGAAATTTAGAGCCCGACTGGGAAAAAATCACCATACAAAATATCATAATTTTTTTAAAGATATTGATTCAAAATTTTTTGTCTTGAGGTGTAAAGACAGTGAAAGATATTGCTAATGTCAACAAATTTTGTTTTTTTGACTTAACCCATGTGTGTTTGCCATTAACAGTGAATACCTAAATAGTTGATGCAGAGTCTCCTCTAATGCTAATTAATTATAATTATAATTCATAAACTAACTCCAGAATTTCAATCCCCCGATGATGGAAATATCAAAGAATTCCGTTACAAATGTCAATAATATTTGTTTAAGCTTAAATCAAGTGGTGAATATTTTTGGTATGTAGCACTTAGCCCGTATGAAAAGTTTTTGTGAACGGTAATTATTTATGGCTTATAAACTTATGAAATTTAATATTTCATGTGGAAATAATGATGCTAAATATCATTTTCGTTGCAAAAAACAAAACGGTCCATGTAGCGTCATACGTGTGTATGTTTCTGTATGATGCAGTTGGGCAAAAATTAATAGCCATGGTAAGTGTTACCTGCATCAGAGGGTGTCGACGTCGGAGTCAAAAAACTAGACGTCCTAACAGGCAGCAGCTATAAACTGGCTCGGGATTTTACGCTTGTCTTGCCTTCAATCGTCCCACAAAAACAAATGTACCTAGAAAAAAACGTGCAGTGTTTCATTGTTATCGCTCTCGCTGGACCACCGCCATCATGCCCCTGGCAGTGGTAGGTAAATGCCTGGGGTCCGTCATTTGTTATTCGCCGGTGGCCAGCCTGCAGTTAGCCCGTTAATTACTTATGATCAGCCCGTCACTATTTCAGGCCGGTCCAGTCCGTCAGTGGTCAGCCCGTCATTGTTATTTTGATTGTGGTGCTTCCGTTACTGCTAAACGACAGTTTATCACCTCTATTTTGGGGCTGTCATCAAAAAATGTTTTACATGAGTTACAGCACATAATTTTATTAATTTGAGAAAAGGTGAATTCTTGTACTGTTAGGGTTCTTTCTCTCGCTTCTCCTCCCCAAACTACCTCCTTGTGGTTGAGGTGTGTTGTAATCACCTCCAAATTGGGCTACCGCAACCTGAAGAAAGGTTACCGTAACCCGAAAAGTGGTCTTGATCGAGAGTGCCATCTGTCGATGAGCGATGTAATATTTGCAATAATGAATATCCGTGCTTATTGTAATTTTGTCCACGTAAGCTTAAAACAAATAAACTTTTTGCTTCCTCAAAGACTGCGGTGTTCACTCGTAGCTCATTTGCATAATTTTTCTGTTTCCTTTATTTGTAATTGATGATTTGGACTGTGACTGGCGTCACTGTTACCCATGTCGCAATCTTCGTTACCGTTTTTTCGGGTTGTGATGACGACATAATTTGTGAGCGGTGGGGTCACCAGCATGGTTATCACGGGAGTTTTACCGGACCTGGTAAAACTGTTTTACTAGGGTTTCACCATGGGTTTTACCAGACCTGGTAGAACCCCCGTGTCAACCCTGGCCACCGGTGAAGTACCGGTAACCAAGAGATAGTTATTCAACGCGTCTGTGCAAGTGCATCTCAATAGGGCCACATATTGCTTGAGCATCAGCTTCTGGAAGTTGGCGCTAGCCGGGGTGGCTCTCCCCTGCTGAGGATGTCGTCGGCTGTGAAGACCATCCTCTAATAGGCAGCAGAGCTAGGCAGGGGGATACTGTACGAGATTAACAAGTCTACCCACACCTCGCTGAGCTCCTTGGAGAAGAGGACCCACGAATATTTAAACTGCACCGCAGAAGCAGAGAACTCTTGAAAAAACCTTTCCTTACGAAAGCCAGCGGGCTTCTCGGGTAAAGAGTTTAAGGGCATATTCGATTGAGAGCCAAAATTAAGCCTTCAGGGTGTTAACCCATTCCTGTTAGCGCATCGCAGGGATCGTGCTACACAGTGCTTCACGGAACATACTGTTGGGTATACTTGGCTGGTACCGCGGATGCAGGTTTCGGAGTGGTCAGACGACGTGTGGTCAGTCTCTAAAGGATACATGGGAGAAGGGAAACTCCATACGTCACGAGATCCATGTATTGGGAACTGTACGTATAAGACACATTAGGCGGTGTTTAAGACGGCCTGTGGCGGCAACCGTCTAGAGCTACATAGCCTACTAGTCACAGGCGAGCTCTGGGCTGGCTCATAATGGTACGGAGCGCTTTTATAACCTCGCCACAGGGTGTGGCATCACCTGATCATGCTCGTGCATCCGGTAGGTGAACTGAAAGCTGTAACAAGGGCTTGACTTGTTTATTAGCGCTCAATATGTTACCCTTGAAACTTCAAGAATCTCAATCTTGCTCCGTAAAATGAAATTTTCGGCTAGCTCAACGTCATCACTTCGCCTCTGACACCTGAAACAGGATTCAAAGCGACAAAACCAAAGCTTCTGCCTGAAATTTTGGGTACATCAAGTCTCCAAGGTTTAATTTTGGTGCCCAATCGAACATGCATCAAGACCCCTTGTAATCAGCTACAGAAATCATCAGGATTCAACGTGATCACACTGAAATTTCTGTAGAGCGGATGGACCTTCCGCGTCAACATTTGCCGGAATCTGTCTTTTCTTTTCGGGTCCGTGACGGTACGGATGACGGCCGAGAATCGCTTCCGCCGGTACTTACCTTCTCCTTCAGTGGTTTCATGTTTCCGTAAGTCGCAAGTCCGCCAGTGAAACTGGAGTCCGTCAGTGCGTGGCGCATCTGCCGTCGGTACCAAGACGGACTGCCCACCCCCGAAAACTAATGGTACCCGGCTATAAAATATGACGGCGAAAAATTTATGACGATGCATCTTCGTTGATTATATATTCATTTCTGAATTGCTTATTATTTGTAGGCCACTACTGCAAACTCAAACGATCGTACGAGATCAGCGCTCTCGGTTGCAGTTTTCCTGAGCAGCTAAGCCCTTGCTTCCCTTCGAAGACATGCAGAAAACAGAATATTTTTAGCACAGTCAAGCATAGTTCATAACGTGAATTTCAGCTGCGTATCCATGATTCACTGACAGGTTGTGATATAACTTTGCTTGAATGTCTTTCGCTCCAGCGAAAAGCTGTTTCGTCGAAGGAAGAAGTCTACTTGGAGAATTACAATTGCTGCAATAGAAGCCAGGTCTTCCTCTATAGTTGAGTTGTTTTGTAGCTCCTCTGTTCTCTCTATATCTTACGCTGTGTTTCATTGCACATCGCGAGTTGAGAGCATGTAGACGTTTTCTGATTTGGAAAGAGAATGAGCATCAGGGTTTGTGAAAGTGTTCAGAGAAACTGTAGATGTCTCGTTTGTTTTCTATTTTCAAGTTGACAAAGCAAGAAGTGCACTCAATTTCGATGCTTCCTTGATTTTGCTATGATCTGTAACCGAACGTAATTTTTATGCCTATTTCGTTTCAACAGAGAGTGACAGGATGGCCACAATCTCCAACTTGGCATAATTACCGCTGCCAGGCTGTGTTTCCTTTAAACATGGCAAGCCGGACAGATAAATACACTGTGGTCTTTATTACGTTTGATTACTAACGTGAACCGCGGTTTTACCTTCGACTTCATCACTAATTGGTTATTTGTAGTCTCCAGAATTTTCGTGGTATGAAATCTATGCTATAGCGTCGTCACTCTTGATTAACCGACTAGGAATGTCGAGGTCACTACACCCACTGTGCGCTCGATCTATGCTCCAGGTGACTGAAAGCCATACTCATCTCTGCACTTGATGACAATTTGGACTATACAAAAATGAAGGTGACACAAGGGACCAACGACGCGTCAGTCAGCGGTCCCCTTTGCCAGCCCGTGCTGGCTGTCGGCGCATATGTTCTCGTATGCTGCCTCAGCCTTCCTGAAAGGACTATGTACAGGCCTCTGACTGAGTACAGATAAATGTATTACATAAGCTATTATCAGGGTACTATACGAAGAACGAATGTCAATCATTCCAGCCACCGTGTATTACACGCTACCGCATGCAAGAAAAAACAGGCTGCCAGCCAGCGGTGGCCGCACCTCTTACGTTTTTTCCAGTGCGCCTGCATGTGTCCTTGGATCTCGGCCTTCGCAGGTAGCGCGTCGGCGCACGGGCAGTGCCACTGCGTATCCTAGTGCACCACTAATTCATTTTGCTGCGCCCGTGTTAATTTCACTGCGTCGGCAATAAAAATAGTTTCATATAGCTCAAAAGCAGTATTAAAAAACGGCAAAAAACGAGCTTTCTGCTTTTGAAGTTTTGAACAGAAAAACATGTACAATGAATTGAAGAATCTACTGGCCATCTTCCCCCATTCTCTTCTTCTTATTATTTTCCTCTTCCTCCACGCCTTTTCTTCTTCTCCTTTCCTCCCTTTCCCCTTCCTTTTTTACTCTTCGTAGTATTGGTACCCCATAATGTGCAAGTTGTCCTTGAGAAAGACAAGCTTGACAAAATTAACATAGCCCGCAGAGTGGACGTGAGAATGATCCTAGCTCTGCTAAATAGCCTCTGCAGGGCCACAAAGCTAGGAAAAGGACCTTGTTGTACTAATAAAAAAAGGTCAATGCACGCCTCCCTCTCCACTGAAAGGAGCAGCGCCGGGTACAGGAGGCTATCCTGGAAAGACTGTCAGTCGTCCATGGCTTTCCTCATGCAGGACAGCCACTTCTGCCATTGCGTGATTAGCCTGTTGTATACCAAAGAGAACTTTGAACATCTTGTTCCTGAGCCTGGCTCCCTTGTGCTGAGACTGGATAAGCTATTGCTGACCCTCCTCCCTTGGCATATTCATATGCTGCAACTCCTTATTACGACCCAGGCTGGTCTTGATGACGTCTATCTGCTCAGGGGCAATTTTTTGCAGGAGACAAGGGTTAATGTTACGGTGGAGACCGGGGGCCATCAGGAGGCTGCTGTCCTCAATGAGATGATTGTGGCGGCGCCAATGATGGAGCCTGAGCCTCCCTTTTCATAACATGAGACAAGTCTCCCCTCAGCACCCAATCATTGCTGCCATGTAACCAACATACATGAATTTCGTAGTAAAGTCAGTCCCTCCACATTTTCCTATAGCCTCCTTTCAGTCTTCCACTGAAAATTTTCTAACGCTGCGACTGCGAGGTGGACAAGCCTCTTCTGATACCCTCTGATGCAAGCCTGCACTAGGAGCTTAGCGTACTCTATGTTGTCATTATTGGCGTGCTCGCCCAGGAGAATCTACATAACATGCAGGATAGGAAGCAGTGAACAGTCTACGAATCGTCATTGTGGGGCAAAAAATACGAATCTGTCTTTAACTATCTTTATCTGTGAACAGTCTTTAAAGTTCTATCGTATGAGTAATCTATTGACTATTATTGATAGTATTAAAAAATACTTTATCGATGTATTGCTTTCACACAAAGTGCCGCTTATGCATAGAAACTATAAAGTATTAAAAAATATCCTTCGCGTGGTCATAGATTATAACGTCTTACTAGTAAACGCAAGCTGCTACCAGAGAATCTGAAGGTCCAGGGAGAAATCTTAAGGGGGGGGGGGGGGCTGTCCGCTCTTTTTAACTTTTTTATTTAGAGTCCGATTGCAACGAAATTTGCACCTCGGATGTAAAATCAAAAAAGAAAATCTTATTCTCTTCGTTTTCTTTTTATCGTTGATTTTAGTGTAAACTTACATTTTCGTATTGTTTATTGAGCTCACATAGAATTTCACAGTTTTTTTTACTAGAAGGGGTTTGGAATCTTCAAACCCTTCCCCACAATCGTAGATTTTTATATGTTCCATTTTCTGCCTCGTTTTCTTTCAATCTGCTGTTTCACTAGTGACTGTTTTTCTTAAATAAATTATGTAACTTTGTCCTGCAAATTGCTGTATTGAAAGAAAACGATGTAGAAAATGCACAATCTAAAACCCTACGATTGTGGAGAAGAGTTTCACGATTTCAAAACTGCCTTTTTTTTATTCTAGCATAAAAATTGAAAAATTCTATGTGAGCTTTATGTAGAAATTGACAAGTTCTCAAGAAAGCCATAAAACGTGTGGGAAAATCAGTTTGAAAGCATTCATAACCACAAAAAGCTGTGTGCATTGATTGATATATGCTATTGATACAAATCTAAATGGTCATGCACGTATGACTTATGTATTTTGTACTCACCCCCTCGATGATTAGTAAATTTATGCTCCAGAAGAAACTCCCTAGAAGTAGGTATTTTCGTTCTTGAAACGTTTTTCAAATACTTTCTCACTAATATCACGATTATGTCTCACTGATATTTTTATTATAACTTCCTATTTTTCATGTTTTCCATAGTATTTAATAATAACAATAATAACAACAACAATACAACTAATAGTACGTATTATATGATTAGCTATAGGTTACTTCCGAAAAATGGAAATAGAAGAAAATCGATTCTATTCTCGATTTTACACATATATATATACAAAGTTTCAGCCAACTCGATCGATTTTCTCAATTACCCCCCCCCCCCTTGGAGGTTGACTTTGCCTCTCCCATTTAGAGGTGTTCCCATGCGCCCCGAGCCAAAGTTTTTTGGCCTTAAGTCTGTCCTCATCCAAGGATGAAATTTCACTAAAAAAGAAAAAATGGCAAATTTCGACCATTTTCGCTGAAGACCCCGTAAGATGTAGGGTTATAGCCTAATGAGTGGCAGCCCTGTGAGAATGTGGTTTGTTTTCATTTTTGAGTCTAGGGGAGCAAAAGAAGGGCGATAAAATGGTAACGCGCTAGTTCTTGGTGCACCGCTTTCAAAAACTTCAAGCCTTGCGCCGGTCCGCCCGGAAAGTGTAGTCACCGCGGGGCGCAATGGCCAGGCCCTGCTGGCTAATATACTGTCTCCATCAATGCTTATTCCAGGGATTAGACTCGCAGAGCACATGAACATCAAAAGCACTGCACACTTTTTAGTCCTAGTATACCGAACGGTTATGTGACCTCGATCAATACAGTAGTTACTCCGAGAGTGGCTGTACCAACAGAGGTTAGTGGTGACAGAGGGGCCGACGGCCAGGTCCACGCTTAATTACCCTGTTAGTTTCGGTTACCCTAACCGCGCTAACTTTGCTTTCTTTTCAGATCAAATTATAAAAGTATCCGGCAATAAGCAAGTCGTCGTCCGGCACCTGGAGCTGGCGGAAATGCAATCTGTGAGGAAGTTTGCTGCTG
>LQNS02007215.1:29457394-29473045 GCA_001587735.2 Parhyale hawaiensis | reverse complement strand
GCTGTTAATGGTTTTTTGCTGGATTTCCTTTAGCAGCGTTTTGGGCTTCCCGGTGTTGCAAATGCTTCATTTGGGTTGTATTACCTGTCCGTGGGAGCTCAAGCGTAAAGTTTTAATAATAATAATAATACTGGAGCGGTGCTTATATGCACCGCGACACGGAAGTTCTCCGTTATTTGGCCTGCATTGTGCTTGTGCACAGCCCTGAAAACATTTGGTGTCTCGCCTTTCCTACGTGGAAATTTCTCTAGGCTAAACGTCAGACTTAGTACAATCTTCTGATGTAGTACCTATGCTCGAGAGTTTTTTAGAACTGCTATCTTGGTGTGTTCAAGAGACATGAAAGCTATTAGTACTAAATCTAGGTTGCGACGTACAAGCTTAACGCGGAATACAATTGAAAAAAACACATAAGCTATGAGACAGATGTCCGTGGCCTGGTGGACTCCGTGTGGTCTGCCAGGTTCCGTGTATGCTAGGCTCCGGTGTGTGAGGCCCAACAGGGAGTGAGGGGCCCACTGGTAGTCACTTCTCGTGAGGGTCCGGATTCGTTTAACACTATCATAACAGCGGATAGCACTGCAACCACTGCCCCTGGACACGACATTCGAAAGATAGCCCATTCTCTAGCCTTTGACCGAGGAGTGCCAGTGGAAGATATAGTGAAGAATGCCTTCTGGCATTCACCTCACGTATTCATTAAAAAAGTATCTGTGTCAGGTTTCTTCTGCTACCAAGCCTGTGGTAGCAGGTCGTTCAATCTAATTATTAGATTTGTACTGTTTGTCGTCTTGAGTTCTGTACCTGTTTAGCACATGTACCAAACTCCCAACTTCTTTGTAATGATGTGTTTCTACCGTGTTACCTTTTTATCTTTTTGTTGAGAGGAATCTTGTATTGCGAGCATAGAAAATGTACGGTTTTCTAACACGACCAAATTAACTTCTTCGTATCTTTTTGTTACATTTTTGGTCGATAGAATCCTTAGCCTTTCATGGTTCAAAATTCTGTCACTCTCATCTACTTTACGAGTGATTATTCTCGTCCTCTTATGCCAGATGCCTGCTCCTCCTCCCTGAGTCAACCTTGGCTCAGGCGGATACACTTCGAAGAGGCTCATATGCAAGGATAGCCTTCATGAAATTCCAAGAAAAAAGTGTGTCCTACTGACGTAGGAAGTATCTTTACTTTTTCCTTGAGAATGAATGAGCGCTTTCCGAGACTACCTCCTCCCGTACCAGGCATACCTTCGCCAGCTGTTTAAGGGTCCTGAGTTAGACGCCTCGCCTATGAAGGTATCAAGCTGAGACCAGCCTTTTATAGATGAGTACCGGCTGAAGAATTTAGTCTTTTTCCATTTAGTAGTTTTTTTACCAGTAGCGGCAAGATTAAAAAACGATAGAAATGGATTGTTTTTCATCAAGTTTGCCAATTTGAGGAGTGTTCCTTGCGCCTCTCCTTACTTTCCTTGAGTTTAGTTCTGCAGCATAAGCTGACAGCGAATGAGAATAAGAGAGAACAGAGACGCAGAGGCTCAGATGCGAGGATAGCCTTCCTTCATTCAGTCTCAATGAAAAAGTAGAGATACTTCCTACGTCAATGGGACAAACATTTTGCTCTCGATCTACATGCGAAAAATGTGATTCTCTCATATTGTAGTATTTTTCAACCTATCTGTCCAAATCTATCTTTTATTTTATATATTTTTTCACACAGTGTAAACATTGCCGGCTACAACACAAACTGTAAAATGTTACCAGGGAGCAGTTTGGCCATTTGCACACTTTCTTCCGCGCCTCTTACTTCGCCCAATTCCAGATTCACTGGCTCGTAAATTTGCGGTTCGTCTCCGCCCCCAAACCCCCGGTACACGGGAAGTGCAGTAAACGTTACAAACCGGTTGGGTCACGCGTGGCACTGGATATTAAAAAAGTGCACAAATGGCCGAACTATCCCTTACTTCGGTGTAGCTGATTCTGTTCTCATCCTATGTCTTGGAAGTAGCGACCGAGGGGAACCCTGTACATTACTTTAGCGCTAGATGGGCCTTCGGAACATGTTTCCTCCGTGCCCATTTTGTTTTTTTCCGCTCTCATATTCCTACTGGTGAAAGGTACTTTCCAATGCACTTCCGCTTCTTTTCCGGCTTGCTGTTCCCATGTTCGCTGATCCAGAATGGAATCACTCGCGTGCATGGATTCTATGTTTATCATCGACATACTACATATCCCTTAGTGCATTCTCGTTTTTGTACGGAGACAAAAGCTTAAACTACTAACTGTTACTATATATTCTTTATATGAATTTTATTCCAGAGAAACTGAAAGCAAGTGCACCGAGCCGTGTCATCAGTGTTTCGTCGTATGCGTATCTCTTCCAGCAGATGGACTTGGATGATCTCAATTTCGACAAGAGATGGTACGATGCCACCAGGGTGTATGCTCAGGCCAAGCTTGCGGTTGTCCTCTTCTCCAAAGAATTGGCAAGAAGGCTCACTGGAACCGGTAAGTTTCCTGCAAGTTTTAGTTTTAAATTTTTGAGATTATCTAGCAAGTTGCAGCCAGAATCACGAGTCAGTCAAACTTTAGCTTTAAACTAACTTAGCACCTATACTACTAATCCTCACTCTCTCTTTGTTTATACTAGACAGTAGCTTTTTCGTAATTATTGTAAGATCTAGACCATAACTAGGAAACTCTGAGAGCGTGTACCTCCGTCAAGCAAGACAACGGTAAGAAAAAATTAAATTAGCTCTGAAACGTTGGCTTTCTTTGTATCTACACCAAGATCGAACCATCTGTGCTTTTTTTTTGTATTAACAGCTTCAGTAATTTTCTTGATGATCCGAGGATAACTTTTCTAATTACGCTGCTAACAAACATTGTGACAAGCATAAGTCACACACACAAACGGATCAACTGATCATCACCAAAATTTATTCATTTATGTCTTTTAACATCAATGAATAAACTTCACAAAGATCCATTCTTAACTTTTCGAGTTATTTTGCTAACAAGGATAAATTAAGACACATCGAAATACAAACAAACAAACAAACAAACCAACAGTTCACCACAAAAATTTTGTTATTTGCTCTTCGTATTGAATCTAACAACGCATGTAAATTTCATGGAAATCAGTCCATGACTTTTTGAGTTATGCACTAAGAAAATATTGGCCGGCAGACAAGCAAATAAACGGATGGACAGAATTTCCCAAAAAGTTAATCATCTGTCACTGTTAACATGCCTAACAATCCCTGTAAATTTCGTAAATATCCTTCCATAACTTTTTGAGTTATCTTGGTGATAGGCGAACAGACAACAGAATGACAGACAGACAGAGAGACACACGACAAACTCATAACCTCCTCGGCGGAGGTAATAAGTGGTATCTCACCGTAGTCTCCACAGTACAAAAACAATTTCTAGGAGTGTTCCAGTCAAGCTTTGGTTCAGGTATGCCGTCAGTGGTTAAGAGGGGTAACCGGAAAAAAGCCCAGGGCGGAAAAAAGCCCCGGTGGAAAAAAAGCCACCCAGAAAAAAGCCCCGGTAGGAAAGAAGCCCCGCTTTCTCTTTAAGCTTTATTTGCAAGCTCTATTCATTTATTTGAATACAACAATTTAAGTAAAAGAAAATATTATGTACTAAGGTAAATTTGACCCAATGTTTGCATGTGCGAAGGTGAGCTGCAGGAACCTCTGAAACAGGCTTAATGTGAGCTTTAGCTAAGTGAGCTTAGGTAATGTGTAGTTGGGCTAGGTAATGTTAGGTGAGTATAGTTTAGGTGAGATCAGGTAAGGTAAGATCAGGTTAAGTGAGATCAGGTTAAGTGAGATCAGCCTAGGTGAGATCAGCCTAGGTGAGATCAGGTTAGGTTAGTTTGGGTTAGTGTGGACTGCTGCCCAATTTTGACATTTTGAACTTGTTCTCAGTATAAAAACTGGGTATCTCGGGATACCCCTATCCAAGAAGCTAAGAGCGTAACGGGAGAACTCACAGGAACTAGTATCAATAAGTGACGTCATTAATCACGTCAACATCGACGAACGCACCGGCTGAGCAGCCCATGAGTACCATATTCTAATCAATCCCGCCAGAAAAGCGTCACCAAGTGTGAATTTCATCACTTGAGCAAATAAATAAAAGAAGAGAATATGAACTAATCGAACAATAAACAATTATCAACTAGACATGCAGTGAAGGCTGATGGAAACTTGGGCCCCCTGAGTCATCTTCTTTGAAGTGAAGCCTCATTTACACTTCGTATTTAGTAACAGTGCTCATCACAAATATATTTAAACATATCGCCGAAATTGTTGGACTTATTTCATTCAATCTCCCGCTCCTGACTGGCCAGCTACTTGAGTTGCACCCATGCACAAAACAGTAAGATGATTGTCGTCAAGTACAGAAAGTTGGAGCAATAAATATTCATATGGTTTCTCTCACGTCAAGAATACTGTATAACACTGAATACATTTTTGGTTAGAATTAAGAACCCAACCTAAAAAGCCTGAGGTCCGACCCCTCAAATATGTACTTTGACTCGTCGGTGTGACGCTATTTGGCTACATGCTGTTCGGTCACGGCTAAGTTTTATTTTAGACCCATTCAGTTCTCCTGTTACAATTTTTTGCTTTCTGGGCCCATCAGGTAAAAATTACTTATGTATGAAAAGTTAGGTAATTACGCAAGGATTCAAACCATTAGCAAATATTAGGTGGGCGAGGCCTGCTTTTCTCTTACTTAATCGCTGTTATGAAAAAAACATCAAGGTCTAGTTAGCTGACGTTAAGTAAGGTTCGGTCGGATTAGGTGATAAAAAGTACCAACTCGTACGTTAGGTTAGAAGAAGCTAGGTAATGTATGTCAGAATAGGTTGAGTTTAGTTAGATCTATTTAAATTAGGCTGCGTTCAATTTAAAAAATGGTAGACTAGGTTTCGTTAGGTTAGGGTAGGTAAAATGAAGTACAGTATAATTTAACTTATTTTAATATAACAGGCTTCAAAATAACTAAATATGGGCAATAAATGTACTCTAGGAGATAGGAGGGGGCTTTTTTCCTACCGGGGCTTGTTTCCTCCTGGGGCTTTGTTCCTATACCCGTTGAGAGCTGAGGAGTGACGTCTACATGCTTATTACCTCACAGATCGGACGCTCTATTTCCAAACCAAGAAGGTCTCGCTGCGTAGTAAATAAGCATCAGCAGTTTTGCTGTGCATTGTCCAATAGGACAGAGAGGATGCACTGGACTTCCATACAGAAACGGGAACGATCTTTCTGATGCCATTATCGAAAAGCATTCTATGACACCAGAACCCAGGCAATCTGTATTCGACTGCAGTCGTACATTCGTCTTTGACCCTACAAGACATGTATCTGCAGCTCAAATGACTGTCTCCTAATTTGGGCGTAGGATCTAAGCGGCTTTACCTGTACACTCAGAGCAATACTAAAAACCGTCGCCCTAAAAATCGGGAAAAGGCCTGAAGCCGCGAATTCTTGAAAAAGACTTGCGTGTGCAGGATCGCAGGAAAACGGAACTATGCTTATACCAATATTATTATTTCCAGGCGTAGCATCGAACTGCACGGAACCTGGCGTCGTAGCTACCAACTTCTTTGATCTTGAGGCATCCCGGTCCATTCCCATGAAGTTTACCAAGTTTGGAACCAACTTCTGCCGGGTAAGTAGTGTCACTATCTTATTGAAGGGCTTCATGCTGTAGAATCAAACCAAGAATCAGAAGCACTGTCGTTTCTAGGGAAAACTGCTTTGTGTTTGGAAATTCAAATTTTTGGAAAGGGCTGAGCAAACATAATTTTTTTATTGTCTACATCAAAACAAAGCACAAATTTTCGATTCACTCTGATTTTATTTTTAGGAGACGAATCACAGACAATTACCTAATGGTGTACTAATAAGTCTAACCTCTCATTCTAATGTGAGTAACGGACAATAATCCCATCAACAAGCTATATTGCGCATAAAGAATATGATACGCGTCCTGACACAGAAGAGGTAGGTTAAAGGTAAAGTCAACTTAGATCACGCCCTCACCTGGGAAACCCACATGCACTGGTTTGTGCTGTGGGTATAGGCCCATTGGACCCAGATGAGTAAGTGTAGTTGCAGTCGATCTCGGGTCACCAAGAACTATGGCGCCAATTTGACGGAAGGAACAAATGACCCGAGACCCCCCCACCCCCTCATCTCTGAGGAAGGCAGTTCCGCCAAGGCGCTGTGCATGCACACACAACTGCCGAGTCAGCACACCAAGATCTACACAGAGCTCGCTGCCTAGCTGGCTGGGCATCAAACGTGCGAGTGATACGAGGTGTTAGAGCTGAGAACGGAAGCATAGTGCTACAGTGGCGGAAGGTGTTTAGATTCTGAAACGCATTGCAGAAATTACCTGAAAGATCGGTAGGTTTCAAATTGGTTTACATGACCGTCTTTTGATCCCGGTAAATAATCCGAATATTTTACGGGGTCCGTTTAAACAGCAGAGTAATACACCGCTCTTTGTATTTCATTTTGCTTCCATTTTGAAGAGATCCGAAACTGTATAGTGAAAGTAGCTAGCCCAACTGGCCAGTCAGCTGACATTTTAGTATACTTTTCACTTCACACACACGGCGTTGTGTTTACGTGACTTAGCTTATAGCCGAACGCTGCATGTGAGTACTGCGCTTAGGTGGGAAGCGGTAGGCTTTCCTGTGAGTCCGACTTATTAAGATTCATAATAATGAAATAAAAGCCTTACCTGCAGCCATGACGACAGTGCCGTGAAGATCTAAAAATCGTTACTCTTGGATAGCCAAGTGCGTTGAAGAAATCGAAACGAAGTCTTGCACCTACAATAATATGTCCTGTGAATACTTGTTCGTCCATCTGTAGCCTATGTTGCTAATAGTTGCCCGCAATAGGGCGCAGAATATTTTTACGTCATTGAGATATCAATTATCATTGCTCATCTTCGTAGTTCAGCTCTATTGAATAGCTTTCTCGTTTCCTTCGTTGATCTTCTGTGCAAATTGCTCTAAAGTAAAAGGTGATAAGGGTGAAATTCAGTAGTTATGCCACCGATGAGAAATTCTTCAATTTAGACCTGAACTCTGCTTGAATTTCAAATTTGTCAATGCAATGACCTGTTAAGCAAACCTTATAAGAGGACGGAGAGACAAAGCATCCAAGAAAACAATCCAGCAATTCGCCAACAAACTGTGCATTATTAGATAGTGAAATAACTGTGTTGTACCCCACCGTCAATAAATGATGGCGACGACAGAGCATCGATAAGTCTATTCTGTTAGTGACCGCAATCTTGATTCTGCAGTACAAGCTGTAGAGCACCTGCGTGCTTGATCTTATAGATTGCAATTATTAGGATACATGGGTGAGCGCTGACATTTACACACTGAGGGAAGAATTTAAATGTGTTTTCGAGCTGACAGTATGCACAGCGAAACGGAATATCAACCTTCGAATTACGCAAAAGGCTTGTCACTAGATCACCCTTGCAGCAGCCGTCTCCACGGCCTATTAAAACGGTCTGTACAATTGCGTCTCGTGTAGCAGAAATGGACAGATATGCAAGTAAGCAGATAAATATTAATAATGAAATAAAGAAATATGCAGTTAAACAAATCCAGAGCAGTGTTTGCTATAGTCTTTGAAGTCTGAATCAACTAGTCATGCTATAACGTATAGCTAGTTTTTTTAGTTATTTCGCTGCTTCGCACGTGTGTGAGTTTCAGTATTACAGACGGAAATTATTTATATTGCTATATATAGCCTCCCTCGAAATAGGCCCTCGTTGCTTCATGCAGTATTTGTTTGGGCTGAAAATTTTTAACTGTAAGTAGTCGATACATGTTTTCTCGTATCAGGAATACATAATAATATCTTGTATGAGGAACTAAAAAATGTTAACCAGTAATAAAAGGGCATTCAAGCTGCAACTTCGGGTGACAGCCTGTCAACAAATGTTCATCACTTTTAAAGTCTCGTGAGAAGTGGCGATATCAACACGTATAACGGGGATCTATGATAAAACTTATCAACGCGAACATTGTCCATGATTCACTTGCGGAAAACCCACCGGAACGCCGAGCTTGCGACGTGTATGCAGGAAAATTGTTTGGGGTTAAAATCTTCAAGGGTTACAATCACTGATGAGATGCATAGTCTGTGTGGAGCCAAAAATTATTGAGAGATATGACACACTTTATTCGAAAGCTCACGTTCTATGTTTGAGATGAATCAATACTTATTAGTACTGTTATGAATTAAGTTTCGAAGCTAATTAAATTACGATTGAAGGTCAATTATTTACACATATTAATATAGCGTTTGTGCTCCTTTTTTTGACGATGATTGGGCAACAATAAGTTCTACTTTCTACGGGAAAACTAACCTGGCAGTTGGTCTGGGTGATCGCAACTCTATGGACAAAATTTGCCTAGAGCTATCTTTGCAAATCCATTTCCCTGCAATACCGATTACACCCGCTAGTCAAAAGAACGAGTATCAACATCTTTTCGTCCGAACGTTGTGTTGAACTCTCGTAAACATAGTTTTGAGATTGCTAAAAAAGGTGTAAAATATTAACCATTAGTTCAGTTTGCTTCGCTAGTGCAGTTAGTTAACTTTCGAGCAACTCATTATATCTGGCGGACTTGTAACTCAGAATTCTTTGCTAGTGGGTGATATGAAATGGGCACATCAACGCATTTGGACGAAAAGATGACGATACTCGATCGTTCTTCTGACCAGCGTATGTCATCGCCATGAGGCGGAACTGATACTATCAGCAATGTTTGTGTCTCTCGTACATTGACCATTCCAGATAGTCACTTTCTTTCCACGTTATTTTTTACCCCAGTTCCAGTGCTCAAAAAATTACTCTTCAAAAAAAATCTCCAGCAAATTTGTTGTCAGCGCTGTGTGCGTCTGTGGACAATTCAAAGTTGCAATTGATCAGGTGAACATTTTGGTTCTGTACGTTACACTTCTCAAAACTGGTCGCCTGTCTAGGTCAAACTGTAATGAAAATTAACTGAACGGAAAAGTGGGACTCTTAGATTGCTCTTCCATTATATTACCTCCAACTGAAGGTACGGACATGCATATCTAACTCTTCTCATTCTGTGGAATTTTCAAGGGTCCTGCTAGTCTACGCATTAATGTACAAATAGGTACCTACACAGGCTCTTAGCCACATACCTATCCATGGTATTTGTCACGTTTTCCAACTATGGAAGCTGATGTATCCAGAACATGATTCAATAGCCAGGTACAACTTGTTGACTTGCGGTTTGATGAAGTGGGTCTATTACCTCAGGACCTCGATGGGTGTAGCTAATTATCACAATTGTGTTTCAGACGAGCGAACAAGGAGCCCAAACGGTCCTTCATCTAGCACTAGCAGATGAGGTGCAGTCGGAGTCAGGCCAGTACTACATCAACTGCAATGTAAGTGTCATGGTGACTCTGTTCACTGTTCGAGTTGTGACGTCACCGAACCCAACACTGCATGATGTACTTGTTTTGAAACTTACTGGAGGCGTGCATTCCGTACACATCCGTGCGTGAACATTAGAAGCATCATTGTAGATACGAAATTTATGAATTTATGTTCATTTCCAATGAAGATCGATTCAAAATTGGGTTCGTTCTATTTATTTTGTATTTTTAATTGATACTATATTTAGGGCACAAACGTTACATAAACTTCACTTTGTCGAAAGCAGTTCATAATATGAACCCTGCATTTATTAGTGAGTGTTACAGACCCATGTCATAAAAACCAGACTTAATTTCACTCCAAGAATGCAGATGGCCACTAAGCGAAAGAATTTGAGCGATAGAAATACAAACAGATCAGCGGACCATCATCAAAATGTAATCATCTGCTCTTCGTGACACTCCCAACAGTTCCTGTAAATTTCATGGCGATCAGTCCATAACTTCTTGAGCTATGGTGCTAAAAGACACACAAACCCCTAAAAAAATGCATGACCTCCTTAGCGAAAGTGGTTACCAAGTACATTGAACTTTCCCAAATTAATACCATTTCCACTGGGATTCCAGAAGCTACCAAAGTATTGGAAACAGCAACAGGTAAGCATGAAAATAATCGGCAGGAAGGCAGTGCAATAAGGAGATTGAACACACTATTAAACCTCCTTAGAGCGCTGTGCCGCCAGCGGTACCAGCGCCTGTACCATACACCAGAAGCTGTACCAACAGCCAGATTTAAACCTAGTATATGTGTTCTATATCCATCAAAAGGGGGTATATCCTAATCCTATAATGACTTACTTACGACGCTACGAGGAAGCAGTGAATGACGTAAATCATCGCTTGTTTATAATTGTATCACCTTGAGGCTGGGCGATTGGTCACAGGTCAAACTTTGCATCACCATCAGATGTCCTCGCCTAGATTAACTACAGGTCCCTGTCTCTATTTTCCTTCTCTACGTAGAAGGCGCGCACTACTACCAAAGTCAGCACAAAACACTCCCCACATACAGTGCAGATGTGGACAACAGAGCATAATGTGTGTTAGATTCACGTAACAGAGATAGCGGTCTACATGTTCAGCACTTTTTTCCATCTTTTAATATAACCTTTCGGGACAAAAGGTGATAAGGTCATTTTGGGGACAAAACATTATTTCCGCCTCGGGAGAGTTAGAATCTCTATAGACAAGAAATGAGTGCATAAACTCTTAGAACATTTATTTGCGGTCATTTCAGTGTTTGCATTGCTGTTCTAACTTGAAAAATGAATGTGCGACACAATTTCCCCCAAGACCATACAAAAAAGAACGATCGTCATTTGCCCACAAAGGTTATAAGTTTATGATATCTAACTCATCCCTTCTGTGATACGGAATTGATCTAACGATTGCAACTACTTGAAAATGCTGTAAACACGTTTCTTGGCAGCTGTTTAATACCTCGTGTGCCACTGCGGCTACATCAAAGTAAGATTCCGGATACTATTTTTTTTAACTCATTAAACTTGTCTGCCAAGCGCAGGAAGCAATTAGCATCAAAAAGTGACGTCATCATCGACGAATCTATGCCTGAGCAGCCAATAAATAGTTTAACTAATTTCACCTGAAAAATCGTCTTAAATTGTGAATTTCATCTCTTTAGCGTATAAATATATTAAGAGAATATATACTAATTTAGCAATGAGTAATTATATATAAAAAATTACAATGCATGCTGGTGGAAACTTGCACAGCACTAGCGCCGAAATTTTGTCCCATTTGGCGAGCTGATTTACCTTCTTCTCTTAATTGAAGCCTTGTTTACACTTCATATTCAGTTCACAGTGCTCTTTACAGATCATATTTATTCCTTACCGACACATATAAGCACTATTATAGCCAACTCTGTACGCGAAAGAAACCACAGTAACAGCCTATTGCTCGAACTTTCTGTACTTGACGACAGCATTTTACGGTATTTTGCAGCTCAAGTAGCTGGCCAGTCATGAGCGGGAGATTGAATGAAATAAATGGAAAAAAATACGGTGATATCTTCCAGAAAACAATCTACGAAGGCCTGAGGTCCCACACTCAAATACTTCGACTCGTCGATGTGATGTAAATTTGCTACGTGCGGTCAGAGCTAAGTTTTATTTTAGTCCTAATGAGTCCTCCCGTTGCATTCTTTGCTTCCTGATCAAGCACACGTACCCATAATGCTGTTCTTACACTCTGGAGGCCACCACTTTATTGGCTCTTCCGTCCCGACGCCTCTTTGTAGCTGTAAAGTCCCTATATACTGTATAACGTCCTAGACTGTGTATAGGTCCTGCTTTGTGAAAGCCGTGATGTAGAAGGATACTAGTACCTACCGAAAGGGTACTGGTACTGAACGGATAGACTGCGGTATTTTACAGCCAACGACCTTCATACATGTTGCGTGCATGTTTTTGTTGACAGCGCTCTAAGAATTGTCACTGTCATATATGGTATTCTACGACAACCACTAAGCATAGTAGCTAAAATTCTCTACTTACGATACAAATGTTAAACATATGATCCGATTTGCATGCAGAAATAGTGAATAAAAGTGCATTCTAGCAAAAGGTTAATGTTATTTATGGCGGAATTACTGCACTTGAGCCCATCAGTTAATTTGTTATATGTAATATATATAGAAAGAAGTTCGTAGTTCGCGCGATTACAACCACAAATTTAAGGGGACACTCAGGTCAAAAATTGTACCTTTGAGTTGGGAGCGGCGCCAATTGGGAGTTTGTGCTATAATCTTTGTGTGTATTTTTCCCTTTTCAGAAAACGAGCACATACCTCAAAGCTAACGACATGCAATTAGCCAAGCGTCTCTGGGATACGACCTGCCGCGTCGTGAAACTCTCCGACAGTGAGCTCCTGCCCCCCAGCGTTCGAGGATAATTTTGTACATGGATGCGTCTATCCACTCGCCTGCTGCTCATGACCGACTAGTGTTGGAACAAACGGGAACAAAACATATTGGAACACCGAGCTGCAGAACCCCAACGTACCATATGCGTGGAACTGTGGATATCATGGTTGGGGTTCTACTCCCCCCGGGGATATTCTGGCGAACACTGTCCTTGTCAGAAAATTTTGGGCCCCATGCCCCAAGGTTCCCTGTGTGTCTTTTCTGTTGGGGATACTGCATCTAGCCAGCCGCAGTTCCAGCTGAGGAGGTTATTTTGTAAGGTTAGGTAGGTTCTGTATGCTTAAGCTTCTGATTTGGGAGGTGGACCGCAAATGGTAGTAAGCGACTCTTTCCATGAGACTCCTACCCGTTCTCGTGTGGAGGGGGAGGGGTGGTGGTTTATGGAAGGAGCCCTGGGCACGAGAGTGTCTTTCGGATGTCTCCTTCTCTTTTCGTCTCTTGTAGATGCTTCGCACGTGATTTCCTCACTAGTAGTAGACTAGTAGTGCCCTGAACCAACTTTTACTTTACTGCAGGGGCGCAGAGGTAGGATGGTATTACTTAGATTTCTCAACTACTAGCGTAACTGCGCGGATCGCCCTAGAGGATACGAACGTTAAGCTAATCATGTATGTAAAAATAATTATAGTAATAGTTAGATAGTAGAAACTGCATGTGATCAGACCTGGCTAGCTTTACTGAATTCAAAATTTTCGTCACAGTTTAGAATAATTTTCTTTAGACGTACGGATTCAGCATGAAGAATATACTCGAACATAACCAGTATCCCACTAAAAACGATATTTAACAGAAATACTACTTGTTTACCAGTGCCCTAAGGCTTAACCTGGCCTGGCCAGGTCTAGTCGATCTTCAGGTAATGGCGAAGTTTCTGAAAAAATTAGATCCATTTTCGCATTCGATGTTGCCATGAGAGTATGCTTAAGTATTAGTACAATGTATTCCACTGTACTTTTATATGAAAATTTGTTCGTTGGTCTTGTAAGAAATTCCTAATTGAGTCTAAATTGACATATTTTACGAATGTATTGGAAGCGAGCAAGCTGTAGAACTCCTCATCTCCAAACTGAGTTAATATGCCGATATACCTGTCTACGTTTTACGATTTTCATTGCACTGATTTTTCTTGCACTTCTTTCTGTACTTTTTGCCTATGTTTTCCGTTTCGTAGCAAGATGCTGTATGAACTGAACCTACTGCGATTTATGGGCCTTAGAAAATGTTGACAAATTAATTTTTTGTACCTGTGTTTGTTTAACCTCTGAAGGCGCACATGCTAAACATCGCCTACTACAAGTTACATACCAGCCACGACGTGTGGATATGCCACAGAAAAGAAGTGTCATTCGTCGTTAATGCCTGGGCCTTTAATATGGCTAAAAAGCGTCAAAATATGAAGCTTACCCTTTGCATCGATGATCATCTCAATATGCACATCGTGTACTGAGAGAAAACAAAGTTTAGATGAAAGAAGAAGACAAGTAAAACTTAAACGCCACGAAAGCGCTCTGAAAAGCTTTAACTATCTTATGGATTTCATTAGCATGGCTATACTCACAATTAGCTAAAACAAATTACAGTGCAGGGGATACCTGCACCATACATGGAAATTGCTTATGCCAGTTAAGGAACTAACTAACATTTTATACACTCTTTCTTATAACAATTAACTACAGAGAATGTATACTTAGACATTTATGTGGTTCTGCGATAAGGAGGTATGTATTTGATTGGTACATAAACTCAAGTTGCTTAGCTTAAATCGAGGGAAAGTTAATTCAAACCGTTCTTTTCGCCACTTTGACTTGAGTTTAACCCTTTGCCTCCTGAAATTCAGATAACATGTTTTCTTCACTTTTTTTTGTTAAATTTATGAAAAACAGGTTAGTTAAACACATATTTGAGAAAAAATTTAGTTTTACTTGCAAAAACAGTGTTTTTTGCATCGGCTACTACAGATGCCGTCAGTGTCTTGGGTAATTTACATGATTGCATAGCTTTTGTATAGGGAAAAATAGAGAGTGGCATCAGATGATGCCGTCAGGAGGCAAAGGGTTGAGGCCTTAAGCGGAACCGGCTTAGGCTTCCAACTCAAGTCTGCTGCGGAAGACGCTTGAATTTTTTAATCGTAATGTTCTTGACTTTACCCTAATGTAAACAACACGGTGACATGGAAACCAACTAATTTTTGTTTTGATGAATTAATATTCTAAAACAAAAGGTAGAATTTCTCCTAAAACAACGATTTTCAAAATAATTATTAGTTCGTTTTCTATAAAAGCCACAAAAGAATCGCAGAAAATTTTTTTCCAAAGCTAACTTAAGTATATTGCTATGGTGTCATATTACACTCTTTGCTTCCTGACTCATAGCATGGATTGGTAAAATGATAAAAACAAATCAGTCACTCTTGTAGACCAGTGCTGTGTTCTGTGTAGGTATATAGTATCATCACTCTTGTGTCTATCACATCATAAATAAGTTAAATCAATAACAAAAAACTAGCAGAGCCAGCACTATGTTTCTAACCTATCTTCGTAAACGACATTGTTGCAGCTAGCAAATAAAAAATCCATAATACTTGGTTCTAAGGATGCTTAACTTCTAAATGTTAGGAACGTAGGACAGATTTAACTATTTAGTGATATCACAGCTTAGGTTAAGATATTACAGCTTAACTCTTAAAATCCATTCGATTGTCACACGCTTTAAGTCGGTCCGAAATGTCAAGTCATGTGCACTTAAATATTCGACAGCGATGCCCCAATCGAATACGTCCTAAATCTTCTTCGACCAGAATTTCCACAATGAGGAAAAAATGCTCGTTGCGTAGCCTATTAAATTGTTATCATTATTTAATATCATTTTGAAATCGTGAAGGATTCAGAACTTAAAAAAAACTGAGCATTTTTTCCTCATTGTGGAAATGCCAACGGATGATTGAAAACTTTGTCATAGCTCTCTCCTCTCCACTCCCTCCCCAAAAACATACTAGCCACATTTTTACAAAAAAAAAAAAATACGTATTTGTCTATCTTGAAGTGAATTCATCGGTATTCCTACACTGGTATACACTCGACCCCCCAACTTTGTTGATCATCGCCCAGAATATTCGAATCAAGTTATTAGAATAAATGATAACCATTTGATTATTAACAAATATTTCAATATATAA